>JASVEL010003143.1:0-276888 GCA_032618575.1 Nicotiana noctiflora
TCTGAATTGCAAAATAGTTGCTCGAATGTGCTAAACAATGTGAATAAAGCAGTTCATGTACGATGTGTGTATGCGAGGTTTCTATTTGTATATAATTCTTGTGTCCACTTCTGTCATGTTGAACTTGCCTGGTTGGTCTTTCAATACTAATGATAGTATGTTTGGTTGGAGGAATGATCTTAGGCATTCTTTGATTTATTGGTATAACCTCTTTAGCCTTTCAAACCTCCCATGCACAGATAATATCACTAGCACCCATTTTGAGCCTTTAAACCTTTCTTTGGCTAACTCATTACAAACCTTTCCCTTTCGCGAAGTAATTCCCTCTCTTGAACCTGACCCTCCTTGAACATCGAGAATGAGGCCAAAAGCCTAAGTTGGGGGTGGGGTAAAAAGTGGAAATGGATAAGGTCGTGCATTGAGTCCCAGACCTCATACCTTAAAAATGTGTTTGTATTATAGCATTCAAGCTCCAAAAGAAAAAGAGAAATTAAAGCAAAAGTTAGTCAACTTGCCTATGTGTATAAAAAAAAAAAGAGAAACATGTGTATGTATATAAATGGTTGGAGCTATGAATAAAAAGGAAAAAAAAAGAGGTATGAGAAAGGGGTCCAAGTTGGGAACTAGACACTAATGAAGTCGTGAGGGTTAAAGAGAATCAAAGTGCAAAAGATTGGCACTTGCGAGTAATATTCAAGGAGGGTGAAGTCACTTGTACCCAGATGCATATCCGACCTTCCCTAAACCTTCATTACAAGCCTAAAAAGTCCTTATGGGACCTCCAACCGATCATTCTTGAAGAAGTGGCGAATTAAAATAAAGGCAAGCCTATGGTATGACATGTTGTGGCACTTGAAGTTCCTTCTGAGAGTGAGTGTTCTTTTTGAATTGTCCTTGTAAATGTTGTAAATATGGTGAGTATAGGACATCATTTCTGGTGAGAGTGCATGAACTGCAAAATTTTCTTAAGTTGAGCCTTTTATAGTCTAACGAACATGCATTCAGCTGAGGGTAACACTTAGTCACAATATGAGGCTCAAAGCTTGCATGATTGGTCAGTCTCTATGTGCATACTTCTAGTCTGGGAGGAGTTAAGCGATTGTTTTAATACATGCTTGAAGAACTAAAAATTAGCACTGTTATTATTATGTTGAGCGTGTAAATAAGTTTGGCATAGGTGTGTTCTGCTTGCTTGAGGACAAGCAAGAATTTAAGTTGGGGGTGTTGATGTGCCGGAGAAATTCGGCACATTTACATACTACTTGCTCTTGTACTGGCTTGTTTTATTGCAAAATTTAGTCCATACTTATGTGATTTTATGGTTTTACAGATAAAGAGGAAGAAAAGACCAAGGACACAAAAATG
This sequence comes from Nicotiana noctiflora, assembly GCA_032618575.1. Classification (NCBI taxonomy): domain Eukaryota; kingdom Viridiplantae; phylum Streptophyta; class Magnoliopsida; order Solanales; family Solanaceae; genus Nicotiana; species Nicotiana noctiflora. Next base: position 1,366 of record JASVEL010003143.1, read on the forward strand.
GAAGCAAAAAGACAAGAAAAGGGCAAAGTTGTGCACAAAGGCAAGTCTGCGGACCAACATGCGGTCGCAGATTGCACATGCGGACCGCAGAATTGCACACCAAATCGCATAGCTAAATAGAGGCTGGAGCTAAAAACCACGTCAAGAATGCGATGCATTCTGCGATCGCATAGCAAACATGCGATCCGCACTTCTGCCGCAAAATGAACACGAAGGAAACCCAGGAGTCAACTATGCGGTACCATCTGCGATCACACAATCATTATGTGGACCGTAGAATGGTAATGCGATGGACGAATGAACAGCTAGGGTTTTAATCTGCGACGCCGCCTCTCAAGATGCGGACCGCAGACCTGTTATGCGACAGATCTGCGGTCGCAAAGTTGACCTGAAAGGGTAAACTTGTCCGATTTTTGTCCGAAATTGGTCCCTCTATAAATAGCTTTTTAGAATCTTGTGTTAGGGTATCTTGTGCAGACTTTATACTAGACGCCAAGACTTTATTACTTCATCTTTTTGGAAGCTTTTGGTGGAAGATTCTCTTACTTTGTAAGCATTTACGACATTTATTACACCTTGTATTTTGTGTTTTAGCATGTGTGGCTAAACTTAAATACTAAGGTTGTGAACCCTAAATGGGTGTTATGTAAATGGGTGTTTAACATTGAATATATGCATAATGGTTGGTTAATATTTCTTTACTTCTCATTCTTCATTTATTGTTGGTGGTTGCAAACATTAACAAAAGTCATTTAAGTCTTACTTTACTTGGGAAAGTGGGTTGGATTTTGGAAGAAGTAAAGAACAAAAACTCGAGGCCTTACACCTCGTTTAATAGAATCGCTTAGGGATAAGTGGATTTTAATTAGCATCTATTGATTATTATACATTGTGACTCTTAAGACTTTTGGGAAAAAGCAAGAGAGGAAATACTATTCAAGTATTGGGAAATACTGAGTAGTTGCATAGAAATCAATTGCATATCAATAACCAACCATTAGAAATATATCATATTAACACCGATAACATTATACTACATTTATGGGAACACAACCTTGGTTTAATCAACTTTATTAATTACTACATCAAGCATTCACATTAGTTAATACTCTAAAACAACCTTCACTCCTACTACTACTTTTACACCATTTTTATGTTACTCCTAACGTAATAGATTTAAGATTCTAGTCGGGTAACGCACTAATTCCAGTAATCGTTTCACATCTATTCTCTGTGGGATTCGACCCCAACCTAGTTGGGTTACTATATTTGACATCGATCGCCTTACACTAATTATGAAAGTGTAATTTGAGTGTATCAAAGGCGTATAGCCTGAGTGTAGGTACAACCTTAGTTGAACTTGTTGGCGAAAGCGGATGGCCTGAGTCCCAGTTCAACTGTTATTGAACTTTGACAATTTTGATGGCGAAGGCGCATAACCTGAGTCTTGGTTCAACCGTAGTTGAACTTGTTGGCGAAGGCGCATGGCCTGAGTCTTGGTTCAATCGCTGTTGAACTTGTTGGTGAAGGTGCACGGCCTGAGTCTTGGTTCAACCGTAGTTGAACTGGTTGGTGAAGGCGCATAGCCTGGGACTTGGCGTTTCTTTCCTTTTGGTCCAGGGAAGAACTATGCGATTTTGCTAGGAAATCCGCACAACGACGCCAAATTGTTTGCTCAAAAGTTATCACACATTTTATGAATACAAAACAATATATATGAGTTACGAGAATATCATAGCAAATCGTAATAATCCATGAACCAATTGAAAGAAATGATAATGAACATTCGAGATTAGGAGAAGAAGCATTAACAACATTTATTGATGATATTGGTTTGGTCTTCCTCTCCATGAAGAGGTTCAACGCCTTACAATAGAGTTTTATCTTTCCCCAAGATGGGTGCCTTTTTCTCTCTCTCTCTCTCTCTCTCTCTCTCTCTCTCTCTCTCTCTCTCTCTCTCTCTCTCTCTCTCTCTCTCTCTCTCTCTCTCTCTCTCTCTCTCTCTCTCTCTCTCTCTCTCTCTCTCTCTCTCTCTTTCTCAAGAATAGTGTCCCGGAAGAAGTACCCATTTCTAGGGTTTATTCTTCTAGTATTTATAGTTGTGAGCTTCATGGGCTAGCAGTAGGTGGCCGTGACCACGCTGAGATTTCGTCCCCATGGGGAAATGGATCGGCCTTGCCTTTGTGGATCCAACCGAACAAAAGTTGAATAATGAGATTAACTTGGTTAGTTATTGTGGGGTCGGATTGTGACCCATACAAATATATTTAAACAAGAAAAAAAAAACATGTATACTTGGGAGGGAGGGTGAGGAGGAGATAATAGTAAATTTAAAGGTTGAAGTGTGTGCACACGTGCAAACATGTGTGTAAATCTGTTGGAAACTCCTCCCAAAGTAACCATATGCACAAGTGCATACATGTGTGTGTGAATGTGTGTAAAAATAAAAATGAGGGCATGTGAAAATTTATTGATAAAAACATTGTCAAATTTCATCATGCAAAATGACTGTACGCACAACCACTCCAGATTTAGAATATTTTTTCTATTTAACTTAATAGTGATTTTCTACATTTTTTTAACTCTACTGACAATAACTTTGACAGATAAAAATTACCACTTTATTCGTTCCTATTATGTTATATAGTTTGATTTGATATAAAATTTAACATAATAACTAAATATCTTTAAATTTTTGGATATTCAACATGCTATAATATTTATATGGTTGTAAGGCTTCTGAAATTTATTTTAAACGTAAATAATATTTGTGTGACTATAAAATTTTCTATAAAAAGTAAAATGAAAAGTTCAAACTTAAATAATTTTTAAATATAAAAATGTATTATTGTGATGACCCAAAGGGTCATCACCGGATTTCTCCCTTTTCCGTGCTTTCAAGGCTTTGAAAAAACTCTTTTATAGTTACCTCAATTTGCATGTACAGTCCGGGCACGTAGCCGGAAAGCTTTTATGTTGAAATATGTGAATTCTGTGAAAAATTTGAAAAATTTTGATATTAATAAGGTTAAAGTTGACTTCGGTCAATATTTTTAGTAAACGGACCCAGACCCGGACCCTTGATTTGACAGTTCCAGAGGGTCAGTTGGAAAATATGGGACTCGGGCATTTGCTCGGAGTCGGAATCCGAGGTCTAGAACCCACGTAAAAGAATTTTTCTGTTAAATTATTTTTCTGAAAATTTTAAGGAAATTGGAAATGAAAATTGATTAAAATACTACAGAATCGGGCTAGCATTTTGGTTCTGACGCCCGGTACAGGTCTTAAATGTAGGTTAAGAGCTTTCTATGAAGTTTGGTCGAAATCGGACGTCGTTTGACGTGTTTCAGACCTAATTATCTAAAGTTGAAGTTTAAGAAGTTTGAAATGAAAATGATGATTTTGAGGCTTGTTTCATATATTTTGATATTATTTTGTCGATTTGATCGCTCGAGTAAGTTCATAGGATGTTGTCGAGTTAGTGTATGTGATTGGTTGGGAGCCTCGGGGGCTCGAGTATGTTTTCGGAGCTGTTCGGGATGGTTTTGGACTAAAGAGGTTAGCAGATATTTTGCAATTTTTGCATAGGGGTTTTCTTCATCGCGTTCACATCATTAGGTTCGCGTTCGCATAGTTCTGTTCCTTTCCCCTCTTGACTCTCGCAAACACGTAAGCCAAATTCAGGCCCTAGTATTTCCCTTCATCGCGTTCGCATTCTAGCCATCGCGATCGCGAAGATTTGTTGTGTCCTCTATCGTGTTCGCGTCCCTTAACACACGTTCGCGTAGGCCAATCTTGGACCCCCAGCATTTTTCCTCTACGCCTCATGCGAACACGATGAATTGCCCAGTTTATCCTTCGCGAACGCGGCCCCTTTCGCGTGAACGCGAAGGGCACTTTTGCCCTACGAATTTTTAAGTTCAAAACAGTAGCCATTACGGGATTATTCCCATTTTTCATAAACCTTGTCTTCTCCTTTTAAAGCTATTCTTCACCAAAGCTTCTTGGTTATGTATTATGTAACTCGTTTCTTCATTTTCTATCATCATTTATCAAATTCCTAGACCTAAATCATGAAATCAAAGTAGAAATTAGAGATTTTTGGGTAGAGTTAGGGTTTTGAAAATTTTGGGTGATTCAATCTCAATTTGGGGTCTAATCTTAAAAGAAATTATTTATTTGAACTCGTGGGGTTATGGGTAATGGGATTTTGGTCCGAGCCTCTTGTTTGGACTATGTGGGCTCGGTGTTGAATTTTGGTATTTTTGGAAGAATGCTAAGAAAATTTAAATCTAGGCTATGGGATATTGCCATTGAGTCTTTATTGATGCTATTGAATTAATTATGTCTAGGTATCATTATTTCGCAGTTGGATTGTAGAGGAAAAGCGGTATTTGAGGATTGATTGCTATTTTTATCGAGGTAACTGTTTGATCTAACTTTGGCTTGCGGGAATAGGATTAAAATATTATTTGCCAATTGCTAAATGTTTAGTACGGTATTTAGGCATGGTGACGAGTATCTATACACCAGTGTCTAGCATGACTGTGAGTCCTTATTGTGCTTACTCTAGTTTTATTGTGACTCTTCCTTGTTAGATTGGTGAACTTTATATAATGTGAAGAGTATGAGAAGGAATTTATGATTTTGTAAACTCTTTGAGGCGTTGGCTCGAATGATAAAGTAATTATTGAGTAAGAAATGAAAGATGAGAAAGAGATGTGACTGTCTCCTTGCTAATCTATTTACGTATATTGATTATCTCCCTCGCCGGAATGTGAACGTTGTTGTTATTGCTCCCTTGTAGGGATTTGAATGTTCACTTGTGTTTTTCCTTGCTGGGATATCTATTACTTTTGTCTATCCCCTTGCTCCCATTATTTGTGATTGCTGTTTGGGTGAGGTTGAGTGATAAAGCACGATGGGTGATGCCATGCATGATTGTTCTAATTATTATTGCACGAAGAAATATTCCGTGCCATGTTTTGATTATATTTACATGAAAGATCATTCCGTGCCATGTTTTGATTATTATTGCACGAAGGAACATTCCGTGCCATGTTTGATTATTTATGCATGAAGGAACATTTCATGCCATGTTTGATTATTTATGCACAAAGGAACATTCCGTGCCATGTTTTGATTATATTTGCACGAAGGATTATTCCGTGCCATTTTTGATTATTATTGCACGAAGGAATATTCCATGCCATCTTTTGACTATTAATGAACAAAGGTACATTCCGTGCCATATTTGATTTATTACCCCCGTTGACTTTGTGTTTATACCGTTTCATTTCTTATTTATTTACCTTGTATTCTAAACTGCTACAGCCCCTTCATCATACTCCCCCCTCTTGACTTGTTAAATTCTGTATTCTCTCCTATTGCGTATATATATATTTGAACTATACTGGTTTGCCTGGTAGTCCGGCCTAGCCTCGTCACTACTTCCCGGGGTTAGGTCAGGCACTTACCAGCACATGGGGTCGGTTGTGCTGATGCTACACTCTGTGAATCTTTTTGCATAGATCCAGTTGTTGGAGCACCATTTGTGTAGTAGTAGCATTCTGGTAGCGAGTTTCCAGTACAAGGACATTCGAGGTAGCCTTGCTGACGTCTGTAGACCCGGAGTCAATTCTATTTCATCTAGTTTGTTATTATTGTACCGTAGCAGATGTGAGCACATGATTTTTGCCCTAAGCAAATAAATTTCAATATAAATATATATATATATATATATATATATATATATATATATATATATATATATAAATACAAAAATAGCTTTTGGTGTGCAATTGTGTGATACTTGTGTGTTTGTTTTTAAAATAAATGTGAAAATTAAAACTACAAAAGGAATAAAATAGAAAATATCACAAAAATATGAAAAATTTAGAAAAATCAACAAAAAATATAAAATAAAAAGAAAATGGAAAAAAATATAAAAAAATACCAAACAAAATTAGGAAAAATAGGAAAATAAAAGAAATATAAAAATTGAAAATAAATACAAAAAGAGAACATGAAATACAAAAGAAAATACAAAGAAATAATACAAAATACAATACAATTTGGGTTAATATTATGAAATACACAAGCCCAAACGCATTAAGCCCAAGAGATCAGCCTGGTCTGCCCAGGCACGTAGCCAAAACGACGGTGTACATGACATTTTAAATCTCAGTCGTTGATAAAATCAATCCAATGGATCAGACAAGGCGGTCTCATTAAACATTAAACGACGTCGTATAGAAGACCAATCTGGGCCGTCCAAAAGAATAATCAAATGGATAGCATTGGATCTCATTAAGAGATAAACGACACAATATGATGAAATAATCTTGGCCGTTCAAACTTGAACATCTAATGGACATAAACAAATCTCGCATTTAATCGAACGGCGCCATTTTAAAGGGAGAGATCCTAGACATTGATCTTAGTTTATCCAAAGGCCATAATTACACAGGATAAGAAGAGTATATAAATGCTCATCTCCATTCAAATCAATACATACACTCTCATTCGTATACACATTGCTAAACCCTAGCCGCCTCCCCTTCTACCTTCTTCTTCCTTAGTCTCCCGTGGTGACTGGCCGGACTGGCTTTAAATCACAATCATCTCCGGCTCAAGCAGCCACCAAACACTTCACCCCTAGCCACTAAACCTTTCAACCACCATAAAAACCCCAGTAAACCAAAAATCCCCTCTTTTCTTGAAACTCCGGTCGCCGAAACCCTAGCCGCCGACCTCAAATCTATGAACCAGCGTTCGAGCTTAACACAATAAGACCGCCTTGAGGAGATCTTTCACCTCATCTAGGTGGCTGATTTCAAATATAACTGGAACTTGTCAAATATAACAAAAAGACTCACCGGAACCCTACTCCAGCGAGCACCCAAAAACAACCCCCCACCTAAAATCTAAACCAAGCCCCAGACTACCCCTTACCTACCAGAACTCAAAAGAAACCGCATCGGAGAAGGTCAACAGTCAAAAGATGGCCTGTCTCAAAAATTTTGGAGATCTCTAAATAAAGGAAGAAAAAGAAGAAATAAAGATGAAAGAAAGAAAAGAGAAGGGAAAAGTAAGTCCCGAAAAAAAAAAGCTAAGTTTTACTATCCATGTTATTTCTCTTTGTTTGTTCTCTGAAAATTTTTTCTCTTTGATATGTTTTGATATTCTTGTTAGCCTATCTCTTTTGCATGCTTAAGATCTACCTCTGTTACACATGCATAAATCTGTTAAGTGTTCCTAGGTTTCCTAATGTGTATTACGTATGAATCATGGTTAAATAGGCTTGCTTATGTGTTTGCTCATCATGCTCTATCTAAAATCAAGCTTTGATTAATTGGGATTCAACCATTATCAAATTTTCTCTCTGAGTTCTAATTGATTGAAAATTGATTTGTGATTAACATTATATGTGCAAAATAGCATGAACTGGCTATATTTGTAATCTGATTCTTTGTAAGACCATTCTGAATCTTCTGATGCTTTTGTGATTTGGGTCATAGTTGTAAAGATTTTGAGGTTAGTTCTGAAAGCTAAATAATGTGGCTATTTCTAAAATAATAATGTTTGTTTGTTAAAAGTGGCTATCTCTGTTAATAAATGATTATGCTAATTTATTAATAGTTTTAAGTGGTTAGTTTTGAAAACTTATCTCTGTTAATTGCTTTGTGTTAATAAAGGGTTATATGATAAATAAGGATTCAGTCTATTAAATGTGGTCTAAAATTGAAAAGGGGTTTGGGGTTAAAACTGGCTAAGTCTTAAATTAGTCATAGAAAATAGCTAATAGTTAAATAACTCTTAACCCTAGTCTGCCAAGACCTTAGTAGGTCAGGTAAATTGAGAAAAAGAGTAAGGGTATAACAGGAAATAATAAATGGTATTATTGAAGATTTAATAGAGCCTATAGGGTTAAAAATGACTTTAGTGCCCAGTATTCCTGTGATTACCTAAAAAATAAAGGAGAAAATGGGCATAATGAAAAGGCAGTCTTGTAATAAAACTTAGTAAGTGAGGGTAACCTAGTAAAATACCCATAATAGAACACTATAGAATTACCTAGAACCTTGTAGCAAGGGCTCTAATGCATTTCGATACACTCTTAATGAACTAATTTGTAAATAATTGAAAGAATAAAGGGAGGGGATTGAAAATAACATATTTAAATTCCCCCCCCCCCAATTCCACCCCAAAATCAATCTATAAATAGGCTACTAGTAAGCCTGAAAAAGGGGTTCTGCATTTTACAAAAGGTTTAGGTCTAAAAAATTACATTCTGAAAAGGGTTCAGCTCTGAAATTTAGAAATCTGATTCTATATGCTATAATACTTAGTTGATTACTTTAGGTATTAATCTGGGAGTTCATGCTGGGTCTGTTATCCTTCAACTTATTTGGATTCTGCTTGAGCTCTTCAATTCTGCTATGTTGATTTGCTGGAATATTATATTTGGGATTCTGTTTGCTGCTCTGTTGCTGCTATTTTTGCTGACTATTCTTCATCCTCAAAAGCCAAGACTCAGAGAATGCTTTTTGAATCAGGTACACCTCCATTTCCTGAAGTTGTAATCGCACATTGTTTGAAGAAATGAAACAGCATGAGTCGTTTGGATGAATTTATCTATGTCTTTCTTGTTAATTTGTAATTGTTATATGCTAGAATCCTTGTAATTCATTAGGATGGATTGTAATAGCTAATACCTATATGAAATCAAATGAAATAGAATAGCTAGTATAGTAGTAATACGTAATTAGAAATAGTTATCATTTAATCAAGGTTCAAAACAAGTTAATACTAATATTAATTCACCTACGAAACTAGTATAAGCTGGAAATTAACTATCTCAGTTAATTAAATCCCGAATAAGGATCGATTAGTTCATAAAATGAAATAAGTGGATGAAGTTTAGACTACACTGTTATCTAGTCTCATTTAACAATGATATACTTATAGTATAATTTAGAGCCCTATAGTTAATAATAATTCAACTATGCCTAGTAAATATTTCTGGACTGTGTTCCTTTAGTTAAAATTAAACAACAAATAAGTTAGTATTATAATTACTGCCAAAGTATTTGAAGTAATATTGTTAGTACCGAATCCATGTTCTTAGAGTGTTCAATTAGTGATTAGAATTTAAAATTAGTAGTGATTAATATGTAATCTTAATCTTTATGGAATAATATGAAACTTATTGGTTCATTCTGTTATTTGAAGAACTTTTGTTTAAATTTCATGTTGAAATTGTAAATCTGTCTTAAATTTCATCTGTCCACTTTGGGCCTGGTTATGAATACATGCCCATGTTCGACTAAAGTCACCCTTGGGTCTGCGTCTGGAGATATTCGTATATTCTGGGCTTCAAAAGCCCATTCGCGCATAATGGACTGTTAACATAGTCCATAAGTCCAGGCCTAGTAGTAAGTAATTGGCCTGGACATAATAATAATGAATTCAGAAAATACAAAACTATAATCTAATTAGGAGAAAACACAGAAATAGCAAACATAGTATATGATAAGTTTGAACTAATAAAAAATAAGGGAAGAGCCTCGTATAAAAATGAAAAGACACACGGGGCCTCCATATGAATTTTAATATAAATGTTAGATTCGGAAGGACCGTTTAGCAAATTTCACAGTCTTTCCTAAAGATAATGAGGCATAGATATTATAGGCACGATTAAAATATACATCCTTAATACGAGTGCACATTTAAGTGACTCAAATCTCAAATCCCGGCGAAGCTAAAATGCACTAAAGTCACAGGCGTAGTAGTTGCGGTGTGACTCAAAATGCATTTTTGCGACGTTGCAAGTCGTTAAATAAAAAAAAAAGACATTCACATTTATAAAAGCATATAAAGAAATCATATAAGACAAAGACAACAGTTGAGCGACCGTGCTAAAACCACGGAATTTGGGAGTGCCTCACACCTTTTCCCAAGTTAACAGTATTCCTTATCCGGATTTCTAGTTTCACGGACTGTTAAAATAGAGTCATATTTCCTCAAATTTGGGATTAAACCGGTGACTTCGGACACCATTATCTTCCCAAGTGGAGACTCTGAAATCTAAATAAATCCCGTTCCGATTGTCCTTAAAGTGGAAAAACTCTTTCCCTGTTGTTATTATTATATCCCTTCTCGGGGTATACTAGTAAATAACGGGGTATACTTTATCTTCGGAAAAGTAGTAAAAAAGGGTGGTGTGACAGCAGATAGTTCTATGCTTCATTTGAACCTTGTATTTAGCATTCTCTAGCGTTCGCAAGTATTGTGACACCAGTCTTGGGTAGAGGATTTGTTAAACTTCCACATTTCTTTTTGTAAATTATATTTTAGACTTCCGCTTTATTGTTAAATGCTTTATTGTTGTTAATATTGTCGATGTTCGCTAAAGAGGTATTTTATAATTGGCTTACCTAGCCCCCATTAGTAGGCGCCATCACGACTCCCGAGGGCAGAAAATTCGGGTCATTACAAGTTTGTATCAGAGCACTAGGTTACATAGGTCTCACAACTCACGCACAAACTCAGTTGAATCTATGAGATCGGTATAGAGACATCCGTATTTATCCCCCAGAGGCTACATTTTTAGGAAATCCTCACATTTATTCCTTCTTGTCGTGTGGTTCTATTTTTTTTGAAGTACAGATTGAATTTCTATTCTGTCCCTCTGCAGATGGCGAGGACACATGCCTCCTCTCCTACCGTGCAGAAGTCCAAGCCCCCAGCAGTAGCTGCAGTGGCGGAGCCTCAAGTTTATTTGGAGGAGGAGGTTCCAGTCCTAAAAGTCCCGATGGGCCTAGCTTAGATCCCAGAGGGGTTCATTGCCACCCCATTACTTCAGGACACTCTAGTCCGATTGGTAGGCTTAGTGGAGAGTGTCATTCGAGCGGGTTTACTTCCAGGAGTTCAACCAGAGGTGGCAGGTTAGCCATGTATAGTGGGTCAGGTTGGTAGTGAGATCACTTTTTACGAGGCGGCTAATGTGGGCTGTAGAGATAAGATAGCTCTGCCATAGGGAGGTGGTTATGGGTCAGACAAGAGGCCCCATCGCATAGACAGGTTCAGTGGTACCTCGTATGGAGGTAGATGTACTTATTGTAGAGGCACTCCTAAGCCATTTCATTCAGCTTCTTGTGTCACTCATGGTACTTCAGGTGGTTATTTAGGTCAATAGGGTCAGCCTCAGTTCCCTCAGCAGTCGCGTGGATGTTATGAGTGTGGCGAGTATGGTCATCTCAAGATGGTTTTCCCGAGGTTGAGGGGTGCTCAGCCACAGCAGATGAGGTCTTGCCATGCTTATGGTGATCCGAGGCACATTGTTAGATATTGCCCTCGATTTTATGGCAACCTCCAGCATTAGAGTTCTCATGCTATGATTCAGGCACCGGAGGTTCCACAGCCTGCCAAGCTAGGTGGAGGCGGTGGCAGATGTGTTAGAAGGAGAGGTAGCGGTCTTATAGTTGGAGTTCAGGTTGCCAGAGGTAGAGACCAGCCAGCAACTAGGCCAGAGGCTGTCTTCAGGTGCAGAAATTACAGGTACCTTTCTGATTTGTATTAGAGATACTTCAGCGCTATTTTACCCTTGGTGTTCGAATGTGTCATCCTATTTTGCACCCTGCCTGGTTATGCCTAGTGATGCCTTGGATATTACTGCTTATGTATCTACACCGGTGGGTGATTCTGTAGTGGACGACCGAGTTCATTGTTCCTGTGTGGTAGTGTCTGAGGGTTTTGAGACCCGTGTTGATTTATTTCTCTTAGACATGGTGGATTTCAACGTCATATTAGGGTTGAATTAGTTGTCCCCGTATCATGCTATCTCAGATTGTCACATTAAGACCGTGACATTGGCCTTGCCAGATTTGCCCCGATCGGAGTGGAGAGGGACCTCAGGTGATGACCCACAGTGTTATTTTATATGTGAAGGCTCGATGCATGTTCGAGGAGGGTTGTTCAGCTTATCTGGCGTGTGATCGCGATTCCAGCACAGAGGCCCCATCGCATAGACAGGTTCAGTGGTACCTCGTATGGAGGTAGATGTACTTATTGTAGAGGCACTCCTAAGCCATTTCATTCAGCTTCTTGTGTCACTCATGGTACTTCAGGTGGTTATTTAGGTCAATAGGGTCAGCCTCAGTTCCCTCAGCAGTCGCGTGGATGTTATGAGTGTGGCGAGTATGGTCATCTCAAGATGGTTTTCCCGAGGTTGAGGGGTGCTCAGCCACAGCAGATGAGGTCTTGCCATGCTTATGGTGATCCGAGGCACATTGTTAGATATTGCCCTCGATTTTATGGCAACCTCCAGCATTAGAGTTCTCATGCTATGATTCAGGCACCGGAGGTTCCACAGCCTGCCAAGCTAGGTGGAGGCGGTGGCAGATGTGTTAGAAGGAGAGGTAGCGGTCTTATAGTTGGAGTTCAGGTTGCCAGAGGTAGAGACCAGCCAGCAACTAGGCCAGAGGCTGTCTTCAGGTGCAGAAATTACAGGTACCTTTCTGATTTGTATTAGAGATACTTCAGCGCTATTTTACCCTTGGTGTTCGAATGTGTCATCCTATTTTGCACCCTGCCTGGTTATGCCTAGTGATGCCTTGGATATTACTGCTTATGTATCTACACCGGTGGGTGATTCTGTAGTGGACGACCGAGTTCATTGTTCCTGTGTGGTAGTGTCTGAGGGTTTTGAGACCCGTGTTGATTTATTTCTCTTAGACATGGTGGATTTCAACGTCATATTAGGGTTGAATTAGTTGTCCCCGTATCATGCTATCTCAGATTGTCACATTAAGACCGTGACATTGGCCTTGCCAGATTTGCCCCGATCGGAGTGGAGAGGGACCTCAGGTGATGACCCACAGTGTTATTTTATATGTGAAGGCTCGATGCATGTTCGAGGAGGGTTGTTCAGCTTATCTGGCGTGTGATCGCGATTCCAGCACAGAGTTTCCTTCTATTGACTCTGTTCCTATTTTTCGAGAGTTCCCCCAGGTTTTCCCTTTAGACCTACCGGGTATGCCACTCGATATGGATATTGATTTCTGTATTGATCTAGCCCCAGGTACACAACCCATTTCTATTCCGACGTATCGTATGGCTCCGCCAGAGTTGAAGGAGTTGAAAGACCAATTGAAAGATTTGCTAGAGAAGGGTTTTATCAGGACTAGTGTTTCTCCTTGGGGTGCGCCAGTATTATTTGTGAAGAACAAGGATGGATCGAAGAGGATGTGCATTGATTACCGGAAACTGAACAAAGTGACGATTAAGAACAGGTATCCACTGTCGCGGATTGATGATTTGTTTGACCAGCTTCAGGGTGCGAAGGTGTTTTTAAAGATAGACTTGAGATTTGGCTACCATCAATTGAGGGTTCGGGCATCTAATGTCCCTAAGACAACATTTCGCACTCGGTATGGGCATTTTGAGTTTTTGGTCATGTCATTTGGATTGACCACTGCCACAACAACATTTATAAAGTTGATGAACAGAATGTTCAGACCTTATCTTGATTTTTTTGTGATAATCTTTATTGATGATATTATTGTGTACTCCCGCAGCTAGGAGGAGCACGAGCAGCACCTCAGAGTAGTTCTTCAGACTCTGAAGGATAGTCAGTTGTATGCTAAGTTCTCGAAGTGCGAGTTCTGGTTGTGTTCAGTTGTATTTCTGGGTCATGTCGTATCAGCAGAGGGTATTTAGGTAGACCCAAAGAAAATTGAGGCAATCAAGAATTGGCCTCGAACAGCTTCAGCGATATTCGGAGTTCTTGTGTTAGCAGGTTATTACTGTCGGTTCGTGGAGGGGTTTTACTCTAATGTAGCCCGATGAACAGATTGACCCAGAAGGGTGCCCAGTTCAGATGGTCAGATGAGTGTGAGGCAAGCTTTCAGAAGCTCAAAAAAGCTTTGACTACGACATCGGTATTGGGTTTTTCCAACAGGCTCAACGCCTTATACAGTTTATTTTGATGCTTTTCGTATTAGGCTTGGTGCAAAATTAATGTAGGATGGCAGAGTCATCCCTTATGTTTCAAGGAAATTGAAGATCCACGAGAAGAATTATCCGGTCTGTGATCTAAAGTTGGCATCCATTGTTCATGCTTTGAAGATTTGGAGGCATTACTTATATGGTGTGACGTGTGGGGTGTGCACTGATCATAAGAGTCTGCAATACTTGTTTAAGCAGAAGGAGTTGAACTTGAGGCAGTGGAGGTGGTTGGAGCTATTGAAGGATTATGATGTTACTATTTTTTACCACTCGAGGAGAGCCAATATGGTAGCCGATGTGAGTAGGAAGTCTACCAGCGTGGGTAGTCTTGCTTATGTTTCGGTCAGCCAGAGACCACTTGCTTAAGATGTTCAAGCCTTTGCCAATTGATTGGTAAAATAAGATATTTCCAAGCCTAGTAGAGTATTAGCTTGCACGGTTGCTCGTTCTTCCCTATTGGATTATATCTGTGATAGACAGTTTGATGATCCCTATTTGTGTGTCCTGAGAGACACAATCTAGCATGGAAGTTCCACGAAGGTGACCTTGGATGATGATGGTGTTTTGAGATTACAGGGGCGAGTTTGTGTGGCCAATGTCGATGGCATTTGGGATTTGATCTTAGCGGAGGTCCATATTTCTTCGTATTCTACTCACAGGGCGCCGCGAAGATGTATCAGGACTTGCGGCAGCATTATTGGTGGCGTAGGATGAAGAAAGATATTGTTGCATATGTGGCTTGATGTTTTAACTGTCAGCAGGTCAAGTATGAGCATCAGAGGCCTGGTGGTTTGTTTCAGAGGATTGAGCTTCCCGAGTGGAAGTGGGAGAGGATTACCATGGATTTCGTTACCAAACTTCTGATGACTTGGGAGAAATTTGATGCTAAGTGGGTCATTATTGATAGGTTGACCAAGTCAGCGTATTTCATTCCTATTGCAGCCACTTATTTATCGGAGAGGTTAACTGAGATCTACATCCGAGAGATTGTTCGCCTTCATGGGGTGCCGTCATCTATCATTTCGGACTGGGGCACGCAGTGTACCTCGTGCTTCTGGAGAGTAGTTCAATAGGAGTTAGGCACCCAGGTTTAGTTGAGCACAGTGTTCCATTCTCAAACGGATGGCTAGTCCGAGAGGACTATTCAGATATTGGAGGATATGCTCCGAGCCCGTGTCATTGATTTTGGAGGCCCGTGGGACCAGTTTTTGCCTTTAGCAGAGTTCGCCTACTGTTAGAACATATTTTAATGACACAAATTAATGATGCATGTGCAGGAGTTGCCATAAAAAACAAGGATATCGAAGTTGTCCCAAATATCATGATGCACAAGGAAAGAATCAACTCTACGAGATTAACTCCATAATTCTGGAAAATCAAAGTTGCAGAAATAGAATGAAGACTCAACGCGATCCGTGATTATCGACCCAAATCAAATCACCGGAGATCACTCAATCTAGAAGATCCGGATAGTAGTCAAGAACGGAAGGGTCGCAGAAATCAAGGAAGAGTTCTATCAAACTCATCGATTGCCAAAGGAAAGAATCTGAGGAGAGGCAATGGCTAATACCTTATTCTTGGAAAGAATAAACTCTTTTCAGGAATCAAAACCCTTGGGTTGACAAGACTTCATCAACCATCATTGTATAAATACATAGTGCAACTCCCCCTTAGTATACTTTGATCTGACCAAATTCACACTCTCAATTTACTGCAAGCAAGCATAGTAGCCTAGATAGATCTGCTGTATAACAAGTCAGAAAAGAAAGAGAGCGTTCAACTGGTGAGGCATTGTATCCAACGAGTGCTAAAAGAACTGAGAGACAAATACCAAATCTGTACTCGAAAGAAAACTCATTTGCTTGAAGAGAAATCCCTTGCAACCGAAGGGGACTGGATTAGGATTCACATTGAATCCACACCAGTATAAAAATGCTAGTGTCTTTAATTTTTGCATATACTTTCTGTTTATTATTTAAAATGTGTCTGTATCAAAGAATCGTATTATTTCAAATATGTCTGTCTGCAAGAATTTCCATTTTAAGTCGACTACTAAAGTTTTAAATCAACTTATCACAATTTAATTAAATTATATACAATTTACCCCCCCTCCTTTGTACTTTCAATTGGTATCAGAGCCAGGCTCACACTTTTATTTTCTGCTTAACAACTTATTTTAGGAGCAAATCTATTTTAGGAAGGAACCTCTCAAGTGAGACCACCCTACTTCAATGGACAACACTTCTCCCACTGGAAAATCCGCATGGCAATCTTCACCAAAGGGTATAATGTCAAAGTATGGAGAGTTATCAAAAAGGGGAACTACCCACTGCCTGCCAGCACACCACCACTCGCTGACCCTGATTAGATAGACTCATACTCAAAGGAATAAATGGAAGCTGTTCAAATAAACCACAAAGCAAGTAACCTACTTCATAATGCAATAAGTGGTGAAGAGTATGAAAAGATTTCCAGTTATGATACTGTTAAAGAAATGTGGGATAAACTCGAAGTCACCTATGAAGGTACCAGCAAGGTAAAAGAAACCCATATAAATATGCTAGTTCACGACTATATATTATTCTCAATTAAAGAAGGAGAATCCATTGAAGAAGTGTTTGCCCAGTTTAGTAAGATAATCAGCGACTTAAAAGCTTTTGGCAAACCATACTCCAGTGGCGATCAGGTTAGGAAAATTCTCAGAAGTATACCAACCACCTAGCAGATTAAAGTCATCACATAGGAATCTCAAGATCTTAATAAGTTATTATAAGATGAACTGCGAGGAGAGCTCATTGCTTTAAAAATAATGCATCTGAAGAAGACAAATCAAGAGGAGAAGAAGAAAACTGTAGCATTCAAAGCTACTACTGAAGCTGCTGAAAATGAAATTGATGATCCTGAAACTCTACAAGAGGAAATCGTTATGATGTCTAGAAACATGGATAAATTAATGAGAATATATAGAAATACAAAGAAAGGAAGATTTCCACCAAGAAGATCTAGACAATACACTGAATAAGATATGAACGATGGAACATGCTATGAATGTGGAAAGTTTGCAGAGTGTCCAAAACTAAAGAAAAAGACCTCCAGAGGATTCAACAAAAAAAGATCATTTGGAAGCTGGAGTGATGAGGATCACTCAGACAATGAAGAAATAGCAAATCTCTGCTTCAAGAAAATTCTTGAAAACAAGATTAACATAACATCAGGAAGATGGACAGATGAATACGATTCAGACAATGAGAGACGCTTCATGGCAAAAGGAGAAACTAGCAATGTAAGACATTATGACTGTGAAAGATGCATTGAATTACAAGGCATTCTTGACTCCACCCTAAAGGAGTCTCAGAAGATGGTGAATGAACTCAAGAGACTCACCAAGGAAGTCAAAGACTGGAAACTCAAACATGAAGTATCTGAAATTGAAAAAGACGTACTTCAAGAAAAGTTTGAGGAATTGCAAATGCAGTTTAACAGCTTGCGCAAATCCACCAGTCACAACTTTGTTAGGTCAAACTAGAAGACTTACAAGTCAACTGGTAAAGAACCAATCAGAACTTGATCGACTAGTCGATCAAACTAGTCAACTAGAAAGTAATCAGCAAATCCTACAACTGATAATTCCAACTCGTATGAAAGACCTGAAGACAGGTCCATGATTAAATGTTCATTATTATAACAAAAGTGGGCATAAATATTCCGGGTGTCAATTTTGTAAATCTCAAATGCCCGGATGGGTTTGGAAACCTAAGAACTCCAAACCTAGTAATACTAACACACCAAGACCCACGCAAGCTTATGTACCTAAAAGAAAGTAATATTTTTGTATTGTAGGAACACCACAGAATAAAGCGCAAAGGAAAATGGTACCTAGATAGTGCGTGTTCCAGTCACATGATAGGTGACAAAATCCTATTTAAGGAAGTTACAATGATTGATGGAGGAAGTGTCAAATTTGGAGATGATTCACGAGGCAAAATAGTTGGCACTGGAACCATTCCTTTCAACAATAGCTGTGATATTACTGAAGTATATCTGGTTGATGGATTAAATAATAATCTTCTCAGTATAAGTCAACTCTGCGACTCAGGATATGAGGTAAAATTTAAGAGAACTGGATATGCCATCGAAGACGAATCAGGTAAAATAGTCCTTCCTGGAAAAAGGTACGGAAATGTTTATATACTTGATGGCTTTGAAAATATAGATGGTCACATATGCCTAACCTCTATGTCTTATGATCCCTGGTTGTGGCATAGACGTCTTGGTCTTGCTAGCATGCATCTAATTGAGAAGTTATCCAAATAAGATTTAGTCATTGGGTTACCCAACTTGAATTTTTCTAGGACTCACATTTGTGATGCATGTCAGATGGGTAAGCAAACTAGAAACTCTTTAAAAAATAAAGACATAGTATCTACCTCAAAACCCCTGCAATTGCTTCATATGGATTTATTTTGACCAACTAGAACTGCTAGCATATGAGGTAAGAAATATGCTTTTGTTATTGTTGATGAATTTTCACGTTTCACTTGGGTAATTTTTCTGTATCATAAAGATGAAGCCTTAAGAAACTTTGAAGTCTTCTACAAAAGGATTGAGAGAGAAAAAGGTTATCCTATCTCCATAATCCAAAGTGATCATGGAGGCGACTTTGAAAGCAAGGCATTTGAAGATTTCTTTAATGATCAAGGGTACACTCACAACTTCTCTGACCTCGCTCACCTTAACAAAATAGAGTTATCGAAAGAAAAAATAGAACTCTTCAAGACATGGCAAGAACCATGCTGCTAGAACATTCTCTGCCAAATCATTTCTATGCTGATGGTGTGAGTGTTGTATGTCACATTCTAAATCGATCTCTCATAAGGCCCATTCTGAAAAAGACCCGTATGAACTCTGGAAAGGTAAGCGTCCGAACATCAGTTACTTTCATCCATTTGGAAGTAAGTGTTTCATCCATAACAATGGTAAGGACAATCTTGGAAAATTTGATCCACGAAGCGATGAAGGTATTTTTCTTGGTTATTCATTAAATAGAACATCATTTAAAGTTTTTAATAAACGAACTTTGTGCGATTAAGAATCAGTTCATTTCACTTTCAATGAAAATAATATCTTGGTCGAGAAAGGTATCAATGCATGTGAATAAGAACAACCTCAAGAAGTTCAGGACAAAGGAAAATCACAGGAGTCAGCTAGTCTCACATATGTAGCCAAGTCGACTGAACAAGTTAGCAACAACACTCCAGAACATCATGTGGAGTCAGATACTAAAACTGTTCGACTAAATGAGAGGAGAAATGAATCTGAACATCCACAAACCTATATCATAGGGGATCCAAATGAAGGTATGAAGACCAGAGCTGCTCTAAAAAAGAAAGTGAATATTTCTTTGATCTCTCAAATAGAGCCAAAAAAGGTAGAAGAAGCGTTGAAGGACTCAAGATGGGTGAAATCCATGCAAGAGAAACTAGATCAATTCAGCAATAATCAAGTATGGAAGCTGATACCCCGACCTAAAAATAATTCCGTCATCGGAAAAAAATAGGTGTTTAGAAACAAATTAAACAAAGAAGGACAAGTCATAAGGAACAAGCCTAGACTAATTGCTCAAGGCTATTCACAATAAGAAGGAGTTGACTACGATGAAACCTTTGCTCCAGTAGTCCGATTAGAGTCTATACGAATCTTCCTAGCTTATGCATCATTTAAAGGATTAGAATTATTTCAAATGAATATCAAAAGCGCTTTTCTAAATGGATTCATTGAAGATGATGTTTTTGTAAAACAACCACTAGGCTCTAAATATTAAAAATTTCCTTATCACGTGTACAAACTCACCAAGGCCCTATACGGACTAAAATAAGCCCTACGTGATTGATATGATAGATGCAAATTTAGCAGGTGATAAAGAAGATAGGAAAAGCATGAGTGGCACTTGTCAACTTCTGGGAAAGGCCTTAATATCCTGGAATAGTAAAAAACAAGCATCGGTCGCCTTGTCAACTACTGAAGCTGAATACATAGTCGTTGGTCAATGTTGTGCACAACTGCTGTGGATGTCCCATCAATTAGGTGAATATGAACTCTCTTTTAAACCTATACATATTTTTTGTGATAATTCTAGTGCAATTTGTCTTTCTAAAAATCATGTGCATCACTCTAGAGCAAAGAATATAGACATTAAACATCATTTTATTAGAGATCATGCTCTTAAAGGTGACGTAGAATTAGCTTTTGTTGGTACCTCTGCCCAATTAGCTAATATTTTTACTAAACCTCTGTTAGAAGATAGGTTCTGTTCTTTACAAGAATCTCTTGTCATTATTTGTGTTTCAAAGAATTGTTAGGACCAAAGTGTTAACTTTCAAAAATTGTCATAATTGTTTGTTTTCAGTGCATTAATTATGTCGTTAGTCTTTTACCTCTCTTTTTAGCTTGATTGCCATCAATTTGCAGGATAAGTTGGAAAGCCAATCACCACGTCGCTTCATCTGACACCTTTTCCTTTTCTGTACTCAACCGTCAATTCCTATCCTTTTTTTAAGTTAGTCCTTTTCCGTCTCTCTATCTCCTCCATCTCCATCAACCTCTACTGACTCCTCTTCTCACCCTGTACCAACCCTATTTTCTCCCATGGATAAATCTTCCAAAAACCCCTCTACTTCCACCAGGAAGAGTACCCGCTCAAAATCAAAACCCTCTTCCATGCCCCCTAAACAAGTAGATTGAGGGTCTGTTCATTCCGAAGGCTGTGCTGCTTCTCAAGGTGGATACTCTGAACACTCCCTACCTCTAGGTGACAAAGCCTCCGGAAAGCATCCCATGAAGGAACCTCTTGCTTCTACTCCAAAGAAATCAAAGTTCATTTTCTCTCCTCTCTAGAATCCGACCTCAACTTCTGCGACACCCCTAATAAGGATTTCTTTGTTTCTCTTAAGGACAAACCCATTGCTTATGGTAGAGTGGTAGATCCTGATCTTATAGAATCCCTTAATTTCAAGGTAAAGGATCTTTTCATGTATCAAGGGTGGTAAAAATTTCTCTCTATTTCTCCACCTAAAGTCTATGAACCCCTCGTCCGTATGTTTTACGCTAATCATCGCTCTAATGAACCTGGTAGACTTGAAACTCTTGTTCTCAGTAAACACATTGTTCTTGATTATGGTTTGTTTGACTCTCTTTTTCTATGTTGTTGCTCTATTGTCCCGACTGTGTTTAAGAATATTTGGCCTGAGGACTTTGAAATTACCTTTGACCAGGACAAATAGTGCATTGCAGAAAATCCCTCTGAGAACCTTCCAAATAAGTTAGGGCCCAGTGATGTTAGTTTTGAAACTAGGGTTCTTGCTCACATTGTTGCCACCACTCTCCTTCCTAGAACTGGTTCGTTCTCAACCCTCTCTCAACGGGACACCTTTTTTGTTTACTGTCTTATCTCCAACCTTAAAATCAAATTGTCCTCCTAGGTTATCAATTTCATGATTGAGAGTGCAGAAGATCAAACCAGTCATCCCTATGGTATGGCCATCACCCATATTTTTAGAAGCCTATCAAATCCAGCTTTCAGATTACCGCTCTATTCATATGTACAAGTTCTACAACTCTAGAGCCTTCTCAAGTATGGGTTATGTGAGTATCAAGGATGTTTGGGTAAAAAAGGGTGAAAGTGATGCCAAGCCAACTCCTGTGGAACCCAAGCCATCTTCTGGTGTATCTTCTTCTCCTATTCCTATAGAACTCAATGAAAAATTCAGCTCCATTAACTCTCAACTTCTAGAAATCAAGACTTTTCTGTCCGCCACACAGTTAACTGTGGATGCTATTTATGGTATTTCTAAGGAAACGGGGTCAGATATGTCCAAAATTAGGGTAGGTGTGCAAAGGGTAAGGGATAATGCGGTTAAAGCTTTCAAGTAGGTGCATGACAGACTAGATAGGATGAGCGTTGCTGCCAATACTAGTTTTGAATATATGAAGGAAGCAATCTGCAACTCTCTTACCTACTTTCTAAGACGATGAGATGGATGTGATCTATAGACAATTTTTTTGTTAGTTTTCGAACAAACTTGATTTCGTTGTGGTTGGGCTATGCCCGTAGATGTTTTTTTTTCTTTCTTTCCGTGGATATTATTTTTGCTACTGCCTCTTTTGCTGATGTCGAAAAGGGGGATAATATATTAATACTTTTGTGTAGGCATATCCTCTCTATAGGATATTAAGTTAACTATGCTACATGCATAGATATTAGGCATCCGTTATTCACTATGATACTTGCATAGTATCTCTTAGTCCTTGAACTAGTCAACTGTCAATACACAGTCAATAATATACAGGTACGAGTCAACTGCTCACGTTGAGGGAAAAATCAGGATCAGTTAATCACACATATTGAGGGGGATCAATCAAAAGATGGCAGTCAATTGATGTCCAGATTAGTTGACTACACACATTGAGGGGGAGCCAATACGGCCAGTCCAAACAGGGAAGTAAACTGTTGTTTATGCCTTTACATATATGCATATTATTTTGCCATCATAAAAAATGGGGATATAGTTAGAACATATTTTAATGATGCAAATTAATGATGCATGTGCATGAGTTGCCATAACAAACAAGGATATCAAAGTTGTCCATAATATCATGATGCACAAGGAAAGAATCAACTCTATGAGATTAACTGTCACGACCCCAAATCCGGTCGTGATGGCGCCTAGCACATTGCTAAGCCAGCCTGACCAATCAATAACAATAACGGGGCTAGAAGCTCTCTTTAGGCCATTTAAGCATATCAAGTCATAAGCAACAGTGATATAAATGTATCAAACAGGGAACCAAGTCCCAAAACATATTAACTCCCTCAGCCCGAAGGGTCAAGAGTCATGAGCCTCTAAAGAACGTAAGTGTAATAAGGTTTACAACCAAAGATCAGAGCGGAAAGAAATAATCAATACATAATCAAAGACAGTAGGAGGGAATATCGGGTCCTGCGGACGTCGGCAGCTACCTCGAAGTCTCCATAGAATGGCGATAGCACAAACAGTTGCGATAGCTCAACTGCCCTCCTAATCATGTATATCTGCACACACAAAAATGCGGGGGAGTGGGGTGAGTATATTTCAACTCAGTGAGTAACAATAATAAACAACGACTGGAAGTGAGAACACCTGTACTATCACTATACAGTTCTAAGGGTAACCTCACAGGAAAGTCATCACTATAATGAATACCCCCAATATCCAGTCCACATCTATGCCATCTAGGTCCCACACCGACCACATTCTCACTCATACCACTACGGTATACAGCTATCTCAATATATGGAGACATATACATATGTCTATATCATATCAGCATTTTAGTATATATATGAATATGAATAAGTATGATACTGCGGCGCGTAGCCCGCTCCAATACATATACCGCTGCGGCGCGCAGCCCGCTCCAATACATATACCGCTGCGGTGCGCAGCCCGCTCCAATACATATACCGCTGCGACGCGCAGCCCGCTCCAATTTATACTACTGCGGCGCGTAGCCCGATCCCATAATATACATCAGTGCTCACTGAGAATATGTGCAGACTCAGACTCCGAAGGGGCTCCTACAGCCCAAGCGCAATAATACTGCGGCGTGCAGTCCGTCCCACATGTATATTACATGTATATTACTGCGGCGTGCGGTCCGATCCAATATATATACTGCTGCGGCGTGCAGCCCGATCCAATATAGGTATATATATATATAATACCTCGCAATAGGTCCTCGACCCTATCCCAGTCAATATAGACCTGGCCTCTCAGGCTCACTCAACTAGAATAAGGAATTCCACCCTATGTCTACCTCCAAGTACACATCTAGTACTCTGGCTCATGATATGCTATACAGTTATAACTACGGCTGAGTTTATGTATCTAACACGATATAAGGGTCACCTAGCTCTATAGGTTCCCTAATGCTCTACAGATCGGCACAAGGCCCCAAACATGGCTATTAGCCCAACTACACATTTATAATCTCATTATCAGTCATAATACACAGTATACTATTAGTCGGGAAGGACCAAGTCCAATCCCCAAATCCCAATGCCACCACGCTCGTCACATGACGCGTGTCTCATCTCTACATAGCACTGTAAAGTGCAAGTACGAGGTTTCAAACCCTCAGTACATTATTTACTACCACCACTCACCTCGATCCGATAGAAGCCTTAATCCGCCTTGCGCTCGCCTCGCAATTCAATCACCTTGAATGCCGAATCTGCTCAAAATCAATGAGAATACATCAATATAGGCTAATTAAACACAACCCATTCGAAATAACTCAATTTACATCAAAATTCCCAAAGTTGCCAAAACCCGAGCCCCGGGCCCACATTCCGAAAATTTACAAAATTCACATTTCTGGAACCCTCGTCTCGCCACGAGTCCATACATATAAAATTTACCAAAATCGGACTCCGTTTGCCCACTCAAATCGGTGTTTTTCTTCAATTTAGGCTTAGGGCTCAAACCCACAATTAATCTTCCATTTACAGGGAATTAACCAAGGATTTCATGTTAAAATGATGTAATTAAGCCACAAAACTTACCTCCGACGAATCCCCGATGAATTACCAGCAATTCCCGTGAGTTTCTCCCTCTAGAACTCAAAAATGGCATTTTGGGTGTATGAACCCGCGACCCCTCTGTTCTGTGATTTAATTCACTGCCAGAACGATTCCTTCTATGCGATCGCATTCCCCTTGTTGCGATCGCATAGAGCAAGTTTCTCATGCCTCCAATTTGTTCTTTGCGATCGCAGGCCTAGCCATGCGATCGCATAGCTTCGCATCAAATACCCTCCGCGATCGCAATCGAGCCCCCCGCGATCGCAATGCACAATTTCCGGACACTATGCGACCGCAATGCCCTCCATGCGATCGCATAGAGTAAACTTCATGCCCCCTTCCACTCTTCTATGCGATCGCAATCATCTCTATGCGATCACATAGAGCAATTGCTGACTGCAATTTTCTGCAGAATTTTTCCAAGTTCTAAATGCCCGGTTGATGGTCCGAATCCATCCCGAGGCCCCCGGGACCCCAACGAAAACCACCAACATACTCCAAAACATGATACGGACTTGTTCCAATCATAAAAACACCATACTAAACATCAAAATCACCAGTTACACACGGATTCAAGCCTAAATTTCTTAAAACTTTCCGAATTACACATTCGATCAAAAACCCGACCAAACGACGTCCGAATGACCTGAAATTTTGCAGGCACATCCAAAATCACCTAACGAAGCTACTGCAACTGTCGGAATTCCATTCCGACCCCCGGATCAAGATCTCACCTACCGTTCGGATTTCGCCAAAATTCAACCTTAGCCAATTCAAGCCTATTTCTACACCGGACCTCCGAATTCAATTCCGATTGCTCTCCTAAGTCATAAATGATCCCCCGGAACTAGTCGATTCATCAAAATCCGGTTCCGAGCACTCTAGCTCAATAGTCAACTCTTGGTTGACTTTCCATATTCAAGCTTTCTTCAAACATGCTATTTGTTTCATTTTCAATTCAAATCACTCCTAACTCACCCGATGTACTCTAATACTGTTATAAAAGCATAAAATATGTAATTGCAAGGTAACGGTGTGGAAATTCCCGTAACGACAGGCCGGGTCGTTACATTCTCCCCAACTTAAACAAACGCTCGTCCTCGAGCGGACTCGGAGTTGTACTAGAAGCAACCCAATAGCCGAATGACCTTACCAAGCATATATCCGGGCGATCATACGTCACCCTATCTCACATAAGTCCGAAAACACCATATAGTCAAAATTTCACAGACCATCTGAACCATAAATCACATTGCACTTTCTGAAATCATATGCCAAATGCTAATCCCATGCCTATACTCGGGATACACTCGAATCCACTGCAATAACCCATATTCACTACTCCGGGTGAGATCGTATGATGTATCGACAACCCAATCACTCGAGACGATAGTCTCTAATCACAACAACTGGCCACAATCACCAAATACTAGCTAAAAACCTCTTTCATTAGGTAGAGTCTTATTCCAACACCTCCATATCCTGCCCACGGCAGTTGAAGCACGCGATATACTGAACCCATCTCTCGGGTTAACCATTGGTGAATCTATTTCCCTTTTTAAAACTCATACCACGATAGGTTTCGGAGCCAAACCTCGATTTTTACCTTTCTAACAAGCTAAGATCCAATATGCTCGTATTCATTAATGACTCCAACGGTTATTTCGATTCTAACACACCGCACTGGTGATATGACACCTCAACACCGGCCTAAGCCACGACGAGCACAACATAGGCTCCAATAAGAACGATCTGAACACGCTCGAATCATGACAACCGGCTCACACACAAGAGCTATAATTCAAATTCCTCAATACCATCACAACACATAACTGAAATCTTGTCTCACATCATAGAATTAGAGTACCTGAATCCTCCTCGAAAGGTCATAACATCACGTGGCTTTGCCACAATTCATCATTCTATCCGAACACCAATTCTCATGAAGCACCTCAAGTTACCAAGCTCAAACGGTCAGCCACACGCATATCTATGTCTGGACTCAAGCAATCAATCACACTTGCGGTGATACAATGATATTCGCTATCAAATCCTGAAAGGACACAACCGATGTGCTATTCCCCGAGCGATGCCTAATACGGACTATTCCTCAGAAGCTAGGAAATACTGTATACACGGTAACATACCACTAACTACATTTTCACAATATTCTGTTGCGGCGTGCAACCCGTTCCAACAGCATACATGTGGCGGCGTGCCACCCGATCCAGATACCATACATGTGGCGGCGTGCCACCCGATCCACGAATACACCTAGCAAAGGGAATGCACATCGAGACAAGTCGCTCATTGCAACAACATATACATAGCCTCAAGCTCGGCCACCTGCATTGCACCCGTCAAAGTTCCCCAATACTGGAACTGAATCAATGGTAGATACTTCTACACTAACATCCGCCACTAAGGTCCAACTGACAAAGCAATGCCTACCAGCCGTCCGCTGGTCCTGTGTACAACTACTCTGTTGGAGCATACTCTGATGTTCTCTGCTACGCAATTTGTGCCATTTTCCGACATAGCCCATATCACATTAGTCTAGACGACCTGGCTTATGTCAACCAGTCTGAAATAAGGTATCATAACCCAAATTCATCATATCAAGCTAAGAGCTAAACGGTGCTAATACACACGATATACAACCACTGCATAGGCGGATTACGAGAACTTCTAGTCTCCAACACATACATAACACAGGAATCACTATGCCTGATTCCGTACTTCACCGTGCGATTACATAACGCACCTCAAGCGTCCATTCATCCCAAGAAAGCCATTCATAAATTTCACTATGTCATCAACGACTCAATTATTACAGTCGATCCCACAAGAGAATACCACCATACCACTGGATATCATCAGTTTACATTACCTTGTCCTTTTTGGATCATATTCCCTGCCAAGTTAATAGAATAGCAGTACCGTTTTCTTAAATCATCAGAAAGATCGATTCTTAATTCATCTGCAGCTGTTCGCGCCGCTCAATAATTTTATTGACTTCCCATATATTATGAACTGTTCTCAAAACCTAGAATATACCATTATCAACTTTCCATAACACATCGCGTATACCATACTAAGATAACATGGAAATTCTTATCCCTTTCCTACGCCGCAACATCGACGCAATCAACTAGTCAAGGACTTTTATGATCTCATATAGAGAAAACTCATTACACATTCCAAGCTTTGCATACCAACAGGAAATACACTCATTTTTCAAACCACATTAAAACACATCATAAACTCTTTCTCCCAATCACATTGCATAAGTTAAACTGCCAGGACTGAGTCCTTATACCCATATTATACTCATATTGGGTTACACGACTGCCAACACTCAAAAGCTTTATTGCACAATATCTGCAAGACTCCTTACTTCAACCACATACCAGGAATCAATCGTATTCCTTTTTATACCATTCTGGTTTATTAACAAGTTGTTCCATTTACCCAGTTTCCTTTCTCATTCATTTCTAATTTCATATCAGCCTTTACTGTAGTACGACAACGCCTCAACCCTTTTTACCACACAAGACTCGTGCACAAGACCACACGGCCTGAGACCCATAGGCCACTGAATACTCTCTCAATGTTTCCCAAAAGTACCACATTCAACCATACGTTATTATTACTTCCCAATACGGATACGTAGAATCCCATCATTCACATGATATAACACAAGCCTTGATCTTTTCTAACGAAACCGCCATCTTTAGCCATATACACAATCTTAAGACACCTTACCATTACAAGCAAAGTCTTGAACACCGCAAACAATTCTCGGGCGTCAGTCATCCTTATTCAGCTGTAATTCAACTGTCTTATTGAACAGAACCACTCGTGCCTTATTAGAATTCTGACACTGCAGATCATGATTACATACAGATACTATTAGCTATCACTCTTTTCTATACACCAAGCATTCCTTACCAACCTCAGTTCAAAATACCCTAGTATTTCTTCACATCTACGAAGCACCATAACCTTTATCAGAGTTTTCCCAACATACTTAGAGACAGAATCAACATAGCACACAATAGTGCAATCAGTTAATCAATAGCAACCTCCCCAACTTAGCTCGAAGCCATTCATCGAAGCACTTTCAACCACTCATATCAGTATTACTCAAATGATGCCACAAAGTTCTAGTTAGATTAAACTCAAGTCATTTACAAGCTTCGACGGAGATTCGAATCATCAGAAATATTAACCCTTTTGCAATTCTTGCATTCATTCACACACAACAGTTACGCGCCCTCTTTAGGTGGCAAAATCTTTTCTAAGTCCCGAATTTTCCAAAAATTTCGGCAGAGTTTCCTTTGTAAATTGGCCTATCCACCTGCCAGAGAATCACCAAACCATTCTAACAATACATCCACAACTCAACAAGATATCACAATGTATTTCAACAACATTAAATCTCAATACTATACGAATCATATTATCACAATTATACCTGAGCATGTACTGCACCTGCTCGAATCATAACATATATCAAATACCTTTCACCACGATACACATAGCATAATCACTTTAGTCTTCCTGAGTTTGAACTCGTTCCGCTACACATAAGGCACTTTACCTTCCAATTAAGAGGCGATGAAAATATTTCTCACGCCCATAGCTAGGGCTACATATCAAATCACAATAAGAACTGAATACCTTACAGCTCTCCCATTATCAAACTGCCATTTGCACAATAAGGATCAATACCGATCGTATGAACTTCATAATACCGGCTCGCGGAATTAGTACCTTGGTGCTCAAGCCATAGACAATGATCTGGCCTCGAGTCCTCCCGACTGGCCCAACATGAACTCACGGAGATTATATCTCGCCCCTCGATCGGGGAATTACAAGCCATAAGGTAATTATATTACTGAGCGCTCGATGCGTACACAGACGTGCGGAAGGAATTTCAAAATTATATCTCAAGCTGAATCAAGTACGCACGATAAGAATTCCAAGAAATGTGAAGTGTTTCCTAAAGGTTCGCAGACTCCCGAGGATAAGTACAGGCGTCCCCGTACCGATCCACAAGACTCTACTAACCGGCTCAAGACTCATGAGGCCTAGTAAACCTAGGCTCTGATACCAACTTGTCACGACCCCAAATCCGGTCGTGATGGCGCCTAGCACATTGCTAAGCCAGCCTGACCAATCAATAACAATAACGGGGCTAGAAGCTCTCTTTAGGCCATTTAAGCATATCAAGTCATAAGCAACCGTGATATAAATGTATCAAACAGGGAACCAAGTCCCAAAACATATTAACTCCCTCAGACCGAAGGGTCAAGAGTCATGAGCCTCTAAAGAACGTAAGTGTAATAAGGTTTACAACCAAAGATCGGAGCGGAAAGAAATAATCAATACATAAATCAAGACAGTAGGAAGAAATATCGGGTCCTGCGGACGTCGGCAGCTACCTCGAAGTCTCCATAGAATGGCGATAGCACAAACAGTTGCGATAGCTCAACTGCCCTCCTAATCATGTATATCTGCACACACAAAAATGCGGGGGAGTGGGGTGAGTATATTTCAACTCAGTGAGTAACAATAATAAACAACGACTGGAAGTGAGAACACCTGTACTATCACTATACAGTTCTAAGGGTAACCTCACGGGTAAGTCATCACTATAATGAATACCCCCAATATCCAGTCCACATCTATGCCATCTAGGTCCCACACTGACCACATTCTCACTCATACCACTACGGTATACAGCTATCTCAATATATGGAGACATATACATATGTCTATATCATATCAGTATTTTAGTATATATATGAATATCAATAAGTAAAATGCTGCGGCGTGCAGCCCGCTCCAATACATATACCGCTGCCGCGTGCAGCCATTTAACGTCGACGGCGCTCACTGGGGGTGTATACAGACCTCGGAGGGGCTCCCTAGGCCCAAGCGCTATGATGCTACAGCGTGCAGTCCGATCCAATATATATATACATATATAACTATACTACTGTGGCGTGCAGCCCGATCCCATAATATACTCCAGCGCTCACTAAGAATGTGTGCAGACTCGGACTCCGAAGGGGCTCCTACAGCCCAAGCGCAATAATACTGCGGCGTGCAGTCCGTCCCACATGTATATTACTGCGGCGTGCAGTCCGATCCAATATATATACTGCTGCGGCGTGCAGCCCGATCCAATATAGGTATATATATATATAATACCTCGCAATAGGTCCTCGACCCTATCCCAGTCAATATAGACCTGGCCTCTCAGGCTCACTCAGCTAGAATAAGGAATTCCACCCTATGTCTACCTCCAAGTACACATCTAGTACTGGCTCATGATATGCTATACAGTTATAACTACGGCTGAGTTTATGTATCTAACACGATATAAGGGTCACCTAGCTCTATAGGTTCCCTAATGCTCTACAGATCGGCACAAGGCCCCAAACATGGCTATTAGCCCAACTACACATTTATAATCTCATTATCAGTCATAATACACAGTATACTATTAGTCGGGAAGGACCAAGTCCAATCCCCAAATCCCAATGCCACCACGCTCGTCACATGACGCGTGTCTCATCTCTACATAGCACTGTAAAGTGCAAGTACGGGGTTTCAAACCCTCAGTACATTATTTACTACCACCACTCACCTCGATCCGATAGAAGCCTTAATCCGCCTTGTGCTCGCCTCGCAATTCAATCACCTTGAATGCCGAATCTGCTCAAAATCAATGAGAATACATCAATATAGGCTAATTAAACACAACCCATTCGAAATAACTCAATTTACATCAAAATTCCCAAAGTTGCCAAAACCCGAGCCCCGGGCCCACATTCCAAAAATTTACAAAATTCACATTTCTGGAACCCTCGTCTCGCCACGAGTCCATACATATAAAATTTACCAAAATCGGACTCCGTTTGCCCACTCAAATCGGTGTTTTTCTTCAATTTAGGCTTAGGGCTCAAACCCACAATTAATCTTCCATTTACAGGGAATTAACCAAGGATTTCATGTTAAAATGATGTAATTAAGCCACAAAACTTACCTCCGACGAATCCCCGATGAATTACCAGCAATTCCCGTGAGTTTCTCCCTCTAGAACTCAAAAATGGCATTTTGGGTGTATGAACCCGCGACCCCTCTGTTCTGTGATTTAATTCACTGCCAGAACGATTCCTTCTATGCGATCGCATTCCCCTTGTTGCGATCGCATAGAGCAAGTTTCTCATGCCTCCAATTTGTTCTCTGCGATCGCAGGCCTAGCCATGCGATCGCATAGCTTCGCATCAAATACCCTCCGCGATCGCAATCGAGCCCCCGCGATCGCAATGCACAATTTCCGGACACTATGCGACCGCAATGCCCTCCATGCGATCGCATAGAGTAAACTTCATGCCCCCTTCCACTCTTCTATGCGATCGCAATCATCTCTATGCGATCGCATAGAGCAATTGCTGACTGCAATTTTCTGCAGAATTTTTCCAAGTTCTAAATGCCCGGTTGATGGTCCGAATCCATCCCGAGGCCCCCGGGACCCCAACGAAAACCACCAACATACTCCAAAACATGATACGGACTTGTTCCAATCATAAAAACACCATACTAAACATCAAAATCACCAGTTACACACGGATTCAAGCCTAAATTTCTTAAAACTTTCCGAATTACACATTCGATCAAAAACCCGACCAAACGACGTCCGAATGACCTGAAATTTTGCAGGCACATCCAAAATCACCTAACGAAGCTACTGCAACTGTCGGAATTCCATTCCGACCCCCGGATCAAGATCTCACCTACCGTTCGGATTTCGCCAAAATTCAACCTTAGCCAATTCAAGCCTATTTCTACACCGGACCTCCGAATTCAATTCCGATTGCTCTCCTAAGTCATAAATGATCCCCCGGAACTAGTCGATTCATCAGAATCCGGTTCCGAGCACTCTAGCTCAATAGTCAACTCTTGGTTGACTTTCCATATTCAAGCTTTCTTCAAACATGCTATTTGTTTCATTTTCAATTCAAATCACTCCTAACTCACCCGATGTACTCTAATACTGTTATAAAAGCATAAAATATGTAATTGCAAGGTAACGGTGTGGAAATTCCCGTAACGACAGGCCGGGTCGTTACATTAACTCCACGATTCTGCAAAATCAAAGTTGCAGGAACGGAATAAAGACTCAACGCAATCCATGATTATCGAGCCAAATCAAATCATCGGAGATCTCTCAAATCTGGAAGATTCGGATAGTAGTCAAGAACTGAAGGGTCTCACAAATCAAGGATGAGTTCTGTCAAACTCATCGATTGCCAAAGGAAAGAATCTGAGGAGAGGGAATGGCTAATTCCTTATTCTTGGAAATAATCAACTCTTTCCGGGGATTAAAACCCTTGGATTGAGAAGCCTTTACCAACCATCATTATATAAATACATAGTGCAACTCCACCCTTTGTATACTTTGATATGACCAAATTCACTCCCTTCAGTTTACTGTAAACAAGCATAGTAGCGTAGATGTATATGATGTGCAACAAATCAGGAATAGAAAGAGAGCGTTCAACTGGTGAGGTATTGTATCCAACGAGTGCTAAAAGAACTGAGAGACAAATTCCAAATCTGCACTAAAAAGAAAACTCATTTTCTTGAAGGGAAATCCCATGTAACCCAAGGGGACTGGATTAGGATTCACATTGGATCTGAACCAATATAAAATCCCTGTGTCTTTAATTTCTACATTTACTTTCTGCTTATTATTTCAAATATGTTTGTCTGCAAGAATTGTTGTTTTAAGTCGACTACTAAAGTTTGAAGTCAACTTATCACACTTTAATTAAATTATATACAATTTACCCCCCTTATACTTTCAATTGATATCAGAGCAAAGCATCACACTTTTGTTTTTTGCTTAACAACTTGTGAGAAAAAGATCATGCCAAATCAAGTTATTGTAGAGTTGTATTTCAGGAAGGAACCTCTCAAGTGGGACCACCCGACTTCAATGGACAACACTTCTCCCACTAGAATATCCACATGGAAATCTTCACCAAAGCATACGATGTCAAAGTATGGAGAGTTATCAAAAAAGGGAACTACCCACTGCCTGCCAGCACACCACCACTCGCTAACCCTGATGATCTAGACTCATACTCAAAGGAACAATTGGAAGCTATTCAAATAAACTTAAAATATATTCTCAACGAAAGAAGTAGAATCCATTGAATAAATTTTTGACCGGTTCAATAAGATATTCAGCAACTTAAAAGTTCTTGGAAAACCATACTCCAGTAGCAATCAGGTTATGAAAATTCTCAAAAGTCTACCAACCACCTGGCAGACTAAAGTCGTTACCTTGGAATCTCAAGATCTTAATAAGTTGTCATATGATGAACTACAAGGAGAACTCATTGCTATCGAAAAAACAGTTCTGAAGAAGACAAATCAAAAGGAGAAGAAAAAAACTGCTGCATTATACTACTGAAGCTGTTGAAAATGAAATTGATGATTTTGAAACTTTACAAGAGGAAATCGCTATGATGTCTAGAAACATGGATGGATTAATGAGAAGATATAGAAATACGTGGAAAGGCAGATTTCTACCAAGAAGATCTAGACAATACAATGAACAAGATTTGAATGATGGAAAATGCTATGAATGTGGATAGTTTGGACACATCCAAAGAATGTCCAGAACTAAAGAAAAAGATCTCCAGAGGATTCAACAAAAATAGATCATTTGGAAGCTTGAGTGATGAGGATGACTCGGACCATGAAGAAATATCAAATCTCTACTTCATGATATTCATGAAAACGAGATTAACAAAACTTCAGGATGCTGCACAGATGAAGACGATTCAGACAATGAGAGCCGCTTCTTGGCAAAAGGAGAAACTAGCGAGGTAAGACCTTATGACTGTGAAAGATGCAATGACTTACAAGACATTCTTGACTCCACCATAAATGAGTCTTAGAAAATGATGAATGAACTCAAGAGACTTGTCAGGGAAGTCAAAGACTGGAAACTCAAACATGAAGTATGCGAAAATGAAAAGGACGTATTTCAAGAAGAGTTTGAGGAATTGCAAATACATTTTAGTAGCTTGCACAAATTCACTAGTCACAGATCTGTTAGATCAAACCAGATGACTTACAAGTCAACTGGTAAAGAACTAATCAGAACTAGATCGACTAGTCGATCAAAGTAGTCGACTTACAAGTCAACTGGAAAGGAATCAGCAAATCCTACAACTACTAATTCCAACTCGTATGAAAGACCGAAGACAGGTTCGGGATTAAATGTCATATTGTAACAAAAGTGGGCATAAATATTCTGGCTTTCAATTTCGTAAATCCCAAATGTCCGGATGGGTTTGGAAACCTAAGGACTGCGAACCTAGTAACAGTAACTCACCGGGACCCAAGCAAGCTTGTGTACTTAAAAGAAAGTAATATTTTTGTATTGCAGGAACACCATATAATAAAGAACAAAGGAACATTTTACCTAGACAGTGCATGTTCCAGTCACATGACAAGTGACGAAAGCCTGTTTAAGTAAGTTACAAAGATTGATGAAAGATGCATCAAATTCGGAGATGATTCACGAGGCAAAATAGTTGGTATTAAAACCATTCCTTTCAACAATAGCTGTGATATTACTAAAGGATATCTGGTTGATGGATTAAATTATAATCTTCTCAGTATAAGTCAACTCTGCGATTCGAGATATGAGGTAAAATTTAACAGAACTGGATATGCCATCAAAGACGAATCAGGTAAAATAATCCTTCTTTGAATAAGGTAAGGAAATGTTTATATACTTGATGGCTTTGAAAATATAGATGGTCACATATGCCTAAACTCTATGTCTGATAATCTCTGGGTGTGGCATAAATGTCTTGGTCATGCTAGCATGCATCAAATTGAGAAGTTGTCCAAACATGATTTGGTCATTGGGTTACCCAAATTGAATTTTTCTTGGACTCGCATTTGTAATGCATGTCAGATGGGTAAGCAAACTAGAAACTCTTTAAAAAATATAGACATAGTATCTACCTTAAAACCCTTGCTATTACTTCATATGAATTTATTTGGACCAACTAGAATTGCTAGCATATGAGGTAAGAAATATGCTTTTGTTAATGTTAATGACTTTTCATGTTTCACTGGGGTAATTTTTCTATCTCATAAAGATGAAGCCTTAAGAAACTTTGAAGTCTTCTACAAAAAGGATTGAGAGAGTAAAAGGTTACCTACTCCATAATCCAAATTGATCATGGAGGCGAGTTTGAAAGAAAGGCATTTGAAGATTTCTGTAATGATCAAGGGTACACTCACAACTTTTCTTCTCCTCGCTCACCTCAACAAAACGGAGTTATGGAAAGAAAAAACAGAATTCTTTAAGGCATGGCAAGAACCATGCTGCTAGAACATTCCCTGCCAAATCATTTATGGGTTGAAGGTGTGAGTACTGCATGTCACATTCTAAATCGATGTCTCATAAGGCCCATTCTGAAAAAGACTCTGTATGAACTCTGGAAAGGTAAGCTTCCTAACATCAGTTACTTTCATCCATTTGGAAGTAAGTGTTTCATCCATAACAATGGTAAGGACAATCTTGAAAAATTTGATCCACGAAGTGACGAAGGTATTTTTCTTGGTTATTCTTAAAATAGCAAATCATTTAGAGTTTTTAATAAACGAACTTTATGCGTTGAAAAATCGGTTCATGTCATTTTGCAATGAAAATAATCCCATGGTCGAGAAAGGTATCAATGCAGGTGAAGAAGAACAACCTCAAGAAGTTTAGAACAAAGGAAATCACGGGAGTCAGCTAGTCTCACATATATAGCCAAGTCAATTGAACAAGTTAGCAATAACACTCCAAAACATCATGTGGAGTCGACTACTAGCAATGTTCGACTAAATGAGTGGAGAAATGAATCTGAATATCTACAAAAATATATCATAGCCAAACGAAGGTATGAAGACCAGAGCTGTTCTAAAAAAGAAAGCAAATATTGCTCTGATCTCTCAAATACAGCCAAAAAAGGAAGAAGAAGCGTTGAAGGACTCAAGCTGGGTAAAAGCGATGCAAGAGGAACTAGATCAATTCAGCAAGAATCAAGTATGAAAGCTGATACCCCGACCTGAAAATATTTCCATCATCAGAACAAAATAGGTGTTAAGAAACAAATTAAATGAAGAAGAACAAGTCATAAGGAACAAACCTAGACTAGTTGCTCAAGGCTATTCACAACAAGAAGGAGTTGACTACGATGAAACCTTTGCTCCAATAGCTCGATTAGAGTCTATATGAATCCTGCTAGCTTATGCATCATCTAAAGGATTCAGATTATTTCAAATGGATGTCAAAAGCGCTTTTCTAAACGGATTCATTGAAGAGGAGGTTTTTGTGAAACAACCACCAGACTTTGAAGATTAAGAATTTCCTTATCACGTGTACAAACTCACCAAGGCCCTATAAGGATTGAAATATGCTCCACGTGCTTGGTATGATAGATGCAGATTTAGCGGGTGATAAAAAAGACAGAAAAAACAAGTGGAACTTGTCAACTACTAGAAAAGGCCTTAATATCCTAGAACAGTAAAAAAACAAGCATCAGTCGCCATGTCGACTACTGAAGCTGAATACATAGTCGTTGGTCAATGTTTTGCACAACTACTGTGGATGTCCCATTAATTGGGTGACTATGAACACTCTTTTAAACTATACAGATTTTTTGTGATAATTCTAGTGCAATTTGTCTTTCTAAAAATCCTGTGCATCTCTCTAGAGCAAACAATATGGACATTAAACATCATTTTATTAGAGATCATGTTCTTAAAGGTGACATAGAATTAGCTTTTGTTGGTATTGTGAGCATGTGATTTTTACCCTACATATGAGTTATTTCCATAAAATTCAAATAAATAATTTTTTCTTATTTTTAACAAATTGAATGAATTTTGTGTGTTATTTAAGCATGTTAAGTCAAATAAAAAAAAATAAAAAATATGTATTTACATTTAGGAAATTAATTTCGCATTTAGTAGGTATTACGTCATTTTAGAACAAGTTAATAAAAATGAAAAATAGTTCATTTTAATGCTTTAATGGGAAATTGTTACACAATAGTTTTAAAATAGTTCTAGGTTATTAATTAGTTTAGTTTAAATAAGTTTTACTTTTTATTTTTATATCTTTACAAAATTTAGAAAGTTCATTACAAAATGATAAAATAAAAAATAACAAAAATGAATAAAAATAAAATAAACAAGGAAAGAATTAAAAGAAAAAACAAAGGTCTTAATTAAGAGACCTTATGTTGGGTTAATTAATCCATGTCCATTACCCAATTTACTAGCCCAAAATGAATCCGGCCAACCTAGGCCCAAGTCACATACCCCAACCCAAGAAAATGGGTCAAACTCGTGACCCAACCCATATTACCCATCAGATCCATCACACCTTAGGGACACGAAATTTGCGTGACTCTATCCCATATCCACTTTCTTCTTCAGATAAAATAACACACACTTACTGATACACGAGGATAACGCCTGATAGAGAGAGATGTTTAACCAAAATATTGAACTTCGATTAAAGCTAGAAAATAATAGAGAAATCGGGTTACTGATAATCAAGAGACCGAAAAAATGCAGTAGGCTTTGAATAATTAGAATAGACAGTAAGAAAGGTTATATTTCAGTGACTGTTGTGTATTACAATGGGTATAACTTCCTCCTTTTATAACCTACTCTAGATGGAAGGATAAAACGTAAGTTTTAATGGGCAATAAATAGCATTAAGTAATTCATTACACAATTATTTTCATTAAATGCCAATTCTTCAACGTATTGGGCGTTTAATGACTCAATCTGGACTTCTTTCTGCCTTCAGATACATGCTTTAAA
The DNA here is from genome assembly GCA_032618575.1 of Nicotiana noctiflora. Taxonomy (NCBI): domain Eukaryota; kingdom Viridiplantae; phylum Streptophyta; class Magnoliopsida; order Solanales; family Solanaceae; genus Nicotiana; species Nicotiana noctiflora. The sequence goes on from JASVEL010003143.1 coordinate 39,920, forward strand.
TGCTTTTTTGGCTCGTTATTGTTGGATGTCTTGAACAGATACGAAGCTCGTGTATATTTACTGTTGATGTCCTTCATCTCTATAGTTACGTTCTCACCTGTTCTACATAGGTACGGGACTTCTTAATCGAATTTCACCCCGTGCCTAATTTACTTCTTTGTATCTCCTCCTCAAAATAATAATTTTTTTTGTTTGATATTCCACGTGTCTTGCCATGTCATAAAAAGTTTTTACCCAATATAGATAGTCCCCCCACTTTCTATTTATTTATCATTTAAATCTATGGGAAGTGGATTCTTACAAAAGGGAATTTTTGTCATCATAAATGTAGTGCCAGTGTTGGCGCTTCAATTGTCTCCTCCATTTAATGCTATTCACACGTGTCACCTTTTGATTCGACCCTACAGCTCTACACCCATTTTTATAGGCTTTCTTAACCTTTCTTTTCGATAAGTGATAGTTATCCTTAATATAGTTTTCCATTTATACCTCTTTAGTTTTACTAGTTGCCTCTTTACCATACTTTGAATCTTCAACTTTCTTCAGCATCCAGTAATCCCTTTCTTCCAAGAACCAATTTTAACCGGCAATGGCATCTTCAAAACCTAACCCCAGAAAGGTCCCGAACCTTGCTCAGTTTCCTAATGCCCCTCCTTCGCTTAGGCTCAGCAAAGACAAAGAGGGAAGACTTCGCTCTTTAAGGTCATCGCACGAGGGGTCATCTGGTAATACCCCTTCTTCCCCAAACCCGAATGTCACAAGTTCTTCTTCTAAAGTATCTCCCTCTAAAGGTACATAGCTTTTTGACCCTTCTTCAGAACCTTCGATTGAGGACATTGTTCCCAATGACTTATCCTTCTCGAGTGATAAAACGTCACTCTTGAAGCAAGTAGAAAAGTTGGATAAACTTGATGCTTATGTTTCTCTTGTAACCAAAAATCCCAACCATTAGGAAGGAGTGTTATTGGAGAGAAAATCTTCGAGTGTCCATTCCTACTATTCAACAAAGGATCTCTTCTTCTAGGAATGTGTATTAATTTGTTTACTCCTATCCTTTCACTTGGGGACTGAAACCTGCTGTAGATCCGGTCATCCTCGATTTTTGCCGTTTTTTCAATGTTTTCCTAGGTCAAGTCGACGCATTAGTATGGAGGGCAGTAGCTTGTTTGAGGTTTTTGTCTACAAAGGCCAAGGTTGATTTCACCTTTACTCAACTCATTCACTTGTACCATCCGAACCTGATGCGTCACGGTTTCTTTACCTTAACTGCAAGGAGTAAAATTTTTTTGGTAAACCTGGACGACATTAATGACCGTGGATGGTATCTTCGTTATATTGTTGTTCGCACGGTGGATTTGCTATGTGAAACAAACATTCCCTTCTCGGAGAAGTGGAACTTTGCACGTAAGTTTTCTGGTTATCATTTATTTTTGTCTTTAGAGATTTTGATTTTCTCTTTGATCCCATTCCTTTTGTGGATTTTGCAGCAACCATGGGGGACGTGGAACCTGTTCCCAACTTCCGTGGTTAGGTAGATTCGATTCTGAAAGTGGCTCCCAGAGAAGAAAGAACTTGGAAGTCTATTTCTTCCCTTAACAACTGGAAAGTGAAAACACACGGTGCATATGTTTTTATGATCACATGCGTGTAGTAGATTCAGTTGTCTACAACATGGACTTCATTTTTTTTATATATCCTTTTGTTTTAGGGTTTGGGAATAAAGAAATGCAACCCGACGTAGCTATGGCTATGCGAGTTGCTGCCAACGCTGCTCTTGATCTGGACAAGACCAAAGCTTTGATAGCAGCAAAGAGAAAGTTTTTGGCAGTTGATACTAGCGCGGGGGTAGAGGAGAGGCCAAAAATAAGAAGACGTGGAAATGAGATTGAGGGTGCTCCCGCTCGTACCTCTTCAGCTGAGACTGCCATGGTTGAGGAAGAAGCCGCTCCAGTTGACTTTAGTGAGCCTACACCCCGTCTTCTTATTGAAGGTAGCGAGTCCGATCCTGCTTTAAATGAAGTTCCTTTATCTTCCTCACTTCCCGTTTCTCCCAATTCATTTTCTTATTCTTTACCCGTAAGTGTTTTTAACCTTACATTGGGTTCCTCTTCATCACTTTCGGCGGGTATTCCTGCTCCCGTATCTATTCAAACTCCCGAGCCTGTTCCTATTCAAGCTCCCATACCTTCTACCATTCTTCCTTCTTCTTCCACTCTTTCTTCCATTCCCCCATTTTCCTCTTTAGTACACTCGAAAACCGACCCGAGTAGCAGCGGTATGATTATGAGAAAGGTCACACTTGAAGTACCTGCTACTCACAGCCTATTAAGGAAGACCGATGGTACTGATGTGTGGCTGGAGCCTTTGATAGGGGATTTGGAGAGAAGAAAGATGGAAGACCACAGCTGCTTATCTCTAATGAACGATGTAGTTCATTCGACTTTGAAGGTAATTTCTTTTTGAATATTAATTTCCCCTTCCTCGTAGGTATTTATTTTTGTACCTTTATATTTGCAGGCTAACTTAATCAGCACGGAGCTTATGGGGAGGATCTCTTCTTTGGAGAGAAAGGCTTGTGTATCTTCTAAAGTTTCTGAAGAGATTCGTTTTGAAGCTCAGAATTTGAAGGAGCAATATGGAAGTGCTTTGATGGATGTGGAGGAACTTCGAGACGAGAAAGCCCATTTGGAGCAAGAGAATCGTGCTTTATCAACCGACCTAGGAGTGTCCCATGCCGCCTTGAGTCAAGTTAAGAAGGCTAAGGATATCTTGAATGACTCGTTGTTAAAGGTGAATGAAGAGATTAAAGGTCTCAAAGAACTCATGAAGAGGAAGGAAGATTATGCCAAGGAGTTAGAGCAAAGCTTGAGGCAAGCCCGGGTCGATTTGAAGACTTCCTCGGACAAGATCCAAGCCTTAGAAGATTCCAACATTACTCTCAAGACACCTCTTGACTCCCAACTAACTGAGCAAGAAGCAATGAGAAATTCTCTTGCTACGCGGGAGAAGGATTACGAGACTCTAGAGAAGGAATATAACTCTCTTGCAGAGAATTTCAACTATAAAGTCAACTGGGCTTTTCTTACATCATGCCGGGATGTATTATTGGAGGTTACTCAAAAGGGTTTTAATTTACAATCTGAAATAACCAAGATTGTAGATGTGATTGAGAAAAGTAACCAATTTGAAGGCACGCCCGAGCAGCCTATCAGTATTCCTTCTCCCGAATGTGGGACTTCTGGGGCAGTGACTCCGGTGGATGGCAAAGCTATTACTGAAGATACCAGAGTCTTTGAAAATGAAGTTATCTCTGCTCCTACTACATCCTCTAACACTCCTTCCTTTCCAGTGATCAACTAATGGAAAAGTTTTTTTTTGTTATGTTTTCCTTTGGTGGTTTAATCCCTGTAAAAGGATTTTTTGTAATGAAGTCCCCAGTTCCTAAAATGGGGTGAAATTATTTAAATATAATTGCAATTTGAATGATCAAATTTGCTGTGGCGTTTTAGGGGTTTACTTAATACCTCTTTTTATCCTTTTAGAAAATGCTTTATGATTTTACTTGTGGACTTGTCAACACGAGGATTATAAAAGAGGGCCCTTTTATATATTGGCACTTAATGAAGAAGACGTCTCAACTTCATAAAATGGTGCTATACGATGGAAGAGATAGGAAACACATGTTTGTGTTTTTCTCTGTATGAAATAACTTTGCCAAGCTTTTTATTCATGAACTTGGGGTAAAGTTTTTGAATGATACATGTGTTATAGTACGTCTATGACTTCCTCGCAACTATTTTTTGTGCAACAGATTTTTTATAAAAAATACACAAGGTTTTCCTTTACAACCTATTTTATCATGTAACCACAGTCCTATCTTTATGTATTCATAAAGGACTTGGAGAGTATTTACAATATTGCGATTTTGCAAAATAGTGTAACTGAATCTTAGTTAGCTGGAGAAGCCTGTTCCCAAAGGTATTGTGTGCGGTAAGCCCATCATCTAAGGCGTTACCCATGTACAAGTATTTTAAGGTTACCCCGGTTGACCAAGCCCATGCTTCCATCCATAATGATCCAAGGATTAATTGGATCTGCGGCCCAGTGCATAAGCACAAAGGACTTCGTGGTCTTATTTCAGCTGGCAAGAAATAGAGGGATCTCTGCTGCTGCCATTAATTTGCTTGGTAGTTTTGAGCCATTGTTGTTTCTTAGTTTTGCCTTTAGATCTGTAATCCTGCAAGTCCTGCTTACTTTGAATTCCCGTATCTCTTTTACAGTCCCGCGTCTGCTATCTTGCACGAAGCTACACGTATCGTATAGTCCCCAAGTGTTCAAGCGCGATAGGAATGAGGTCTTGAGCATTTGGTTGTTACTCACAAGCCAACCCTTTCCCTGAAACAAAAAGTGCACAACACTCGAAGACACGGTTTTTAGATGTAAACTGCCTACCCGTATTCATTTCCATCATATCTATGTAACCTTAGGCTCAGAATTTATGAGTATTCTTTTTTTTGCCATGCAGGTTGTATCTCATCATTTGGTACGGGTTAGGATTTGTGCCTAGCATCTAAAACCGTTAGTAAAATCATAAAAGAGAAAAATTAATTCTATATGAAGGTACCTGAACATATTTACTTTCTTAAAAGTAGTATTTTTTCAGGTGTACATCATTCCAATGTGAAGGAAGGATTTCACCGTCCATGGTTTCTAACTCATATGCTCCTTTGCCTGTCACGCTACGGATTTTGTACGGTCCTTCCAATGTTGGACTTAACTTCCCTGAATTAGCAGCTTTCATGGATTGAAACACCTTTTTGAGCACGAAGTCCCCAGTTTTAAAGAACCTGATCCTGCCTCCCTTCTTCCTTCTACCAGATCCAAGTTAACTCGTAACTCCTCTTTGTTTGCATCTTCCCTTACTTGATCGTACCTTATACTTGGTTCCCCTATTTCAACGGGAATCAAGGCTTCTGCACCATAAACCATGGAGAATGGGGTTTCGCCCGTACTTGTTTTTGTAGTTGTCCGATAAGCCCACAATATAACTGGAAGCACTTTAGGCCAATTACCTTTTGAATCTTGTAACCTATTTTTCAAATTATTGATGATTATCTTGTTCGTGGATTCTGCTTGCCCATTACCGATTGGATGATATGGAGTTGATGTTATTCTCTTGATTTGCCAGCTTTGAAAGAACTCTGTAATTTGTGCTCCTATGAATTGCGGATTGGTGTCGCACATAATTTCCTTTGGAACCCCAAAGCGGCATATTATATTTCTCCAGATAAAGTCCTTGACTTTTTTCTCTCGTATCTGTTTGAATGCTCTTGCTTCTACCCATTTGGTGAAATAGTCAGTAAGCACGAGTACAAATTTTACCTGACCTTTTGCTTGTGGTAGTGGACCCACAATATCCATCCCCCACTTCATGAAGGGCCATGGGGCTATACGGATGCTGAGGTTGGTGAGCCAAATGTTCCTTTACCGATTATGGCGGGCGACTATGCCTTGCCAATGGTGGGAGGAGGAAAAGAAGCTGCAGGAGAGGAATATGAGTCTGAATCTGATTTAGACCCCGAGGACGTCCGCATGTTGCGGGAAGGCTTCACAAATTAAGCTGTGCGCGTAGAGGGAAGGTCTCACCTCATCGAGGTCCCCACAGATTTAAACTTATTGCTCCAAGGCTCAAGTTTGGTACGACAATTTGGGCTGCTATGCTCGAAAGCCGAGAATGCGTCACTGTGAGACGTCACGGATATTGGGCTGATGAATGAGGTGGTCGTGATGGGCTTGAGGGTACTTAATCAGACATTGGTTTGCTTCTTCTTTGCCTTGGTTTATTTTTCATTATAATCGTTGCCTTTGCTTTGTAGTTTTATTTGCTGGAGGTGGAGAGCATCCGTCGAGCTAACATCCGCTTACTGGTATTTTTGCGGGTGTTGGAGAAATATCACCGCTACCGGGATCAATGCCGAGAGATGAGCATGCACTTGAGAAATGATCCCCGTAGCCAGGCCCTGGTCGAGGAACTGGCGAGGTGGGAACTTCAAATGCAGCAAGCACTCGGCAGGATAAGTGCTCTTGAAAAGCAGCTCTATCAGAAAGATGAGGAGCTCGAGGTGGGGAAAAGGGCTGCAGTCGAGGGTGAATGCCAGGGCCTAGCTAATGTAGCAAAGGCCACAGCGGAGGCTGCAGCGACATGGAGCAGGAAGGTGGCTACATTGGAGGGTGAAGTTGCAACCTTGAACCGTCAGCTGAGTGACGCCTCGTCAAGGGATGGGGTGTTAAAGGAGGCTATCCGCACGCACGACTCCCTGTTGTTGGTGAGGGCTGCTGTGGCTTTTAGGGATGCGAGCCTCAAGGAGCGGATAGGTGTTTTCAAGCAGAACTGGGAGACGGCCTTGGAGGAAGAGAATCAGTATCTACAGTACCAGGCTGCTTCTTCCAGTCAAGCTCGTGAACTTTGGGAGGCCCAAAGTGATGTGTATAAATATTTTTGGGAGGCCTGCATCATGGCCGATGCTGCTTTCGAGGAGGCAAGCCAAAAGGCTCGTGAGGCCCATGTTGACTGTGGTTTTGATGCGGTGATGCTAGAGGCTGACGACGGTGCAGATGGGGGCGCGAATGGCGCCTAATTAAAAGAAGCATTTTTCTTGTCTTGTTTGCCATTTGGCATTTGTTTATTTTTGTTTTTCTTCTTCTCTCTCCTCTTTTTTGATTGACCGGCCTTGGCCGGGTGTAAGCGGGAATGAATCGAAATTAACTTTGTGACTAAATGAAATCTTCTTTCCGTTATTTGCCTCGTACTTATTTTGTACTTCGATAATTAACTTTGTGAATAAATGAAATCTTCTTTCCATTATTTGCCTCGTACTTACTTTTTACTTTGCTTTTTTTTCTCTGACTCGTGGTTAATGAGTCGGAACCGTCGTTTGGCGACAGAGACACTTAGCCTTATTCCTAGTTCGGGGACGGTCGAACTACCGGTCGAACTACAGTCGAACTACTTGGCACTTTAGTTTTGCTGAGTTCAATGGTGAAGGAGTTTGGTCCGAGTCCCAGTTTGACCATAGTTGCACCTGTCGGTGAAGAGGCGTGGCCTGAGTCCTAGTTCAACTGTTGTTGAACTTTGTCAATTCTGACACGGAAGGCGCATATACTGAGTCTTGGTTCAACCGTAGTTGAACTTGTTGATGAAGGCGCATAGCCTGAGTGTTGGTTCAACCGTAGTCAAACTTGTTGGCGAAGGCCCATGGCCTGAGTCCCAGTACAACTATTATTAAACTTGTTGGCGAAGGCGCATGGCTTGAGTCTTGGTTCAACCATAGTTGAACTTGTTGGCGAAGGCACATAGCCTGAGTCCCAGTTCAACTGTTGTTGAACTTTGTTAATTTTGACGACTCAGGCACATAGCTTGAGTCTTGGTTCAACCGTAGTTTAACTTGTTGGCAAAGGCATCTAACCTGAGTCTTGGTTCAATCGTAGTCGAACTTGTTGGCGAAGACACATGGCCTGAGTCTCAATTTAATTGTTGTTGAACTTGTTGGCAAAGACACATAGCCTGAGTCTTGGTTCAATCGTAGTTGAACTTGTTGGCGAAGGCGCATAGCCCGAGTCTTGGTTCGATTGTAGTTGAACTTGTTGGCGAAGGCGCATGGCCTGAGTCTTGGTTCAACCATAGTTGAACTTGTTGGCGAAGGCGCATGGCCTGAGTCCTAGTTCAACTGTTGTCAAACTTTGTCAATTTTGATGGCGAAGGCGCACAGCCTGAGTTTTGGTTTAGCCATAGTTGAACTTGTTGGCGAAGGCGTATGCCCTGAGTCTTGGTTCAACCATAGTTGAACTTATTGGCGAAGGCGCATAGTCTTAGTCTTGGTTCAACCGTAGTCGTACTTGTTGGCGAAGGCCCATGGCTTGAGTCCTAATTCAACTATAGTTGAACTTGTTGGCCAAGGCGCATAGCCCGAGTCTTGGTTCAACCGTAGTTGAACATTTTGGCGAAGGTGCATAGCCTGAGTCTTTGTTAAACTGTAATTGAACTTGTTGGCGAAGGCGCATGGCCTGAGTCCTAGTTACACTATTGTTGAACTTTCTCAATTTTGATGGCGAAGGTGCATAGCCTGAGTCATGGTTAAACCATAGTTGAACTTGTTTGCGAAGGAGCATGACCTGAGTCCCATTTCAATTGTTGTTGAACTTTGTCAATTTTGATGACGAAGGCGCATAGCCTAATTCTTGGTTCAAACGTAGTTGAACTTGTTGGCGAAGGAGCATGGCCTGACTCCTAGTTTAATTGTTGTTGATCTTTGTCAATTTTGATGGCGAAGGCGCATAGCCTGATACTTGGTTCAACCGTAGTTGAACTTGTTGGTGAAGGCACATGGCATGAGTCTTGGTTCAACTGTAGTGGAACTTGTTCGTGAAGGCGCATGGCCTAAGGCCCAGTTCAACTACTCTTGAACTTTGTCAATTTTGATGGCGAATGCACATATCCTGAGTCTTGGTTCAACCGTAGTTGAAATTGTTGGCGAAGGCACATGGTCCGAGTCTTGGTTCAACTGTAGTTGAACTTGTTGGTGAAGGCGCATAGCCTGCATTATGGTTCAACCGTTGTCGAACTTGTTAGGGAAGGCGCTTGTCCTGAGTCATTGTTCAAGTGTTGTTGAATTTGTTGGCGAAGGTGCATAGCTTGAGTCTTGGTTCAACAGTCGTTGAACTTGTTGACGAAGGTGCATAGCCTGAGACTTGGCTGAACCGTAGTTGAACTTGGCGAAGGCGCATGGCTTGAGTCCAGTTTAACTGTTGTTGAACTTTGTCAATTTTGATGGCAAAACACATAGCCTGTTTTGGTTCAACCGTAGTTGAACTTGTTGGCGAAGGCACATGGCCTGAGTCCCAGTTCAACTATTGTTGAACATTGTCAATTTTGATGGTGAAGGCGCATAGCCTATGTCTTGGTTCAACCATAGTTGAACTTGTTGGCGAAGGCGCATGGCCTGAGTCTTGGTTCAACTGTAGTTGAACTTGTTGGCGAAGGCCCATAGTCTGAGTCTAGGTTCAACCATAGTCGAACTTGTTGGCGAAGGTTTATGGCCTAAGTCCCAGTTCAATTGTGTTGAACTTATTGGCGAAGGCGCATAGCCTAAGTTTTTGTTCAACCATAGTTGAACTTGTTGACGAAAGCGCACAGCTTGAGTCTTGGTTCGACCGTAGTTGAAATTGTTGGCGAAGGCACATGGCCTGAGTCTTGGTTCAACCATAGTTGAACTTGTTGGCGAAAGCGCATGGCCTGAGTCTTCACACTGTGGGTATCGAGTGCTGAAGCTCGATTTTGATTCGAGACTTTGAGTAGTTTATGCATTTTTTACCGATCGGGGCATGTAAGCTGTCTCGAGATGGTTCTTGACTAGAGGTATCTCAGCACCGGTTTTCGGCCATTCCCTATCTGGCAGAGGGTGCCTTATGGGGATTCTCCTTACGGGGGACTTCTTCTGCTTGTTTGTACTATTGAAGATCGGAGAGAGAGAGAGAGAGAGAGAGAGAGAGAGAGAGAGAGAGAGAGAGAGAGAGAGAGAGAGAGAGAGAGAGAGAGAGGAGACTTTGATCTTGATGTGAGATCTTGCAGTTCCTCTTGTCGGGGTGCCGTTTTGGGCTTGTTTAAGCGGGGTTGTTCTTCTTTTTTTTGGCGTTTCTTTCCTATTGGTCCAGAGAGGAACTACACAATTTTTCTAGGAAACCCCCACAAATGGCGCCAAATTGTTTGCTCAAAAGCTATCACACTTTATGAATACAAAATAATATATATGAGTTACATGCAAATCATAGCAAATCGTAATAATCCATGAACCAATTGAAAGAAATGATATTGAACATTAGAGATTAGGAGAGGAAGTATTAAAAACTTTTATTGATGATATTGGTTTAGTTTTCCTCTCCATGAAGAGGTTCAGAGCCTTACAATGAAGTTTTATCTTCCCCCAAGATGGTGCCTTTTTCTCTTCTCTCACACTCTCTCTCTCTCTCTCTCTCTCTCCCTCTCTTTCTCTCGAGAATAATGGCCCATAAGAAGTCCCCCTTTCTAGGATTAATTCTTCTAGTATTTATAGTTGTGAGCTCCATGAGCTAGCAGTAGGTGGTCGTGGCCACACTGAGGTTTCGTTCCCATGGGAAAAGGGATTGGCCTTGCCTTTGTAGATCCAACCGAACAAGAGTCAAATAATAAGATTAACTTCGTTAGTTATTGTGGGGTCGGATTCTGACTCATACAAATATACTTGAGAGGGAGGGTGAGGAGGAGATAATAGTAAATTTAAAGGTTGAAGTGTGTGCACACGTGCAAACATGTGGGTAAATCTGTTGGAAACTCCTCCCAAAGTAACAATATGCAAACGTGCATACATGTGTATGTGAATGTGTGATAAACAAAAAATGAGGGCATGTGAAAATTTATTGATAAAAACATAGTCAAATTTCATCAAGCATAATGACTGTACGCACAGCCACTCCAGATTTATAAGATTTTTTCTATTTAATTTAATAGTGATTTTCTACATTTTTTAACTCTACTCACAAAACTTTGACAGATAAAAATTACCATTTTATTCGTTCCAAATTATGTTATATAGTTTGATTCGACATAAAATGTAACATAATAAATAAATACCTTTAAATTTTCGAATATTCAACATGTTATAATATTTGTATGGTTGTAAGGCTTCTGAAATTTATTTTAAACATAACATAACATTTGTGTGACTATAACTTTCTTGTAAAAAGTAAAATGAAAAGTTCAAACTTAAATAATTTTCAAATATAAAAATATATCATTGTGACGACCCAAAGGGTCATCACCGGATTTCTCTCTTTTTCGTGCTTCTGAAGTCTTAAAAAACCTCACTTATAGTTGCATCGATTTGCGTACACAATCTGGACGCATAGCCGAAAAGCTTTTATGTTGAAATATGTGAATTCTGTAAAAAATTTGAAGAATTTTGATATTAATATGATGAAATTTGTCTTCGGTCAATATTTTTGTTAAATTGACCTGGAGCAGTGATTTGACGGTCCCGAAGGGTTCGTAACAAAATATGAGACTTGGGCATGTGCCCGTAGTCGGACTCTGAGGTCTAGAACCCGAGTAAAAGAATTATTCTATTAAATTATTTTTCTGAAATTTGTAAGGAACATAGAAATGAAAATTGATTAAAAGACTATGGTATCAGGCTCGTATTTTGGTTCCGACACCCGGTGCAGGTCTTAAATATAGGTTAAGCGCCTTGTGTGAAGTTTGGTCGAAATTGGAGGTCGTTTGACATGTTTCAGACCTAATTATCTAAAGTTAGATGTTTAAGAAGTTTGAAATAAAAATGATGATTTTGAGGCTTGATTTATTGATTTTGATGTTATTTTGGCAATTGGATCGCTCGAGTACGTTTGTAGAATGTTGTTGAGTTAGTGTATGTGATTGGTTGGGAGCCCCGAAGGCTCGGGGGTGTTTTCGGAGGTGTTTGGGGTGGTTTTGGACTTAAGAGGTTAGCAGATTTTATTCAATTTTTGCACAGGGATTTTCTTCATTGCGTTCGCTTCATTAGGTTCGCGTTTGCGTAGTTCTGTGCCTTTCCCCTCTTGACCCTCGCGAACGCGTAAGCCAAATTCAGGCCCCAGTAATTTCCATCATCGTGTTCGCGTTCTGGCCATCGCATTCATGATGATTTTATTGTGTCCTGTATCTCATTCTCGTCCCTTAACACGCGTTCACGTAGGCCAATCATAGACCCCCATCATTTTACCTCTATGCGTTCGCGTTGACCCTCACACGAATGCCATGAATTGCCCAGTGTACCCTTTGCGAATGCGGCCCCTTTCCCGCGATCGCGAAGGGCAATTTCGTCCAGCGAATTTTTAAGTTCAAAATAGTAGCCATGACGAGATTATTTTTATTTTTCATAAACCGTGTCTTCTCCGCGGCACATAGGCGATATTTATAGCTATTCTTCACCAACGCCTCTTGGGTAAGCATTATCTAACTCGTTTCTTCATTTTCTATCATATTGATCAAATTCATAGACCTAAATCATGAAATCAAAGTTGAAATTAGCGATATTTGGGTAGAGTTTGGGTTTTGAGGATTTTTGCTGATTCAACCTCAATTTGGGGTTGAATCTTAAAACAAATTATATATTTAAACTCGTGGAGTTATGGGTGATGGGAATTTGGTCAATCCTCGTGTTTGGACCATGTGGGCGTGGTGTTGAATTTTTGTATTTTTGGAAGAATGCTAGAAAAATTCATATCTAGGTTATGGAATGTTTCCATTTAGTCCTTATTGATGCTATTGAATTAATTATGCCTAGATATCATTATTTTGGAGTCGGATTGCACAGGAAAAGCGGTATTTGAGGATTGATTGCTATTGTTTGGCCCGACGTAAATGTTCGATCTAACTTTGGCTTGAGGGAATAGGATTAGAATACTATTTTCTAATTGCTAAATATTGAGTATGGTGTATAGTCATGGTGACAAGTATCTATACACCGATGTCTAGCATGACCGTGAGTCCTTATTGTGCTTACTCTAGTTTTGTTGTGACTTTTCCATGTTAAATTGGTGAACTCTATATAATGTGAAGAGTATGAAAAGAAATTTATGATTTTGTAAACTCTTTGGAGCGTTGGCTCGAATGATAAAGTAACTATTGAGTAATAAATAAAAGAAAGAGAAAGAGATGTGATTATCCCCTTGTTGAGCTGTTTACGTATATTGATTATCTCCCTCATCGGGATGTGAAAGTTGTTGTTATTGCTCCCTTGTCGGGTTTGACTGTTTACTTGTATTTTCCCTTGCCGTAATATCTCTTACTTTTGTCTATCCCCTCGCCCACATTGTTTTATGATTGTTGTTTGGGTGAGGTTGAGTGATAAAGTATGATGGGTGATGTCGTGCACGATTGTTTTGATTATTATTGCACGAAGAAATATTCTGTGCCATGTTTTGATTATATTTGCACGAAGGATCATTCCGTGCCATGTTTTGATTATTATTTCACGAAGGAACATTCCGTGCTATGTTTGATTATTGATGTACGAAGGAATATTCCGTGCCTTGTTTTGATTATATTTGCACGAAGGATCATTCCGTACCATGTTTTGATTATTATTGCACGAAGAAATATTCCATGTCATATTTTGATTATTAATGCACGAAGGGACATTCCGTATCTTTTTTGATTTATTACTCTCGTTGACTTTCAGGTTGTACCATTTCATTTCATATTCATTTATCTTGTATTCTAAACTGCTACAACCCCTACAATATGCTCCCTCCCCCCCCCCCTTCTTGACTTGGTAAATTCTGTATTCTCTCCTATCGTGTGTGTATATATATATGTACTTGAACTGCACATGTTTGTTTAGTAGTTCGTTCTAGCCTCGTCACTACTTCGCCGGGGTTAGGCGAGGCAGTTACCAGCAAATGGGGTCAGTTGTGTTGATGCTATACTCTGTGCATTTTTTTCCACATATCCAGGTGTTGGAGGAGTATTTGAGTAGTAGTAGCATTCTGGGACCGAGTTTCCTGTCCAGGGACATTTGTCACGACCCTGGTTCACCAATCGTGAACATGTCATGACGGCACCCAATCTTCGCGACTAGGTAAGCCTAACACGATTGCGGAATTTACAGCCTTCACGAACAATTAAAAATAACAGCGGAATAACATAGAAAAATGTAATAGGTGCCGCTTGGCACATACACTTTATCACAATTTCTGAAAATATTACCACCAAGACGCGGAAACTTACGGGCAAACACAGGCTAAAGTGAGTGCAAATGTGGCTCTATCCTCCAAGAGTTTCTATACAAATGAAACAAAGGGAAATGAACTAATATAACTCAGGAAGATCAGAAGGAGACTCTCCCGATCTGCGGACGCAGCAGATGCATACCTCAAGTCTCCTGAAATAGCTCCGCGATCACCGGTAGTGTGCCTGATCAGATGTACCTGGATCTGCACAACAAAAGTGTGCAGAAGAGTTGAATGAGTACACCACGGTGGTGCTCAGTAAGTGCCAAGACTAACCTCGATGGAGTTGTGATGAGGAAGGTCAGGGCCCTACCGAGAATAATAATAATAACAATATCGAACAGTGTAAAGTGCGAGTGAATTTGAAATAACTGAAAAAATAAAATAGAAATAATAAATCACTGAAAATTAATTTAAACAAGGAAACGTAACACAACACGTACAGAATGAATAGCACAGGATCTCCGGGAATTGAACCTGTAGTCCATTTAACTCAGTGACCAGGATCTCTGAGAATTGAACCCTTGCCAGAATTGAACCCGCTGTCTATTTATATCAGTAGCCAGGGTCTCCAAGAATTGAACCCGCAGTCTATTTATATTAGTAGCTAGGATCTCTGGAAATTGAACCCATAGTCCTTTTAGATCAATATCACAGGATCTCCGGGAATTGAAACTGCAATTCATTTATCAGTAACACCCAATCTCCGGGAATCGAACCCGCAGTCTACAGAACAAACACAATCAAACAAGGATAATACGCAAAGAAAAATGAAATACACTACTACGATTAATAATTAAATTAAATTTCAACATGTTTCACGTAATTTCAATTAAGACCAATAGGCATTTAGACAGTTGATCCTAACTAATCATGCTCCTCTAACTAACACAGGATACGTCTTGCCTTTAACCCAGTCAAATAACAGAGATAACACCGAAAGAACAATTCAAGTAAAGTGGAATTACAACAATTTGCACAAGTACACGCCTGACACCTCGCGTACAAGGCATTTAAATCAACACATAATATATCCTAAGGGGAGAGGTCCCCCACACAAGGTTAGATGAGCCACTTACCTCAATCCTGTACAAAACCGCTAAGAAATAATGCCCTTGCCATGAGTATCCGACTCCGAGTGGCCCAAATCTATTCAATCCAATTACATACTGTAAATAACATACACCGGTGTCTAGCATGACCGTGAGTCCTTATTGTGCTTACTCTGGTTTTGTTGTGACTTTTCCATGTTAAATTGGTGAACTCTATATAATGTGAAGAGTATGAACAGAAATTTATGATTTTGTAAACTCTTTGGAGCGTTGGCTCGAATGATAAAGTAACTATTGAGTAATAAATAAAAGAAAGAGAAAGAGATGTGATTATCCCCTTGTTGAGCTGTTTACGTATATTGATTATCTCCCTCATCGGGATGTGAAAGTTGTTGTTGTTGCTCCCTTGCCGGGATTTGACTGTTTACTTGTGTTTTGCCTTGCCGTAATATCTATTACTTTTGTCTATCCCCTTGCCCACATTGTTTTATGATTGTTGTTTGGGTGAGGTTGATAAAGAATGATGGGTGATGTCGTGTACGCTTGTTTTGATTATTATTGCACGAAGAAATATTATGTGCCATGTTTTGATTATATTTGCACGAAGGATCATTCCGTGCCATGTTTTGATTATTATTTCACGAAGGAACATTCCGTGCTATGTTTGATTATTGTTGTACGAAGGAATATTCTGTGCCTTGTTTTGATTATATTTGCACGAAGGATCATTACGTACCATGTTTTGATTATTATTGCACGAAGGAATATTCCATGTCATATTTTGATTATTAATGCACGAAGGGACATTCCGTGTCTTTTTTAATTTATTACTCTCGTTGACTTTCTGGTTGTACCATTTCATTTCATATTCATTTATCTTGTATTCTAAACTGCTACAACCCCTACAATATGCTCCCCCCCTTCTTGACTTAGTAAATTCTATATTCTCTCCTATCGTGTGTATATATATATATGTACTTGAACTGCACATGTTTGTTTAGTAGTCCGTTCTAGCCTCGTCACTACTTCGCCGGGGTTAGGCGATGCAGTTACCAGCAAATGGGGTCAGTTGTGTTGATGCTATACTTTGTGCATTTTTTTCCACAGATCCAGGTGTTGGAGGAGTATTTGAGTAGCAGTAGCATTCTGGGAGCGAGTTTCCTGTCCAGGGACATTTGTCACGACCCTGGTTCACCAATCGTGAACCTGTCATGACGGCACCCAATCTTCGCGACTAGGTAAGCCTAACACGATTGCGGAATTTACAGCCTTTACGAACAATTAAAAATAACAGCGGAATAACATAGAAAAATGTAATAGGTGCCGCTTGGCACATACACTTTGTCACAATTTCTGAAAATATAACCACCAAGACCCGGAACTTACGGGCAAACACAGGCTAAAGTGAGTGCAACCGTGGCTCTATCCTCCAAGAGTATCTATACAAACGAAACAAAGGGAAATGAACTAATATAACTCAGGAAGATCAAAAGGAGACTCTCCCGATCTGCGGACGCAGCAGATGCAGACCTCAAGTCTCCTGAAATAGCTACGCGATCACCGGTAGTGTGCCTGATCAGACGTACCTGGATCTGCAAAACAAAAGTGTGCAGAAGAGTTGAATGAGTACACCACGGCGGTGCTCAGTAAGTGTCAAGCCTGACCTCGATGGAGTAGTGACGAGGAAGGTCAGGGCCCTACCGAGAATAATAATAATAACAATATCGAACAATGTAAAGCGCGAGTGAATTTGAAATAACAGAAAAAATAAAATAGAAACTATAAGTCATTGACAGTTAAGTTAAACAAGGAAACATAACACAACACGTACAGAATCAATAGCACATGATCTCCGGGAATTGAGCTCGTAGTCCATTTAACTCAGTGACCAGGATCTCCGAGAATTGAACCATTCCCAGAATTGAACCCGCTGTCTATTTATATCAGTAGCCAGGGTCTCCAGGAATTGAACCTGCCATCCATTTATATTAGTAGCTAGGATCTCTGGAAATTGAACCCATAGTCCTTTTAGATCAATATCACAAGATTTCCGGGAATTGAACCTGCAATTCATTTATCAGTAACACAAAATTTCCGGGAATCGAACCCGCAGTCTACAGAACAAACATAATCAAACAAGGAGAATACGCAAAGAAAAATGAAATACACTACTACGATTAATAATTAAATTAAATCTCAACATGTTCCACATAATTTCAATTAATTCCAATAGGCATTTAGACAGCTGATCCTAACTAATCATGCTCCTCTAACTAACACATGATAAGTTTTGCCTCTAACCCAGTCAAATAACAGAGATAACACCGAAAGAACAATTCAAGTAAAGTGGAATTTCAACAATTTGCACAAGTACACGCCTGACACCTCGCGTACAAGGCATTTAAATCAACACATAATATATCCTAAGGAGAGGTCCCACACACAAGGTTAGACGAGCCACTTACCTCAATCATGTACAAAACCGCTAAGAAATAATGCCCTTGCCCTGAGTATCCGACTCCGAGTGGCCCAAATCTATTCAAACCAATCACATACTGTAAATAACATACCAAGTAACTAATTACACTGATAAAATTAAAGCTAAGGCGCAAAAATGGGTAAAATGACCAAAATAGACCTCTAGCTATCGGCTCGGAATCTAAATATTTTTATATTTTCAGAACACACGTGCTTACACGAATCCAACCATATCAAAATCTCCCAATTCAGAGGTCAAATACCCCCTCAAATCATCAAAATTTGTTCTAAGAAATTTACCCCAAGTTTCATCCAAAATTCGAAATTAATGGAGGAATTCGAGTTTAGATTAGTGGATATTAATCATAAGGGAGTAAGGAATCGTTACCCAATAATTGCCTCCGAAAATCCCTCGAAAAATCTCTTAAAATCGAGCTCCCTAGCTTGAGTTTTTGTAAAAATGGTAGAACCCTCGTTTTTGAAAAGATATAATCTGCCCAGGTATTTAATGCAATGCGATCGCAGGAGTGGCTACGCGATCACGTAGAAGAAACATCAAGCCCTGGGAAACTGCTCTATGCAATCGCAGTAAGAGGAATGCGATCGCATAAGACAAAGGATTGAACTACGCGATCGCACAAGGAACATAGCGATCGTGGAGAAGGAAGAGTTAAAGTTATGCGATCGCATGAGGCCTTACGCGATCGCATTGAAGGAAAATAGGCCCATCAGAAATTACATTATGCGATCGCATGAGTGAGGATGCGATCGCAAAGAACAAAAAGTCTGCAACATCAACAGGTGGAATCTGCAGCTATTTTTCAACACAAATTGCCCCGTTGGGCATCCGAAATACATCCGAGACCCCTGGGCCCTCAACCAAACCCACAGACTTGACCCATAATATCGTTCAAATATGTTCAAATACTTAAACTACCTAAAACAACACCGTAAACACAAATTAACCAAGGATTCAAGCCTATGAACTTTGAATTCTAAACAAACACATTTTCAATCAAAAACCTATCCAAAACTTGTCCGGATGACCTGAAATTTTGCACGCACATCCAAAATGACAAGACAAAGCTACATCAACTTCTAGAATCCCAAACTGACCTTCGGATAAAAAATTCACTATCGGACCGGAATTTCAACATTTTCAAACTTTGGAATTTCAAAACTAAATGACCTACTGACCTCCAAAATACATTCTGAACACACTCCCAATCCCAAAATCACCTAACAGAGCTAACAAAACCATCAGGTTTCCATTCTGAGGTCATCTTAACACTGTTCGAAATACGGGCCATTTTTCAACTGTTAAGTTCTCATTTAGGGACTAAGTGTCCCAAAACACTCCGGTTTCTAGAACCGGACATCCCGGCAAACCAAAATAGCAGAAATGGACTTAGGCAAAATAGTTAATGAGGGATCAGGCTATAAATTCCAAAAACAACCGGCCGGGTCATTACATCCTCCTACGCATAAACATTCGTTCATCCTCGAACGAGCATAGAAAACGTACCTAAGGTAGCAAAGTGGTGAGGGTACTGGCTGCGCATATCCTACTCAGTCTCCCAAGTCGCCTCCTCGGCCGGCTGACACCGCCACTGGACCTTCATCAAAGCGATGTCCTCTGACCACAACTTTCTGATTTGCCTATCAAAAATAGTCTCTAGCTCCTCAACATAAGATAGATCCTTGTCCAACTGAACTGAAGTGAAATCTAACACGTGCGACGGGTCACCATGAAATCTCCGGAGCATAGAAACATGAAATACCGGATGGACTCAAGCTAGGCTGGGAGGTAAGGCAAGATAATATGCAACCTCCCCAACTCGCCTCATAATCTGAAAAGGCCCAATAAATGTCGAACACAGCTTCCCTTTCTTTCCAAATCTCATGACGCCCTTCATGGGCGAGACCCGATGTAGAACCCACTCACCAACCATAAATGCCACATCGCGAACCTTCTTGTCCTTATAACTCTTCTGTCTGGACTGGACTGCATGGAGTCTATCCTGAATCACCTTGACCTTGTCCATCGTATCCTGGACCATCTTTGTACCTAATAACCTATCCTCGCCCGGCTCGAACTAACACACCGGGGACCTGCATCTCCTACCATATAAGGCCTCATACGGTGCCAGCTGAATGCTGGACTGATAGCTATTGTTATAAGCAAACTACGCTAGTGGCAAGAAGTGATCCCATGACCCTATAAACTCAATCGCGCATGCACGGAGCATATCCTCCACTGAATAGTGCGTTCTGACTGTCCATCCGTCTAGGGGTAAAATGTCATGCTAAGCTCCACCCGAGAACCTAACTCCTGATGCACAGCTCTCCAAACCGTGAAGTAAACTGAGTGCCTCTGTCTGAAATGATGCAAACTGGAATACCATGCAACCGGTTTATCTCCCTGATATACAGATCTCCACCAACCTCTCCGATAAATAATTAGTGCACACAGGTATGAAATGGGTGGACTTGGTCAGTGATCCACAATAACCCAAATAGAATCAAACCTCGTCACAGTCTGTGGAAGTCCAGATACAAAGTCCATGGTGATGCGCTCCCACTTCCACTCTGGGATCTCAATCTGCTGTAGCAACCCACCTGGACGCTACTACTCATACTTCACCTGCAGGCAGTTGAGGCACCTAGAAACATAGTCAACTATATCCTTCTTCATCCGCCTCCACCAATAGTGCTACCTCAAGTCCTGATAAATCTTCGCGACACCTAGATTGATGGAATACCGCAAACTATGGGCCTCAACTAGAGTTAACTCTAAAAGATCATCCACATTGGGCACACAAATACGCCCCTGCATCCTCATCACTCCATCATCCCTGATGGTAACATCTCGAGCATCACCATGCGGAACTCTATCCTGAAGGAAAAGCAAATGAGGGTCATCAAGCTGCCGATCCCTAATGCGATCAAATAGAGAAGACCGAGAAACCACACAGGCAAGAACCCGGCTGGGCTCTGAAAGATCCAATCTAACAAACTGCCTGGCCAAGGCCTGATCATCCATCGCCATAGGTCTCTCTGAGGCTGGTAGATAGTCTAAACTCTCCGCCCGGTAACTCAAGACATCTGCAACCACATTGGCCTTTCCCGGGTGATAAAGAATAGTAATATCATAATCCTTTAACAACTCTAACCATCTCCTCTGATGCATATTCAGGTCTTTCTGCTTAAGCAAGTGCTAGAAACTCCGACGATCAGTGTAAATCTCACAAGGAACCCCATACAAATAATGACGCCAGAGCTTAAACGTGTGAAAAATGATAGCTAACTCAAGGTCGTGGACAGGGTTGTTCTTTTCATGCACCTTCAGCTGTCGGGATGCATAGACAATCACCCTACCATCCTGCATTAATATCATTCCAAGTCCAACCCGTGAGGCATCACAATAAACTGTATAGGACCCCGAACCAGAAGGCAACATCAAGATTGGGCCGAAGTCAACACTGTCTTGAGCTTTTGGAAGATCGCCTCACACTCCCCTGTCCACTGGAAAGGGGCACCCTTTTGGGTCAATATGTTCATAGGTGTTGTGATCGAAGAGATCCCCGCCACAAAGCGATGGTAATAACCCGCCAAACTAAGGAAACTACAAATCTCAGTAGCTGAGGAGGGTCTGGGCCAACCCTGCATGACCTCCACCTTGCTCGGATCCACTTGAATACCCTTGCTCGACACGACATGGCCAAGGAATGCCACCGATCTCAGCCAAAACTCACATTTAGATAAATTTGCATATAATTGCTTCTCCCTCAGAGTCTGAAGCACTATCCTCAGGTTCTTCTCATGCTCTTCTCGACTCCGGGAATATACCAAAATATCATCAATTAAAACAATCACGAACGAGTCAAGATATCGCCTCAATACATCGTGCATCAAATGCATGAAAGCTACTGGGGCATTAGTCAGCCCGAAAGACATAATGAGTGTCATACCTCCCTTTTTACTACCTTTTATTAATTCCCCGATCAAGAGAATAAAGTGTACCTCGATATTATGAATACCCCGGGAAGGATATAATAACAACAAGGAAGGAGTTTTTCCAAATAAAGGACAATCGGTTCGAGATTTTATTTACAGTTTCAGAGTCGCCACTTGGGAAAATAATGGTATCCCAAGTCACCGATTAATCCCCAATCCGAGGAAGTTGACTCTATTTTATCAGTTTGTGCAATGAGAAATCAGGATAAGGAATTCCGTTAACCTGGGAGAAGGTGTTAGGCACTCCCGGATTCTGTGGTTTTAGCACGGTCGCTCAACTGTCATTCTTGGTTTAATATGATTTATTACATGCCTTTTAACAATATGTATGTGTTTCGACTTGAATATTTTATGAATTGCGACGTCGTGAAAATGTATTTCGAGTCACACCGCAACCAGTACGCCTGTGACCTTTAACACGTTTCGGCTTCGCCGGGATTTACGATTTGAGTCACATCAAATGTGCACTCGTATTAGGGAAGGTATATTTGTAAAGTCGTGCCTAAATCGTCTATCGGCTTCTTAATCTTTTGGAAAGGTCGTGAAATTAACTAAACTTCCCGAGTCTAATATAAAACTTATTTATTTTTTTGGGGGCCCCGCTATTTTGTTTTTAATGCGAGGCTCATCCTATTTAATTTTACAGTCCAATCCTATATGTATATACTATGTTTTCTATTTTTTGGTTTTTCCCTAGTTCATTGTTTTCAGAATTTAAGTCCAGGCCTTATTTTTATATTACACGGGCCTGGACATTCTAGTTCATATCCAATATGTATCTACCTTCATTCCTGGGTATTAAAACTCCAGGAACATGCTGAAACATGTTCAACAGAAGCCCAATAACGCATTTATATAATTCTGGGCCTCCGCAGCTTATTAGGCCCAGATCAGACATAATCAGATAAGAATAATAGAAATCAGAACTCTTTGTTTACACAGAATTAAACTAACTACTGCACGTAAATGTTATTAATTATCTACTTGTATGCGGGTTTATTTTTTATATCAGATTACTTGTTAACCTATTTTAATTAACTAAGCAATTACGATTATTACTACTATACTAGTCTACTTACTACACTATTACATTGTTCCAGGTTTATCTGTATCTCATATGAGTCAATTATAAATACTTCCTACCAAATTACAATTTCAACTAAATCATAATCTAACTACAAAAGCCAAACTCAGAAAACATTAATAGAAATTGATAAAATTCAAATTGTTTATTTCATCAACTTCAATTCCAACTGCAATTACATGAGATTCAAGCTGTGTACCTGATTCAGCAATAAAACTGATGAGTCTAAGGGAGATGAAGGAAGGAAATAAGCTGGTAGATCATAGCAAGTAATGCAACAGCAATGGAGGTGAAGGAATCACAGCAACACAATCAGATATAGCAATCGAATATGAATTCCAGAACTAGCAAAGCAATATCCAATAAAAGATCAATAGAAAACCAGCAAACAACAAAGAGATTTCTACAGAGCTCTAGAATATAGCTTTGATTAAACCAGGAAAATTACTCTATGTATTTATATTTAGTGTATCTCTGAATTTGTTCAAAAATCCAGCCCTTAATCAGGATCTATCAAGGTCTATTTATAGGTAAAGTTGGTGAAATTTTGGGGGGGGGGGGGAATTTGAAAAAGTTATTTCTAATTCCCTCCCATTAATTCTTTTTTTTGTTACACTTGGATACCCATTTCAAATTCAAATTTGCCTTCCAACATGTGATGGAAGGTTCTATTTGATTTTATTTGAGGTGTATTACGATATACCCTCACTTGCTAAGGTTATTCACTGATTTGCCTTTTATTTGGGTCTATTATACCCTTTGATTTGTGCAATATTGCAGAAATACTTAGCCTAAATGTCTTAAATGTCCTTATAGGCTCTATTAAATCCACAATTATGCCATTTTCAATTCCTACTATACCATTATTGTCAACTATTATTTACCCAACCTTATCCAGGTCTGAATGTTCTATTTTAGCTTTTATTTAATTTCTGGCCACTTGTTATATTAATCTTTAAGACTTAGCCAGATTAGATCTCAATTTCATTTCAATTTTAACATTTTTTCTTTTCATTTTCTGTATTAGAGTTAGTTTACAGGACTAGCTTGTTTATTTAGTTTAAAACTAGTTTAAGACTTATAAATCTAGCCATTTAGGCCTTTATTGTCTATTACTAAAAGGCTAAACTAATTTCAGAATTAACCACTTGGATTCATACTTAGAGTTTTACAGAATTAGCCAGTTTTAACACTGACCACTCTATTGTTATTTTAATCTTAGCCACTTTTTATGTTGTTTTCATTTTTGAATCTAATTAAACTATTTTCATATTTCAAAGCTAATCAATTAACTGTCTAACAGCTATAACCAATATCATCCTAAAGCATATTAGGCTTAATAGTTGTCTAATAATACGAAACTATTACAGATATAGCCTTTTCATATCAAATTGCACACATAGCCACAAAATCAGAATCATTTACCATTTAACCAAAACTCAGAGGGGAAATTTGAATATTGTTGAATTTCAATCAAATAACTTCATAATTCATATTTAAGCACATCATATCAATTTTGACACAAGAGGAATAATCAGAATATTCTTCATGTTAAAGACTAACAGAAAAATCCTAAAGTGCTCGAACAAACATAGTCAAGCATAATAATCAGAATTAATAAAGACTAGTGAATCATGTTGATTTAACAAAGAATTTTAGAAAAGCTAATAGAAACAGAATAAAGATGAAGTGAAGTAAAATAAAATCTAACATGCAAACATTCAAAATATAGCATAAAAGAACACAAAACACATTTATCAATAAAAAAATAGAAAAATAGAAGGTTGGGAAAATAGCTCGCAGGATTTGTCTCCTAAGCTTCCATTTTTTTCCTTTTCTTTTCTTTTTCTTTTTCTTTTTCTTTTTTAGTTTCTTTTCAGACTTCAAACTTGAAGTCTTTTATTGTTTTTATCAACAGAAGTGGGTTCAGGGGTGTTAATGAGAAGGTTTTGATTTGGGGTTTGATTTTGAGTCGGCGGAGTTAGGGTTCCGGCGACTCTTTTTTAGATATTCGAGCAGTTGGGGAAAGATTCGAGGGGAATGGTTTACATGGGGTTGTAGATCAGGAGAAGCGAGTTTTATGGTGTTAATATGGAGGCCGGTGTCAAAGATTTGTGGTCACCGGAGAAGAAATCCAGTGACCGAGTTTTCAAGATTTGGGGGTTTTGGGATTTTCTTGGTTATCTATGGTGGCTTGTGGTAGAATAATAGGATAAGAGTGGTTTTGGGTTTGAGGGTGGTCGGAGACTGCCATAAATGGCGGGCAGTCTCCATGAACGGCGAGGTCATGAGAGGAAGAAGAAGATGATGCACTAGGGCAGCTAGGGTTAGAGATTAGGAGAAATGGCCGGTCTCTTGAGAGACCGAGCCTTTTATACTCGTAACCAATGATCAATTCCTGGCCATTGAATCGTTGATGATCAACGGTCAGGATTAAATGTTCAAAACGACGCCGTTCAATTAAAGATAGGGGCTGGCTCTTCTCCGTTAGATCATAATGAATGGACGGCTCAGATTTGATCATCAAACTATATTGATTTAATTAATTTTCCAGAATAAACCTCAGCCGTTGGATTAGATAAATGAACGACTGATATTGTTTGTTACTTAAAACTGGACCGGACTTCTTATTTGATTGGGCCAATTGCATATGGGCTTGTAAAAACGGCCCAGATGTGTATTTTTTGTATTTTTTCATGTATTTTATTATTTGTTATGTATTTTATTGTTGTATTTTATCTTCTATTTTTTATCTTCTTTTTCAATTACTCAAATTCTTTTAATTTCCTATTTTTCCAATTATTCTGATATTTTTTGCGATTTGTTTGCTATTTTTCTTATTTTTCGGCATATACTTGTATTTTTATTAATTTTCTTTTAATACCTTTTATTTGTAACAATTATACTCTGAACCTATTTTTTAATTTCCTAATTTTCATATTTAATTGTTTACTCACACAAATGCATCTTATTTCAAACAAACATGTAATTGCACCCAAAAATATTATTTGTTTAATTTTTTTATTGCTTAGGGCAAACATCACGTGCTCACAGCTGCCCCTCTTTGCTCGGGAACACGAAGAGTTTCAGTGCAAAGACAAGTGAGCAATAATGAGAGATTTTTGCCCACTGGCATATTCTGTGAGAAGCATTTTGAAAAACCTTTTTGAACGTACCCTGCCTCAGAGGTTGCCGACATATCCTGGGCTAAACAGGAATCAGGTCAGTATAGTTCGGGAAGGTCTGGTAGTTTAAAACTACCAAGACTTTGTTGTTGCATTGCTATTGCTATGACTATTGACTTACTCCTTATTACACCAGGGGTGAAAAGTGTAAAATAAAGAAGCTATTCTAAGCTATAATGCTACGAATTATAATTGTTCCTATCTACTTTTATGTCTACTTATTCTTCTTTGTCTCTTTTTCCTTGATTTTCTGTGCTACCATCCTTCTTTTTTGTTGATTTTTCTTTTCTTGCTTTCTTTCTTTTTGTGTGATTTTCAATGGTACTCCTTGCCTTCAAATTGATACCTGCTTAAAACAAAAACAAAACAACAAAACTTTTTCCTCTGCCCTAGTGTGGGCTTTTCATGTTATGGTGTTACTCGTGTTAGCTAACACAAATAAAAAATTGCAGAAAATAAAAATTGCAAAAATGTATTCCCTTGTTATACAGGTGGGCGCCTGAACAAAAATTAAAAATTGCCGAAATGTATTCCCTTGTTATACAGGTGGGCGCCTGAACAGAAATTAAAAATTGCAGAAATGTATTCCCTTGTTATACAGGCGGGCGCATGAATAGAAATTAAAAATTGCAGAAATGTATTCCCTTGTTATACAGGTGGCCACCTAAACAAAAATTAGAAATTGCAGAAATGTATTCCCCTGTTATATAGGTGGGCGCCTGATGCATGAAATGCAAATGCAGAAAAGTATTCCCTTGTTATCCAGGTGGGCGCCTGATGCATGAAATGAAAATGCATAAAAGTATTCCCTTGTTATCCAGGTGCACGCCTGATGCATGAAATGCGAATGCAGAAAAATATTCCCTTGTTATCCAGGTGGGCGCCTGATGCATGAAATGCAAATGCATAAAAATATTCCCTTGTTATCCAGGTGGGCGCTTGATGCATGAAATACGAATGCAGAAAAATATTATCTTGTTATCCAGGTGGGTGCCTGATGCATGAAAATAAAATGGAGAAAAATATTCCCTTGTTATCCAGGTGGGCGCCTGATGCATGAAATGCGAATTAAGAAAAATATTCCCTTGTTATCCAGGTGGGCGCCTGATACATGAAATGCGAATGCAGAAAAATATTCCCTTATTATCTAGGTGGGCGCTTGATGCATGAAATGCGAATGCAGAAAAATATTCCCTTGTTACCCAGGTGGGCGCCTAATGCATGGAATGCGAATACGGAAATGTATTCCCTTGTTATCCAGGTGGGTGCCTGATGCATGAAATGCGAATGCAGAAAAATATTGCCTTGTTATCCAGGTGGGCGCCTGATGCATGAAATGCGAATGCATAAAAATATTTCCTTCTTATCCAGGCGGGCACCTGGTGCATGAAATGCGAATGCAAAAAAATATTCCATTAGTTTGATAACTGGGGTGTGAATTTAAAATGATGATACCTTCTTGTTGTTTTTGGTATTTTCTTGCTTGATTGAGTGATTACTCCTATACGGATTCCTCCTATTATTTATGTACTTTTCTTTTTATGTTTTCTTTCTTTTCACATTGGTCACATTCACTTTAAAGTGATTAGTGACAATTTGTTCCTGTCTAAATAAAAAAAAACAAATGTTATTAGTTGTAAACTGCTGGCAACTGGCATTTGCTGCTTCTGCCTTTTGTTCCCTTCCTCTTTTTGCTTTTCTTCTGCTAAGCAGCCTTTCATTTGACTTCCTTTGTAAACGCTTTTTGCATTTTCCTTGCTTTTTGATTTTTTTTTATTTTCTTCGGCTCTAATCGCCATCCTTCTTTATTTCTTATTTCCCTTCTCTCTCTTTTTTCTTTTCTGATCCAGCGTTGTTTCACCTCTTATCATGAGAAGCTGGTAGTTAGCTTTCAATGGACAAATTGTTTTTTTATTCAACAAAATGTAGAAACAAATGAATTTCAAAAAGGGTAAGGGTGATTTGGAGGAGTGACAGAACTTATCTGGGTATGTTGGCTGATTCCTTTGACCATGCCATGTATTTAAACTCCGACCCAGTCTGTTCAATCGAATTGACATTATTTCAACTCCAACTTTCTTTCAACCCAAACTGATCTTATTTTTGTTGTTTTCCTTTTTTCCAAAACAGTCCTTACAGTCGCCTTATGGTGCCGTTAAAGGTTTTTACCAATAAGAGTCTCTCATTTATTTCTCTCAAAACTCACCATCGACTTACAGTGCCGGTAAAGGTTTTCACTGATAAGGCTCTCTCATTTTATTTCTCTCAGCCTCACAATCGCCTCACGGTGCCGGTTAAGGTTTTCACCAATGAGACTCTCTCATTTTTATATATTTTCTTTTGTCTTTTGTTCTCTGAACCACTAATATTGTCCACGCCCTGTTCTCCTTTATTCTCATTGTATTGTTATTTTTTTGAAATTGATTAGAAGGTCTTTCTTTGGACCATAATATGGCTTTTGGATCGGTTCAGAATGAAGGATATAAAGGCTCAAAAATTTATGAGGGTTTAAAAATATTTACAACTCTCGGAATTATAAAACATAACTTCTGCCCCAGTTTCAATATGTGGGGGATTTTTGGATTTTTCCTTTATTGTGACTGAACCTCAGTGAGGCTGCCTACGTACCCTTTCGAGATCAAGTCAGACGTAGTTCAAACTACGCCATTAATTCATGGTTTCGTTTGAATTTTTCCCGATTTCTTTGTTTTTTCTTTTGTTTGCATTTTGCTTTTGTTTGCATTTGCTTTTTCTCTTTTCTCCTTTTCTTTTTTTTTCTTTTTTCATTTTTCTACTTTTCTTCTTGCATCATAAGCAATTCCGAGAGAAGGGTATGAAAGAATAGATCGGACAAGGCACAACGGGGATGTCAATGGATAAAGTGTTTGGATAGAGAATAAAATGCCTTCATCATTTCAATTCCAAAATCACAACAAATATAATTATACAAATGAGAAAGAATCATACATAATATCTCTTGACTGCATCTGAATTGATAGTAGTCTCTACGCATTTTCCTTCAACATCTGTCAGATATAGGGCTCCATTGGACAATACCCGTGATACCATAAATGGCCCTTGCCAGTTTGGTGCAAATTTGCCTTTCGCTTCAGCCCAATGCGGCAAGATACGCCTCAATACCAATTTTCCAACTTCAAATTTCCGAGGACGTACCTTCTTATTATATGCTCTAGCCATTCTCCTTTGATATAATTTCCCATGGCAAACTGCTGCTAACCCCTTCTCATCAATCAGATTCAATTGTTCCAACCGGGCTTTTACCCATTCATCATCATGGATCTCAGCTTCAGCTATGATTCGAAGGGATGGTATCTCAATTTCTGCGGGTATAACAACCTCTATTCCGTAAAACAATGAATATGGTGTGGCACCAATCAAAGTACGTACTATTGTGCGATAACCCAAGAAAGAGAAATGTAACTTCTCATTCCATTGTCTTTACTCTTCCACCATTTTCCTGAGAATCTTCTTTATATTCTTATTTGCAGCTTCTACCGCTCCATTTGCCTTTGGTCTGTAAGGTGTAGAGTTACGATGCATGATTTTAAATTTCTTACATGCTTCCGCCATGAGGTGACTGTTCAGATTTGCCCCATTGTCTGTGATAATTACTTTGGGAATTCCGAATCGGCATATGATATTTTCATGCACGAAATCCACCATGGCCTTCTTCGTCACCGCCTTGAATGTCTTCGCCTCCATCCATTTGGTAAAATAGTCAATCATGACCAAGATAAATCTGTGTCCATTAGAGGCTGCAGGCTATATTGGTCCGGTGACATCCATGCCCCAGACAACAAATGGCCAAGGTGCAAACATCGTATGCAATTCATAAGGTGGGGAATGAATCAAATCTTCATGTACTTGACATTGATGGCATTTCTTCACATACCTAATACAGTCTCGTTCCATGGTGAGCCAATAATATGCTTCTCTCAGTATCTTCTTTGCTAAAACATACCCGCTCATATGAGGTCCACAAGCTACCGCATGTACCTCAGTCATAATCATGTCAGCTTGTTGCCCATCCACACATCTCAGTAAACCCACGTCTGGTGTTCTTTTATATACAATCCCTCCACTGACGAAAAATCCATTTGCTAATCGTCTTATAGCCCTCTTATGATCTCTAGTGGCTTGTTCTGGGTACTTTCCTATCTTCAAGTATTCCTTGATGTCATGATACCACGGTTTTCCATCTAGCTCTTCTTCCACAACAAAACAAGTAAGCATTTTGATCATACACTTGTATCTGAAGTAGGTCTATGTAGGCTTTATCCGAATGATGCAACATAGAGGATAATGTGGCCAGAGTATCTACTACTTCATTGTGCATTCTTGGGATGTGTTTGAACTCTATAGATTGAAATCTCTGGGATAGTTCATGTAGACAATGCCGAAAAGGTATCAATTTCAAATATATTGTCTCCCATTATCCTTGAAACTGATGTATCAAAAGATCCGAGTCACCCATGACCAAAATCTCCTGAACACCCATATCTATTGCCATCCTCAATCCCAATATACACGCTTCATATTCGGCCATATTGTTGGTACAGAAAAATTGAAGCTGAGCAGTAACGGAATAGTGCTGACCCGTTTCTGAAATAAGTACTGCTCCAACTCCATACTCATTTACTTTTGACGGCTCCGTCGAAGTACATTCTCTAACATGGCTTGTCACTTTGCTCTATTTCTTCAACATTCATTGCCTCCTCAACCGGAAAATATGTCTTTAGCGGTTCATATTCATCATCCACTAGATTCTCTACTAGATGGTCTGCAACTGCTTGCGCCTTCATTGCCGTACATGTTACATAAATGATGTCAAATTCTATGAACAGAATCTGCCATTTAGCAAGTCTTCCTGTAGGCATGGGCTTCTGAAATATATACTTCAAAGGATCTAACCGTGATATCAGATATGTGGTGTAAGCTGACAAGTAGTGTTTCAGTTTCTAAGCAACCCAGGTTAATGCACAACATGTTCTTTCTAACTGAGTGTATTTTACCTCATAAGATGTGAAATTTTTACTGAGGTAATATATAGCCTGCTCTTTCTTTCCAGTCTCATCATGCTGCCCCAGTACACAGCCAAAAGAGTTTGTCTAGCATTGTCAAGTATAAGATCAAAGGTCTTCCCGGTTCTGGAGGAACTAACACTGGAGGATTAGCCAAATATTCTTTAATCTTATCGAAGGCTTCTTGACATTCATCGGTCCAATTTACCGCTGCATCTTTCTTCAACAATTTGAAAATAGGCTCAAACGTTGATGTCATCTGAGCAATGAACCTGCTAATATAGTTCATCCTGCCTAGTAAGCTCATTACTTCCTTCTTGTTCTTCGGCGGAGGCAAATTTTGGATTGCCTTTATCTTTGATGGATCTAATTCAATGCCACGTCGGCTTACTATAAACCCTAATAACTTCCCTGAAGGCACCCCGAAAGCACGTTTTACTGGATTGAGCTTAAGATTATATCTTCGGAGCCTCTAAAAAAACTTCCTCAAATCTTTGACATGATCATATTGCTTTTTGGACTTAATGATGACATCGTCCACATACACTTCTATTTCTCGGTGCATCATATCAGGAAACATAGTGGTCATTGCCCTCATATATGTAGCTCCGGCATTCTTCAACCCAAACGGCATCACTTTATAACAATATGTTCCCTAAGGCGTGACAAAGGCTGTCTTTTATGCATCTTCTTCGTCCATTAGGATCTGATATAACCCGCATAACAATATATAAAAGAGCCAATTTCATGATTGGCACAATTGTCAATCAGTATATGGATATTTGGCAAATGGAAAATCATCCTTTGGACTAGCCTTGTTGAGGTCTCTGTAGTCAACACACACCCTGGGTTTTCCATCTTTCTTTAGAACTGGCACAACATTTGCTAACCAGGAGGGGTATTTAGTAACTCTTATGACCTTTGCCTCAAACTGTTTATTAACCTCTTCTTTTATTTTTACGCTGATGTCCGTTTTAAACGTTCTCAACTTCTGTTTTACTGGCCGGCATTCCGAATAAATGTGCAATTTATGTACCACCAGATCAGTGCTGAGTCCGGGCATGTCATCATAGGACCAGAAAAATATGTCCTTGTATTCATGTAATAACTTTATTAGATCTTCTCTGAAGGAAGCCTCTAGGTGTACACTAATCTTTGTTTCCCGGATGTTATCCTCACTCCCAGATTAATAGATTCTGTCTCATTTAAGTTCGGTGTGGGTTTTTCCTCATATTGATTCAAATCTTTACCGATTTCCTCCAGTGTTTCCTCATCTTCATATTCTATTTCACTTTCATTTTCAATCTCATGTATAACTATTCAATTGTCAAGACTGGACCGGGAATCCTTCATGTATGACATATCACCAGAATTAGCAAATATCGAATTGTACAAAAAGAAGAAAAATAAAATAAGGCAAAAGTGAAGAAAGAAGAAGAAATTGCATTTCATTGATATTTTTTCAAAGAGATAACAGAGGTTGGATACATTTGATTTAAGTGGGGTGTGGGATTACCAAATAAAACAGCTTTGGGAAAGATGAAATTTTTTTAAGGCTAACTACCACAACTCCCTCCCGATCTGAAGAGGAGTAGCTTCCCAATTATTAATTGCAGCGCTGGGTCCCACGAACTAGACATCCATCTTACTCGTCACCTCACCCATCTCCAATATATTTACATCCTCGAACAATATTTCAAACCTTGCGAGAAGCTCCACATCTGGCCTTATTTCAGCATATCTTGGCACAGCAGTTGTCCAATGTCTTCGTGTAGCAGGCCTAGTAAAGGTGTCGGATAATTTTGGAATTGGTTTCGGGAGGGTCCAACTTTTCTTCTTCATTCTTTTGGCTCTTTGGATGTCGGTATAAGTAGGTTTAAACCCCAGGCCAAAGGTATCATTATTTCCCGGCAAGTGGACAGGTTGTGTTATCCCCTGTAAAGTTATCCCCAAACCTTTTCCCGGTGCGAACCCATTTCTGATCATTTCTTTAGCCCCCATTACTGCTGTAGGCGCCATTGCAGGAATTGGCATGCTCCCCCTTCGGATATCTTGTTAACTACCACATCATCCATCACCTAATTCACCCATGGGCCCTTGTCCACTTCGGTTTGTTCAAAAGGCATTATGGTGTTACAGACATCATCATCTCCATGCACTGTAATTTCCTGCTGTTCCCATTTGAATTTTACCATCGGGTGCAGGGAAGATGGTACAGCTTTGGCCACGTGGATCCATGGATGTCCCTATAATAGGTTATAAGAAACAGCGACATCTAACACTTGGAACTCCATGGTAAAGTCCACCGGTCCAATGGTGACTTCCAGCACAATGTCTCCCAAAGTATTCTTGCTTCCTCCGTCAAAGCCCTGTACACACACACTATTTCGACGGATTCTATCAGGATTAATCTTCAGTTTTCCCAGAGTTGAGAGTGGACAAATGTTTGCACTTGACCCGTTGTCTACTAGGACCCGAGTAACCACAGATTCTTCACTTTTGACGGTGAGATAAAGTGCTTTGTTGTGTTCCGTCCCTTCAAGTGGCAATTCATTATCCGAGAATGATATCTTGTTCATCTCAAAAATTTTGTTCGTGATCTTTTCAAGATGGCAAACTGAGATTTTTTCGGGGACATGTGCTTCGTTCAGAATCTTCATTAACGCCTTACTGTGCTATTCTAAATGGATTAACAATGAAAGCAATAAATTTGTGCAGGCATCTTTCTCAGATGCTCTACTATTGAATAGTCTTGAGCTTTCATCTTTTTCAAAAACCCTTCTGCTTCTTCTTCAGAAACCGCTTTCTTCACATGATTCTTCTTCACCACTTTCGTTTTCCTTAACTCTTCCGGGGCAAAGCATCGCCCGGAACGAGTTAGGCCATGTGTTTCATTGACCTCTCCTGTAACCTCATTGTCACAATCCAAACTGGAGGACCATGACTAGCACCCGACCATACTTGCCGAGCACCATTGGCATTTGCACCACCGGTTTAATGACTACAGGTTCCACATATGCTCCTTTTACTGTCAACAATGGCTTAGCTCCTAGCACCACTATTTTCATAGTTTCAATCACTGGCGACTTTTTCACTGGTAACTCGACTGTCGCTTTCTCTTTCTCGACCTCTCTTTCCACTTTGCTATTGGCTTTTATCATCATCATCGATTGGATGGTTTCTTGCTGCTTTCTCCTGTTCTAACTCTATCATATGCGTCTCATGATGAGCTGGTAATGGATTCTGAGTAATATTAGGAGTTTCTGGAGCCTGGACCTCGATCTTCCTAGTGTCAATGAGCTCTTGTATAGCAGATTTCAAGTGCCAACACTTTTCAGTATCATGCCCCGATGCCGTGGAACAATATTCACACCTGACTGATTGGTCAATGTTTTTAGGTGGTGGGTTTGGAAGTTTTGGCTCAATTGGGCTTAGCATCCCCAACTCCTTTAGGCGATGATAAAGACTGGTGTAAGACTCCCCCAGTGGAGTGACTGTTTTCTTTGTTTGGGCTTTGTTTCTCACTTCTGAATCTGGACGGAAGCCGGGTCTATTTGAATTTTTATATATTCTGGAAGGTGGGTAAGTGTTTTGTGTGTGGTATACATTTTGTGGGGTTTGGGCTCGCCATACATGTGGAGGTGGTGGATAATGTTGAGCATGTGGGAAGGAATAGTGTGGAGTAGTGGGTGGATAATATGGTGGAGGTGGGTTGTAAGGTGCTGGTGGGTATGGTTGGTATGGGCGAGGTGGGTGATGGTATGTATTCTGGCCCTGAGACCACGGTCTAGTTTCAACAACTGCAACCTCTTCCTTCTTCTTTTTACTGATAGATCCCCCATTTCCGGTTTATATCGCCTAGTTTGTGGTCTTAATAGCCGAAAAGCTCATGATTTTATTGGTTTTCAATCCTTCTTCTACGAAACTCCCCATTTTCACTACTTCATTAAAAGTTTTACCAATAGCTGATACCAAATGACCATAGTAAGTCGGTTCTAAGGCCTGTAGAAAATAGTCCACCATTTCTGTTTCTTTCATAGGAGGGTCCACTCGTGCTGCTTGTTCCCTCCATCTAAAGCCGTACTCCCAAAAACTTTCCCCGGGCTTCTTCTCCATTTTTGTTAGCGATAGCCTGTCTGGAATTATCTCCAAATTGTACTAGAAGTGGTTAGCAAATGACTGAGCTATATAATCCAAGATGAACCATCTGGTGTGATCCTGACGTGTATACCACTCCAGCGCAGAACCGCTCAAACTCTGGCTAAAATAAGCCATCAATAGTTCATCTCTCCCCCCTGAACCACGCATCTTGCTACAATAACCCCTTAGATGGGCTACCGGATCCCCGTGTCCATCGTACATGTTGAACTTAGGTAGCTTCAATCCAACCGGGAGCTGCACTTCTGGAAACCAACACAAATCTCTATATGCGATGCTCACTTGGCCTCCTAGCCCTTGTATGTTACGGAAAGATTGTTCTAAACTTCTCATCTTCTGTGCCATTTCTTCTTGCTCCAAGTTTCTGACGGGCTTTTCTTCCGTCATATCCATAAGTGGGGTATAAGAGTCATGATGCCTAAATGTTGGCTCCGGCAGATAGTAATGCGTATCTTGCACCTGGAACACTGGTTCACTTGATGATTTATGAAGAGCAACTAGTGGTGGTGCCACATATACCGGGGCGACCTGTGGTGGTTGAGGTGGATTCAGTTTGGATAGTGGTGGTGGTGTCTGTGAAGTTGTGGCATAGTAGTGTTGGTAATTTGGGTACGTGGAGGATGAGTTCATGGTAGGTGGTTGAGGATTAGGATTTGCGGGAGGGACATATGCTGGATTGGCTAGATATGTGGGCAAAGGTTAACCCCTGGACCAGGCTTGGTACATTTCCGACATTTGCTGCTTTAGTTTATACATCTCCTCTTTCATACCCGCAACATCCACAACCTCTTCTTCCTTTACCGGGTCCATGATGGTAGGTTCAATCTTCTGTGTCACAACCTTAGACATAGCTTTTGATCGTGTGTTGTAATGATGATGTGCCAGAATGCTAGTTGCCAGCTGAAATCCGATACTCATCAACAACAACACTTGTTAATAGTTAGTTCATAAGGGGTAAAATGTGATGATTAAAAATCACAACTTTTGCCCTTGATCACTATGCATCATTCCGGCATTTATTCCTTTTTGAATCAGCATTCATCTTTTCTTTCTCTTCTTTTTTTATTTTCTTTTCTATTCATCTCTCTCTTTTTTTCTTTTTTTTTCTTTTTTTTTCTTTTCTTCTTTTTTTTCTTTTTCATCTTTCTATTTTTTTTTCATTTTCAATTTTTGCTTT
This sequence comes from Nicotiana noctiflora, assembly GCA_032618575.1. Classification (NCBI taxonomy): domain Eukaryota; kingdom Viridiplantae; phylum Streptophyta; class Magnoliopsida; order Solanales; family Solanaceae; genus Nicotiana; species Nicotiana noctiflora. Next base: position 75,916 of record JASVEL010003143.1, read on the forward strand.
TTCGTTCCTACATATTTGCCTATCGCCCAAACAATTGGTATAAAGCGGAAAAGAATGAAAACAACTTCTTTTGAACCTCTTCATTGATACTCAAAAACATTGATTACAAAATGATGTTGTGCTACTAATGCAAAAGGAATACATATACAAAATGCATGCCCTATGAGTACATTAATGCTCCTAATGCCCGCGAGACGTCGTTCGGTCTTGCCGCGGGCCTATATGCTAATCCACTTTGGAGTTTATTTAGGTCAGACATGACTTGCTTTACAAAGAACTTCACGGCTAATGCAAATGTTGCCTGGGATTTCTGGTGATGTACTGAGCAATATTGATGATTCTTTCTCGAATGACCCTTTTTTCTTGAAGCAGCCTGCTGATCTGTTTGCCGCGAGCGTCTAAGGTTTGTTGGTTCTCTTTCTCTAGTTGCTGTAACTCAAATTCTAACTGAGCCATAGCCGTGTAGCAATACTCTCTCTCTTCTTCAATCTCTTTGATTATCTTGCTACTTTTGACTGCGGCTGTAATGACTTTCTTTCTCAATCAAGCTACCTCAACCTCGTGTTTATCCTGTAGTTGTTGAACCATTGTAGCTCTTTCCTCGGCATCTCTGGCCAGTTGTTTCAGAACCCTGACTAACTCCTTTTCTTCTTTATCAAGATCGAAGCTGTAGTCATTCACTTTTGCGCCGAAGATTTTCAATCAATTTCTCATCTCGGGCTAGGCGAACTGGGGTCTCGGATGCAATTTTCATTTTTGCAATTTGAGCCTTTAAGATTTCATTCTCTTTTCTCAGCTGCTTATTTTCTCCTTCGTCGGATGCTGCTTGTAAACCACTCTCGAATTGGAGATCTAGAAATTGTTTCTCTAGCAAGCTGATCTTGGCTCTATACTCATTTTCTCTGGCCACCCAATTTCCGTGTTCCTTAGACTACTCGGCCAAATCATGAATATGAGGCCTTTTTAGCGGTCTATCATGCTCTACATCCCGACGATACCATGCGTCATACTCTGGCGATACTTCTCCCTGAGCTCAGTTTCCCACACAAGTGTCTACTTTCAAGCTTTGACATTCATCCAAATCTGTCGGATCTTTGCTTCCGGGAATTGTCCGTCCGGACTAATCTCTACTGCTTGTAAACTGAGGTCCCCGTCTTTTGGTATAACTTGATATCTTCCAAGCTGTCATAGTACCTTGTACGGTGCATAAGGCTGAATGCTTTTAAGGCCCATGATCAAGAAATGTGACCCTTCTGTTGGCATGTATATCACCTCATCGAGGTGCAACAATCCGTATGCCCAATCAATTTGGCTATCGGTCAATGATCGCAAGTATGTAATCCAACCTTTTTCTCCCTCCGGTAGCTTAACTTCTTTTGTTCTCGTGTAGAATTCTTCCAAGCACGTCTTATCAGATGACCCATAACTTGAGATTGGAGGATGACGGCACAAATGTTCTATCAACCAAATTTGCCGAATCAAATTGCAACCCTCAAAGAAGTCGTGCCCTGCTTTACAGGTTGTGAGGGCATGGAAGATATTGGCTATAATCATTGGCGCCAATGTGCTATTATCTTGTACGAGAAGAGTGCTGGCCACCCCGGCGACTCTTGTATCAATGTGTCCATCTTTTCTTGGGAATATGATTAGCCCGAGGAATGCCACTAAAAAGGCAAATCGCCTATGTTCCTCCCACTTGGCTCGGTTAGACTTACTACAGAGTTTGTTCGTAGGGTCATTGAAACCCACGACATGTCCATATTTACCGTAGATGAAATTTAAGGAGCAAAACCCATTAGCCAAGTCCTCGTTGTGGATGTTCCAAGAAATCTTCAAAGAATCGAGGAATCTGTGCACTGTTATCGCTCTCGGAGCCACCAGGTATTTCTCTTTTAGGGGAACCTCATTTTTCCCTATATAGTAAGCAACTTCCTCTAGAGTAGGAGTGAGCTCGAAGTCCGAGAAGTGTAGGACATTATGTGCAGGATCCCACCATGTGACAAGTGCTCGAATTATATCACCACGGGGAATTATGTCCATTAATCCCGTAAGGTCCTTCAAATAACATTTGACCCAATCTTGTCCTTCTTGACCCATGTCGTTCCACCATAATCTCAGCTCCAAAGGGATTTTATTCATTAAAGTGAAGGGTTCATTCTGTACTGTGCTCATCCTACACATTTATTAAAGGCGATTTTATTCAGAAAAAAGAAAAAATAAATTTTCAAAACCAATTTTCATTTTCTAACATTCTCAGGTCTTTATTTTGAAAAAGAAAAAGTATGAACTTCGAAGCGGCCATTTTCGCCAAAATAGCCTTCCGGCGTCCTTTCGGAACATTCGGCTAATTCCAAAAATAGCGATCACCTCGATTATTTGAAACTATAATATTTTTTGGTCATTTTCTAAAAGGGTGGTTTGACCCGTCAAGGGTTGCCTACGTATCCCACCTAATTGCGAGAAACAAACCTGCGTAGTTCGGTCAGATTATTTGACCAATTATTTTAACAACAATGTTTTTTTTCCTATTTTAGAGTTTCTTTTCGATTTTCTATCAATTCTTCGCTAATATCTCATAGTCAAGCATAATAGTCATAATTAATAAAGACTAGTGAATCACGTTGATTTAACAAAGAATTTTAGAAAAGCTAATATAAACAAAATAAAGATGAAGAGAAGTAAAATAAAATCTAACATGCAAACATTCAAAATATAACAGAAAAGAACACAAAACACATTTATCAATCAAAAAATAGAAAAATAGAAGGTTGGGAACTTAGCTTGCAGGATTTGTCTCCTGAGCTTCCATTTTTTTTCCTTTTCTTTTCTTTTTCTTTTTCTTTTTCTTTTTCAGTTTCTTTTCAGACTTCAAACTTGAAGTCTTTTATAGTTTTTATCAACAGAAGTGGGTTCAGGGGTGTTAAAGAGAAGGTATGGTTTTGAGTCGGCCGGAGTTAGTGTTCCGGCGACTCTTTTTTGGATATTCGAGCAGTTGGGGAAAGATTCGAGGGGAGTGGTTTACATGGGGTTGTAGATCAAGAGAAGGGGGTTTTATGGTGTTAATATGGAGGCTGGTGTCAAAGATTTATGGTCACTGGAGAAGAAATCCGGTGACCGGGTTTTCAAGATTTGGGGGTTTTGGGATTTTCTTAGTTGTCTATGGTGGTTGGTGGTAGAATAATAGGATAAGAGTGGTTTTGGGCTTGAGGGTGGTCGGAGACTGCCATAAACGGCGGTCTGTCTCCATGAACGGCGAGGTCATGAGAGGAAGAAGAAGATGATGCACTTGGGCGGCTAGGGTTAGAGATTAGGAGAAATGCCCTGTATCTTGAGAGATCGGGCCCTTTATACACGTAACCAATGATCAATTCCTGGCCATTGGATCGTTGATGATCAACGAGCAGGATTAAATGTTCAAAACGACGCCGTTCAATTAAAGATAGAGGTTGGCTCTTCTCCGTTAGATCATAATGAATGGACGGCTCAGATTTGATCATCAAAATATATTGATTTAATTAATTTTCCGGATTAAACCTCAGCCGTTGGATTAGATAAATGAACGACTGAGATTGTTTGTTACTTAAAACTGGATCGGACTTCTTATTTGATTGGGCCAATTGCATCCGGGCTTGCACAAATGGCCCAGATGTGTATTTTTGTATTTTTTTAATGTATTTTATTATTTTTTATGTATTTTCTTGTTGTATTTTATCTTCTATTTTTTATATTCTTTTCCAATTACTCAAATTCTTTTAATTTCCTATTTTTCTGTTATTTTTTGCCATTTATTTGCTATTTTTCTTATTTTTCGGCATATACTTGTATTTTTATTTATTTTCTTTTAATATCTTTTATTTGTAACAATTATACTCAGCCTATTTTTTAATTTCCTAATTTTCATATTTAATTGTTTACTCACACAAATGCATCTTATTTCAAACAAACATGTAATTGCACACAAAATTATTATTTGTTTAATTTTGGAATTTTATTGCTTAGGGCAAAAATCACGTGCTCACAATGAGGAACTCATAATGTCCATACCAAGTCCTGAAGGCAGTCTTCGCGATAACTGGCTCCCGAATCTTCAGGTCATGGTAACCAGAACGCAAATCAATCTTGGAGAACACCTGTGCGCCTTGTAGCTTATCAAATAAGTCATCAACACGTGGCACAAGATACATTTTCTTGACTTGTAACTTTGTTCAACTCGAAATAGTCAATGCACATACGCATAGAACCGTCCTTCTTCTTCATAAACAACACATGAGCACCCCACGACGAAACACTGGGTCGAATAAAACCATTACCCAATAACTCCTGTAACTGATCCTTCAACTACTTCAACTCAGGAGGAGCCATGCGATACGGAGGAACATAAATAGGCTGAGTGCCCGGCATCAAATCAATACCAAAATTGATATCTCTATCGGGCAGCCTGCCCGGAAGATCAACTGGAAACACATCGGAGAAATCTCGTACCACTGGGACTAAATCAATAGAAGGGGTATCAATACTGACATCCCTCACATAATCTAGATAAGCAGCACACCCCTTCTCAACCATACGTTGAGCTTTAAGAAAGGAAATAACAGAGCTGGGGGTGTGATCAAGAGTACCACTCCACTCAATATGTGGAATTTGTAGCATAGCCAGTGTCACAGTCTTGTAGTGACAATCAAGAATAGCATGACGGGGCGACAACCAGTCCCGCCCAAAATAATATCGAAGTCAACCATACAGAGCAATAAATGATCAGCCCTGGTCTCAAAATCACAAATAGTGACCAAATATGACAGATAAACACGGTCCACAACCAGATAATCTCCCACCAGAGTAGAAACATAAATGGGGGCACTCAAATAATCCCGAGGCATACCCAGATGTGAAGCAAAATAAGAGGACACATATGAAAAAGTAGAACCAGGATCGAATAGATTTGATGCCTCTCTGTGTCTAACTAAGATAATACATGTGATAACAGAATCAGAGGAAACAACTGCGGCATGACCAGGAATAGCATAAAATCTGGCCCGTCCCCTCCCTTGAGGGCGACCTCTATCACCATAATCCCCACCCATGGCTGGCTGGGCAGGTGGAGTGGCAGCTGGAGCTGGAACGATGGCCTGCTGACCTTGTAGAGAATGATGATGCTGTGAAGTCTGTGAAGGTGCACCCCTCCCACGTCTAGGCACTCCCTAACCAGATAGCGAGTATCCCCACACTCATAACAAGCTCTGGGAGGGCGCGGTGGCTGTGACTGACTGGGCCCGCTCCCGCTAGACTGACCTCTGGAGGTACCCATCACAGGAGGTACGCTGGAAACTGGCGGAGCATAGTAAGGCTCCTGAGGTGCTGGGGGAGCTGGAGTACCACTAGCTGCGGGCAATGCTAAATGAATTGGATGATCGGAATAACCCCTGCCATATCGACCAGTTGTAGCAATATGGGCACCAGAGAAATGACCCGACTCACGAGACCTCTTGGCCTCCCTCTCTCCTCGCTCCCTAGTCAACATACCCTAAATCCGTTTGGCAATACTCACCACCTGCTGATATGGCACATCCATCTCTATCTGCCTAGCTATACTAGACCGGATAGGTGGAATAAGACCCTCAATAGACCTCCGCACTCTCTCCCGGACTGTGGCGACCAAAGCCGGTGCATGTCTGGCCAACCGAGTGTAACTGATGGCATACTTAGATACTGTCATAGAGCCCTGGTGCAACCGCTCAATCTCCGCATGCCAAGCATCCCTAAGGCTCTGGTGAACAAACTCCCTCATAAACATGCCAGAGAATTGTGTCCAAGTAAGCAAGGTAGACTCGACTGGACTATGCAACTCATATGTACGCCACTAATCATAAGCAGCCCCTCGAAGCTGAAAAGCTGTAAAAAAACACCCCACATGACTCCACTATTCCTATAGAACGGAGGATGCGATGAGACTCCTCTAGAATTCCCAAGGCATCATCTGAATCTAGGTCACTGAACACTGGGGGGTCATACTTCTTGAACCTCTCCAACCTGCGCTGCTCGTCCTCAAAGGCAGCTGACCCATCTCCGGAGCTGTACTGGTGCGGTAGGCTGTATAGGAATAACCTCTAGAACCTGCTCCATGGGCACTCACGACTCAGGAGTGTGGGCTGCGGGAGTTTAGGTCCCTCCCCCGACCTGAGATGTGGCTGCAGCTAGAGGAAGCAATCCTGCCTGAGCCAAAGTAGTGTACATGCTCCTAAATTGAGCTAGGGTCTCCTGGAGTGCTGAGTAGTAGCAGTTGTAGTAGGTGTACCAGTTGCCTGTGCTCCTAACCTGATCCACCAGTGCTGCCTTAGCGGCAGCGCACGCGGGTGCTGTGGCTGCACCTCGTGCTCGTGCTCAGCCTCTACCCCGGCCTTGGCCTCTAGCGGTGGCAGTAGGGGGCGCAGGTGCCTTATCCCCGCGTGTAGCACGTGTCCTCACCATCTGTGAGATAATAGAAGACAGAAGTTTATATTCGGTGTCAAAATATCGCACGACAAGGAATTCAAAAAAATGAAGATTTTTTCTAAAAAGTTACATAGCCCCTCATAGATAAATACGGACGTCTCCGTATCGATTAGCAAGACTCTAATAAACCGGCGTGTGTCCCATGACTCCTATGAACCTAGATCTCTGGTACAAACTTGTCACGGCCCTGGTTCATTAATCGTTAACGTGTTATGAAGGCACCCAGTCTTCGCGACTAGGTAAGCCTAACACGATTACAGAATTTACAGCCTTTACGAACAATTAAAATAACATAGAAAAATATAATAGGTGTCGCTTGGCACATACACTTTATCACAATTTCTGAAAATATAACCACCAAGACCCGGAAACTCACGGGCAAACACAGGCTAAAGTTAGTACAACTGTGGCTCTATCCTCCAAGAGTATCTATACAACTGAAACAAAGGGAAATGAACTAATATAACTAAGGAAAATCAGAAGGAGACTCTCTGGATCTGCAGACGCAACCGATGCATACCTCAAGTCTCCTGAAATAGCTCAGTGATCTCCGGTAGTGTGCCTGATCAGACGTACCTGGATCTGCACAACAAAAGTGTGCAGAAGAGTAGCATAAGTACACCACGGCGATACTCAGTAAGTGCCAAGCCTAACCTCGATGGAGTAGTGAAGAGGAAGGTTAGGGCCCCACCGAGAATGATAATAATAACAATATCAAATAGTGTAAAGCAGGAGTGAATTTGAAATAACAGCAAAACAAGATAGAAACTACAAGTCATTGACAGTTAAGCTAAACAAGGAAAAGTAACACAAAAAGTTCATAATCAATAGAACAGGATCTCCAGGAATTGAACCCGCATTCCATTTAACTCGATGACCATGATCTCCAGAAATTGAACATGCAGTCCTTTTATATCAGTATCTAGGATCTCCGAGAATTGAACCCGTAGTCCATTTATATCAGTAGCCAGGATCTCCGGGAATTGAACCTGCAATCCATTTATATCAGTAGACAGGATCTCCGGGAATTGATCTCGCAGTCCTTTGATATCAATATCACAGGATCTCCAGGAATTGAACCTGCAGTCCATTTATCAGTAACACCGGATCTCCGGGAATCGATTCCGCAGTCCACAGAACAAACACAATCAAACAAGAAGAATATGCAAAGAAAAATGAAATACACTACTACGATTAACAATTAAATTCAATCTCAAGTTGTTCCACGAGATTTCAATTAATACAAATAGGCATTTAGAGAGTTAATTCTAACTAATCATGCTCCTCTAACTAACACAGGATAGGTCGTGCATTTAACCCAGTCAAATAACAGAGATAACATCGAAAGAACAATTCAAGTAAAGTGGATTTTCAATAATTTACGGAAGTACACGCCTGTCACGTCGCGTACAAGGCATTTAAATCAATACATTATATATCCTAAGGGGGGAGGCCAAACAACTAAGAAATAAAGCCCTTGCCACGAGTATCCGACTCCGAGTGGCCCAAATCTATTCAAACCAATTACATAGTGTGAATAACATCGCAAGTGACTGATTACACTGATAAAATTAAAGCTAAGGCATGAAAATAGGCAAAATGACCAAAATACCCCTCCAGCCATTGGCTCGGAATCAAAATATTTTTACGTTTTCAGAACCCTCATACTCACACGAGTCCAACCATATAAAAATCTCCCAAATCAAAGGTCAAATGCCCCCTCAAATCATCAAAAATAGTTCTAAGAAATTTACCCCAAGTTTCATAAAAAATTCGAAATTAATGGAGGAATTCGAGTTTAGATTAGTAGATATTAATCATAAGGGACTAAGGGATCGTTACCCAATAATTGCCTCTGAAAATCACTAGAAAAATCTCCAAAATCGAGCTCCCTAGCTTGAGTTTTTATAAAAATGGTAGAACCCTTGTTTCTTAACAGATATAATCTGCCCAGGTATTTAATTCAATGCGATCGCAGGAGTGGCTACGCGATCGCGTAGAAGAAACTTCGAGCCCTGGGAAACTGCTCTATGTTATCGCAGTGAGAGGACTGCGATCGCGTAAGACAAGTGATTGAACTACGCGATCGCTCAAGGAACATCGCGATCGCGTAGAAGGAAGAGTTAAAGTTATGCAATCGCAGGAGGCTTTACGCGATCACATTGAAGGAAAACAGGCCCCTCAGAAATTACACTACGCGATTGCATGAGTGAGGATGCGATCGCAGAGAACAAAAAGTCTGCAATATCAACAGCTGGAATCTACAGCTATTTTTCAACACAAATTGCCCCGTTAGGCATCCGAAACACATCCGAGACCCCTAAGACCTCAACCAAACCCACAAACATGACCCATAACATCGTTCAAACTTGTTCAAATCCTTAAATCACCTAAAACAACGCCGGAAACATGAATTAACCAAGGATTCAAGCCTATGAAGTTGAATTCTAACCAAATACATTTTCGATCAAAAACCTATCCAAAACTTGTCCGAATGACCTGAAATTTTCCATGCACATCCAAAATGACAAGACGAAGCTACAACATCTTCCGGAATCCCAAACCGACCCTCGGATAAAAAATTCACTATCGGACCGGAATTTTAAAATTTTCAAACTTCGGTATTTCAAGCCTAAATGAACTACGGACCTCCAAAATACATTCTGAACACGCTTCTAACCCCGAAATCACCTAACGGAGCTAACGGAACCATCGTATTTCCATTTCGAGGTCGTCTTAACACTGTTCCGAAAACGGACCATTTTCAACCGTTAAGCTCTCATTTAGGGACTAAGTGTCCCAAAACACTCCGGATTCTAGAACCGAACATCCCGGCAAACCAAAATAGCAGAAGTGGACTTACGGAAAGCAGTTAATGGCGGAGCGGAGCGTAAATTTCCAAAACGACCGGCCGGATCATTACAACATTTGAGGTAACTTTGCTGACGTCCACAGGGCCGGAGTCCTTTATATTTCATCCAGTTTGTTATTATTGTACCATAGCAGACATTTTTGTGCTTCATTCGAACCTTGTATTTAGCATTCCCTAGACGTCCGTGAGTATTGTGACACAAATCTTGGGTAGAGGATTTGTTAAACTTTCGCATTTCTTTCACTAAATTATATTTGAGACTTCCGCTTTATTGTTAAATGCGTTATTGTTGTTAATATTGTCGATTTTTGCTAAAGAGCTATTTGATAATTGGTTTGTCTAGCTCCCATTAGTAGGTGTCATCACGACTTTCGAGGGTAAACAATACCGATCGTGACAATCATATTTTTTTGGACCAAACTAATAAGGAAATGATATTACATAAATCAGAACAAACAAAGTAATTACCTAATGTTTGTATGCCTTTACTGAGATTTAGACTATGATCTTTCATAAATTTATTTTAATCTATTGACCACTAGACTATACCTTTAGGAGCGCACTCGAGAGTGTTTTCAGGGGCATAATCCGCTTTCTTAAGCAATATGCATTAGAAATCAGAAGTAACACCTCATTTAGAGTTACTGACTTTTTTATTAAGTTTGATTTACTAGATATACATTATTTAATTAAAATCGAAGAGTAGTATTAAACAACAGTATCATACTTTTTCTGGCAAATTGCAGTATACAATGTTTGAACAATTAGAGTACTAGAATTGGGCACCTTCGTGTTTGACTACTTCACTGAATAAGCTGACTGCCACACGTTCTTGATCCTGTTCTTTTACTATCTAATACTCTCTTCGTTTTAATTTATCTCAATCTGTTTGAATAGATACGAAGTTTAAGAAAAAAATAAAGATTTTTGAAATTTGTGGTCCTAAACAAGTATAAATGGGACCAGAGTATTTGTATGGTTATTAAAGTTTCTCTTTAAGGGTAGAACTGTAAGTTTAAGCTAAATTGTCACAAAATATAAGAATAGTTCATTCTTTTTGGAATGGACCAAAAAAAATTAGTTCACATAAGCAGGAACAGAGGGAGTACCATTTAATCAATTAAAAAAATCTAAATCTCACAGCTTCTTGTTAGAATCCATGTTTTAATTCTCCCTAAAGTACGATTAAAGGTAAATAATATATATCTCCTTTTTTATCTAGTCTTATCACTTACTTAAATAATAGCAACCTACCGAATGTAATTTCATAAGTTAAAATGTGTATGCAAACTTATTCTTACATTATGCAGGTAAAAGTTTTTTTCCTATAAGTAAACATGCAATTCAAGGAGAGCAAAAATATAGCAATTTAAAGGAAATATGCTATCGAAGACGACATAAACAAACATACCTACTAAAAGGCATATTTAATTCATAATTTGAATTAAAAAAGTTTGAAGAGAAAGTAATAAGTATCACCGTTAAGGCGGGATCAATCAATCACATTCACTACAAAGAATTTTTTCTTCTTTTAAATAAAGCGATTTTAGAATACCATTTTTGTCGTTGTTTGTTTTACCTAGCCTTGAACCCTTGACCTAGTAAGTAGGAAAGAAGTCCCAACCACTATGAACAAGGATGGCTGGTTACTACTATGTGGTGGAAAATTATTGAATACTTTCCAAGTAAATCAATTGAAATTATTCAAGGGATAAATCATAGCCAATCATAATCAATCACTAGATTAAATGACAAACTTGAGACACATAAATAATCACTTGTGGAACGACATGAACGAAGTTTTATTCATTAAAGTAATTTGACCTTCCTCTCCTAGAAGAGGTTCATGATCTTACATTGATCTTGTTTATTGTTCCACTTATGGAGTATAGCTTTCTATCTCTGGGGTGATCAGAGTTCTCTATCAAAGTCATTTGCCTCTCCTTAAAAAGGTTCAGGATCATATATTGATCTTGTTTATTGCTCCACTTATGGAGTATGGCTTTCTATCTCTGGTGTAATCAGAGTTGTGATGAAGGAGAACCCTCCCCCTTGAGAGGTTCTTTTCTTGGTATTTATAGCCTCAAACTCTTTCGGCTAGTCACGAGTGGGCCCATTGTTTGGTTATGGAAATGTCCTTTAATTTGTTTCAAGGACAGCTGTCATAAGTCAGAAGTCAACGGTGTTGACCATTTACCACAGATTGGTCATGACGGGGTTAATCCCTTGGCCACCGAATGGCCGAATATTTACCAATACTGTTAGTCCCTCCGTTCGTTGTGGTCGCGCCAGTGTCAACTTCGGCGGACAGATAGAGCTACATAATCGGGTTGGGTCTTTTATCATGAGGTTTCGGGATCAAATTGTTGATTGGCTAGTGGAATGTCATTCTGCACGCTCGTTCGAAATAGCGCACGTATTCACGAAACTGAACCACTTCATTCACAGTTATGCATTAATGGCGATCATTGGGTTCCGTGCAGGCAAAATCCATTATTTATAACTAGAGAAGAAGAGTTATTTTGTTCTTCACACATTCATTGTTCTTCTGAGAGGATTTTCGAGAAGCTTTTTCTTTTGTCAAATCGAATTTTTTCTATTCTTTCGATCATTATTATCATTGATTTCTTCGTTTCCCTCATCAAAATTCCTCTTTCTCTCGCTCGTGAATCGATTATGGTAGGCATTTCTTCTTGCAGCAATCATCCAGCTAATTCTCCAGTAATCGAAAATCCTACTACGACAAATAAAGGGTTAGAGTTGGTGGAAGGCAGAAATATTCCTTTGGTCTACAAAATTATACCTTGATCAAGAGATCAGCTGATCGACTTTAGTACACCGGGGGCGTGGAATGGTGGGACATTCCTTCTCTAATGGGGGAAGTGGGAATAGCCCAACTGTGGGAGCAATAACGTGTTTCACGTTATGCCGAGATTGCTCTTGCGAAGACCGAGGATAGGGTACAAATTTATCGTCAAGGGTATTGCTCGTTTTATGCCTAAATTTTTCAAGTGGGGTACACACTCCCGCTCCCAATGTTCATTTTGGACTTCTACCGTTATTATGAGGTATGCTCGGCTCAACTTTCCCCTTACCTCTTCAAACTGCTCCTCATGTTCATCAAGTATGCGGAGCTAGCGGGTAGGGAGGTCACTTTGAGGCATGTGCTCAGTCTCTTTTCTCCTAAGAAATTATGTGGACCCATGATCCATGCACGCCCACGAGGGTCGAAGAGTTTGATGGTTCGGCTGGATGATGAGGATATTTGTCACGCCTTTTAGAATTTCTTCTATATTCGGACTGAGCACCTAGTAGCGGACCAAAGTGGATTCTGGGAAGTTTGGAATTTTTCACGTGAGACCTCGTTCTTGGATGGGCATCCGCCCTACTTCGATTTTCCTTTTGCTTTGTACTTATGGTTATTGATTTGCCTTCGGTTTTGTAGCTGAAAAGCTACTGTCGCCCCCTTTGAGGGGATCCGAGACTGGGCTGAGGCAGTGCTTCCTCGTACTTTGAGCATTCGTACCTGGGCGACTTTCTGGGAGAGGCACGGTCGCAAGGCCGCGACAGGATGGACTCCGGCCCTTTCTCTTCTCTATTTCATTTTGTTCTGACCGCGTCTATTGACTCGTTTGTCCATTGTATCTAGAGAGACCTCATCGTGTCAAAAATCCACAATTGGCTTTCTATCGGACGGGTGCACTCGTTGACTTGTTGTTGCGCCTGCGCCCACGCCTCAACGAGTACCGAGGGTGGTATTGGTTGAATCGTCAGCGACTACATCCCCGATGCAAGCTATGCCGCAAGATGTGAGGCCGACGGGCCTTGTTCATTCTCGGATGGGCTCGCATTAAAATGATGAGGAAGATTAGCTTTCATAGAAGCAGCAAAGGAATTTGTGGCGGCTCCTCCGTTGGTGATCAACTTAGATTCTCCCCTGACTAATTCGGGGGCAGTGCCACTGTAGCACTCGTTGGCGGGGAGTTGCAGTTAAATGGAGTTGGACTTGTCGGTTCTAGCCACGGGAATGTAGCTGCCTTGACGACCCCATCCGAAGTTCTTTTTGCCGAAGCGGAGGGTCAATCCTTATAGGTTGTTGGTGGCGGGACTTCTGCTGTGCCATCATAAGAAATGGAAAGTTGCTCTACATCAATGGCGGTGGAGAGGGAGAGGGAATCAAAGAAGGATGAGTATGAGTCTGAGTCTGATTTGGACCCCGATGATGTTTATATATTTGAGGAGGGTATCACCAATTCTACGGTGCAGGCGGGAGGGGAGGGGGGGACCCATTTTATTGATATTCCCTCGGATTTGAATTTATTAACTGAAAGAAATGGCTTGGTATCGTAGTTCGAGTTGTTATGTTCGGACACCGAGAACACATCATTGAGGAGCATTTTGGATATTGTAGTGATGGATGAAGTGGCCGTAATAGGCCTGAGAGTACGTAGTACATTCCAAACTCCTTCCTCCTTTTCCATTTCGGCCTTTGCCTTAGATTTACCTTCATTTTGCTTTGCCGACATACTTGTTGGAGGGGGAGAACATTTGCAGATCCAGGGTTCCTTGAGGATCTTTTTGCAGATGTTGGGGAAATATCGCCGTTATCGCGATCGGTGCTGAGGGTTGTGCGACCGTTTACAAAACGAGCCTGTGATCGAGCTTTGGGTGAGGAGTTGGCGAAGCGAGACCAGCAGCTGTTGTAGGTGATCGCAACAAACTCAACCTCACACTATGGTAGGAGGAGTAGGCGCTAATACTTTTACCCAATAGTGGTATCGGGATCAATTTCCAAAGGGAGCTAGAAAGGGAGTTGTGTATTTGTTTAGACTAGGAATGCATGTTTACATCTAATTGAACTTCAAATATTTTTTAGGCTCTTGTTGTTAAGTAAATACTATTGTTAATTACAAGCTAAGACTAAATTATGCTAAGAGATATGTTCTAAGGTGTGATTAATATAGAGAAAAGCACTAGGGTTATGGAAATACCTAGGTGGTTAACTAATGGGTAAAAGCTACAAAAATAGATTGACATATTCGGGATCAGTGTTATAACTGTTGCACAATTGTACCCACTGTCACACCTCTCGGTAGAGAGAATGATTTTGTCCAATTGACTCTCTCGAGACCAATTGGGTAGGCCAGTTAGACAAAGCAATTGGGGTTCAAGTAGGGTGATTACTCTCTCGAGGTTTAACCCGTCAATTGGGACTACCATTTCTCATGGGTCCATCCCAATTCCTTGTTGGGTCAATTTTGTGGTCATAGACTATCTTTCTCAAGAAGGGTCAAGACCCACTAAGATAAAATCAACGTTTGCAACCACCAATCCTTAATTAAACCATAAAATTAACCCAAATAACAAATACCCAATATCAATCTATCATTAATAAGTAACACCCATCAATCACACACACTAGGGTTGAGCCACAACCCTAGCTAATGGGTTTTGGTACACATAATAAGAGAAGAAACCGATGAAATAGAAGATGAAATAACCATATTAATTAATTGCTAAGAAGAAACTACAAGAATCTATTGAGAAATTAATGCTAAAGTGCCAAAATAGGCTAAAACTTCTGTTCTCACGAGCGCAGCTCAATATCTGATACACAACTTGACCTAAAAATGGAAAAATATTCTATTTATATTAAGCTAGAAAAATTGGACAAAAATACCCCTGTGGGGTAGACGCGGACCGCGCAGGCTCTTGGACTGCAATAATCTCTCTTCTGAAGTTAGGGACGCGGATCGCACAAAAAGGTAGTGCGACCGCACATGTTACTGGGCGCAGATCACGCATAAATGGATTGCGACCGCGTGGGAGGAAATTGGCAATTTGACACCTCTCTTAATCTCACCCACGCAGACTGCGCTATTTTGGAGCGTGGCGGCGTGGGTTCTTTCCTTTAATTTTGGTTTCTGAATCTCCTCAGGCATAGACCCCATAAAGAAAAGTGCGGACCGTGTAAAGAAAAGCACGGACTGCACAGGATGCCCTAAAAATTTGCAGCCTCTAAATCTCCTAGTGCGTCCACGTGACAAATCAGTACGGTACGCGCTAGGTCCTCTTGTCCCCACTTTATTTAGTCTTTGACACTTGGCAGGTTTCACTTTGTTTTGAGCCGATTTTGGACATCCGTCATCTTGTCGCTCAAACCTGAAATCAAGCGCAACTTGTAAGCATTTTGAGACTATTTTATGAAATTATCACACATAGCATAGGCATGTATGGGCATAACACGTGTTAAAATCACAGTTATAAACTCCCTCAAAGTTAAACCTTTGCTTGTCCTCAAGAAAATAAAATAAGACCCACCCCTCAAGGGGAAACATCCAAGTAATTCCAGCTCATCCTAAAGTAACCTCATCACGCATCAATTGGGACTAACAATTGCCCTCAGTACGAATACATCATTAACACATTTTTAGCTTTTAAGAACTATGGATCAAATGTGACACAAGAGCATCAAAGGGTGACTCATTTCATCAAGGAGCTTTTCTCAAATACCTTGGTCATTGTGGAACCCAAAAACACACATTCTCAACTCTCCCTAAGTGAACCTCACCTTTTTGGATACATACAAATCGAGGTTGATGGATTTTTCACTCATTTCTCTCACAAAGAAGGTCATAAGTCAGGATCTAGGTACTATATGCTTTCCCCTTGTGTAAGTATCCACTAATATAGGTTCCGTTCAACTTAAGATCATATTGGGCTTTTGTGGAGTCATTCTAAAGGCTTTTGGATATGGTTAGGATGTGTTTTTTTCAAGTGGGTTCAATCTTCCCTCAAGCACTTCTTTTGATTCATTTTGGCACATTTTCTTGACTCATTTGAGTATTCACTTCGTGCACGGTAATGCATTAATGGAGATCATTGGGTTCCGTGCAGGCAAAATCCATTATTTATAACTAGATAAAACGTGTTATATTGTTCTTTGCACATTCATTGTTCTTCTAAGAGGATTTTCGAGAAGCTTTTTCTTCTCTCAAATAACATTTTTTCTATTCTTTTGATCATTATCATCATTGATTTCTTCATTTCCCTCATCAAAATTCTTCTTTCTCTCGCTCATGAATCGATTATGTCATGTATTTCTTCTTGCGGCAATCATCCGGCTAATTCTTCGATAATAAATAAATCCTATTACGGCAAATAAAGGGTTAGAGTTGGTGGAAGGAAGAGAAATTCCTTTGGTCGACGAAATTATACCTCGATAAGGAGATCAGCTAACAGATTTCAGTGCATCGGGGGGCGTGGAATAGGGGGACATTTCTTCTCTAATGGGGGAAGTGAGAATAGCCCAAATGCGGGAGCAATGACGTATTTCATGCTATGCTGAGATTGCTCTTGTGAAGACCGAGGATAGGCAAATTGATCCTTTAGTGTATTGCCCGTTTTATGCCTAGAATTTTCAAGTGGGTACACACTCCCTCTCTCGATGTTGATAGTGCACTTCTACCGCTATTATTAGGTATGCTCGACTCATCTTTCCCCTTACCTCTTCAAACTACTCCTCATGTTCATCAAATATGTGGAGCTAGCGGGTAGGGAGGTCACTTTGAGGCATGTGCTCGTCTCTTTGCTCCTAAGAAATTCCATGGCGCCATGATCCATGCACGCCCATGAGGGTCAAAGAGTTTGATGGTTCGGCTGGACGACGAGGATATTCATCACGCCTTTTAGAATTTCTTCTATATTTGGACTGAGCACCTGGTGGCGGACCCAAGTGGATTCCAGGAGGTTTGGAATTTTGCAAGTGAGACCTCGTTCCTAGATGGGCATCCGCCCTACTTTGATTTTCCTTATGCTTTTTACCTATGGTTAATTATTTGCTTTCGATTTTGTAGCTGAAAAGCTACTGCCGCCCCCCTTGGAGGGGATCCGAGACTGGGTTGAGGCAGTGTTTCCTCGTACTGCGAGCATTTGTACCTGGGCGACTTTCTGGGAGAGGCATGGTTGCGGGCCCGCGATAGGTGGGATGGCGCTTTCTCTTCTATATTTCATTTTGTTCTAACTGTGTCTATTGACTTGTTTTTCCATTGTATCTAGAGAGACCTCATCGTGTCAAAGCTCCACAATTTGCTTTCTATCGGTTGGGTGCACTCGCTGACTAGCTGTTGCACCCGCGCCCATGCCTCATCGAGTACCAAGGGCGGTGTTGGTTGAATCGTTAGCAACTGTATCCCTGATGCAAGCTATGTTGCAAGATAAGAGGCCGACAGGCCTTGTTCATTCTCGGACGGGTTCGCCTTCAAATGATGAGGAAGATAGGCTTTCATAGAAACAGCGAGTGGCATTTATGGCGGCTACTTCATCCATGATCAACTTATATTCTCCCCTGACTAATTCGGGGGGCATTGCTGCTGTGGCACTCATTGGTGGGGAGTTGGAGCTAATTGGAGTTGGACCTATTGGTTCTGGCCACAGGAATGTAGCTGCCTTAACGACCCCATCCAAAGTTCTTGCTGCCGAACCGAAGGGTCGATCCTTACATGTCATTGGTGGCGGGACTTCTGTTGTGCCATTGTTAGATATGGCAAGTTGCTCTACATCAACGACAGTAGAGAGAGAGAGGGAAGCGGTGGAGGATGAGTATGAGTCTGAGTCTGATTTGGACACTGACGATATTCGCATATTTGAGGATGGTATCACCAATTATACGGTGTAGGGGGGGGCATTTTATTAAGGTTCCCTCATATTTGAATTTATTAACAAAAGGAAATTGCTTGGTGTAGCAGTTCAAGTTGTTATATTCGGTGGCCGAGACCGCGTCTTTGAGGAGAATTTTGGATATTGTAGTGATGGATGAAGTGGCCGTAATGGGCTTGAGGGTACGTAGAACATTCCAAACACCTTCCTCCTTTTCCGTTTCGGCCTTTTCCTTAGCTTTCCCTTCATTCTTGTTTTGCAGACTTATTTTTTGGAGGTGGAGAACATTTGCAGAGCCAGGGTTTGCACGAGGATCCTTTTGTAGATGTTGGGGAAATATCGTCGTTACCGTGATCGGTGCTGAGGTCTGCGCGACCGTTTACAAAACGAGCCCGTAATCGAGCTTTGAACGAGGAGTTGGTAAAGCGGGACCAGTAGTTGTTGCAGGTGATCGCAGCAAATGAAACCTCATACTATGGTAGGATGAGTAAGTGCTAATACTTTTACCCAATAGTGGTATCGGGGTCAATTTCCACATGGAGCTAGAAAGGAAGTTTTGTATTTATTTAAACTAGGAATGCGTGCTTGCTTCTAATTGAACCTCAAATATATTTTGGGGTTTTGTTGTTAAGTAACTAGTATTGTTAATTATAAGCTAAGACTAAATTATGCTAAGAGATATGTTCTAAGGTGTGAATAATATAGAGAAAAACACTAGGGTTATGGCAATACCTAGGTGGTTAACTAATAGGTAATAGCTACCAACAATAGATTGACATATTTGGGATCAATGTTATAACTGTTGCACAATTGTACCCATTCTCACACCTCTTGGTAGAGACAGTGATATTTCCTAATTGACTCACGAGAGACCAATAGGGTAGGCCAATTAGACCAAGCAACTGGGGTTCAAGTAGGGTGATTACTCTATCGAGGTTTAACCCGTCAATTGGGACTACTATTTCTCATGGGTCCATCCAATTCCTTGTTAGGCCAATTTTGTGGTCATAGACTCTCTTTCTCAAGAAGGGTCAAGACCCACTAAGCTAGAATCAATATTTTCAACCACCAAGGGCTTATTGAAAACACCAAAACAAAAATGATAAGCTACAAGCGTCACTACTAAGCTAATACAAATTTTTTTAACAAAAATGGAAGAAAAACCAAATGAATATGTACAATGGGCAGTAGGATATACACCGGAGATAAATATATACATAAGAGTCAAGAAGTAGACAAAGTCAAGTTATATACAGGACAACTACAAAATCCAAAACATAAACTTGAAATCAAGTAAATATATACAGTCATCCAATTGTATCAGAATTCCAAAACAGTAGGGCGCACCCAAAGAATAAAAGAAAGCATGGGCCCCAATTCCAACTATCAAAATAAGATCAAAAATAAAAAAGGACGGATATAGAATGGCTCCTCAAGCTTGATCGGTCTGCATGGGCTAATCAATGGTCCTCGGATCCTCTGTAGTGGCTGGGACCTCAGACTAGTCTGCTGCCTACTGCTGCTCTAATACTTCGATGGGGGCTGGGTCATGGACCGGCTGAACATCTACTGGAGCACTGGATGTACCATTCTTAATAGGGGCCACCTCTATCACAGCACATGTGGTGCTAGGAAGCTTCCACTTCTTCCTTGGGTGCCTAGGCTCCTCCTCCTACTGTGGCTGAGCTGCTACTGGATCAAGTGCTGGATCCCCCAATAGCAAGTCTAATGGCATCTGGTTTGCTAAAATCATGTCTACATCCGCCCGCAGCTTCCTTACCGACTCCCGAGAGGCCCTCGACTTTCTCATCTTCTTATATTCCTTGGAAAGGCCCTTCAAAGCCTTGCCATGCGAAGCAACCCCCGTAGTCAATTCGGTCTGAGTCTCCAAAGTCTTCTCCTGGTTAACCAGCAGCTTCTTCAACATTTCCTCAATAGAAGGATGAATCTGGACAGTAGCTGGAGCTGACTATGCCTCAACTATACTAGCCAGGGTGGACAACTTAGATGTCGCAGCTGACATCTAGTTGTTCAAACTGGCCAAAGACTGATTGAGCTAGTGGTCAATGAACCAGTGAGTCTTTGAAAAATGGACTGTCGGGTCAGCTAATGTAGAATGACCAGCAATCGAAGAAGGACCCAGGGGCAATGTCTCACTGGTAGTACCAGCAGGGATAGAGGATGGCTCAGTGGAAAGGTCAATCAGAGCTGGCTCCTCAGACTATCTAGGTAAGGTCGAGGTGGGTGGCTGATACTTTTTGGACTTTGGGTTGTCAGAACCCAACTGGCTATACCAAGAATAGGGGGCCACCGACTTTGCCTTAAAATCAAATTGCTTTTTTTTCACCTCCAAGTCTCCAAAATACAAGGACAGCGTGTTTGGGGAAGTGATAGTTGGTGTTGGTCTCCTGTCCGACCACAGAAATCACCCTAGAGATTATGTTGCCCACATTGAGAGGAAGCCTGGTCATGATAGATGCCATAAGTACGGCCTGGGGCAAAAGGACTGAGTGATCATGCGTGGAGGGGTCAAGTCTGCTACAAACGAATGTCAACCAAACTTTTGCCTCAAAACTGAGAGTGTTTCGCAGAATCTTCTCCCCCACCTTCAGCCATTTAGGAACAATACCCGAGGCTTCCAATTACCTATCCAACCAAGGACGCACCTCTTCAGTCATTACAATCTTTTCCAAGTATTCGGATTCATCCTCCTCTTTGAACCTCAAATAGTTATTCAATGACTTTCCACCAAACAATACCATATTGACCCTCACCTGCACCGCCTTTGTGTCCTTTACCACACGAGCCTCATTACAATAGAACACCTTCACTATATGCTCATTGGCATCAATACACCTCTCCTTAAAGAAACTCCAACCATCTCTAGTACATAATTGTTCTTGCACTTTAGGGTTGAGAGGAAGAAGATCAGTGTCAAGAATTTTCTTTCCCGGATCAACTTCCTAACGGGCCACCATTCTCTGAATTTATGGAAGGCAAACTCACTCACAAATCTGTCTTTCCATGTTTCCGGTTTTTGTGTTCCATCAACACCACCAACTTGGGGTTCACCCCCTCACCGTATCCTCCGCTTTCCCTAGATAATGAAGTTGTAGGAGAGGTGGAGTATTGTTCTGCACTTTTAGCTACGGACTAATCAGACAAGTCCAAAACTACATTTACCGGTCTTTTGGAGGTGGTTGAAGGTGATGGGGAGTCATACAATTGGAGCAGGAGAGACATGTCAGTGGGAGCGGACTCTGAAGTGATGCTCCTTTAGGGTGCAGCTCACTCCCCGAAGAGTGGGAGGCAACTCTATCAGCTTCCCATATTATCTTACAAGTCTTTTTATATACTCCCAATCCTAGGGAGTGAGTTGTACAATCTGCTTTCCTTTTTCCCCTCGGGAGGAACAACCCCTCACGGGTTGTTGTTGTTCTTTTCTGCCTCGCTTCTTAACTATGATATGCAGAGAAAAGTCTAACATTATTAGTTGAGGCATATGCAGTGGATTTGATGATACAATAATGCATGGTTTAGAAATAAAGCTGCAGAATAGAAAGGGCGCGGACCGCGCAAAACTATCACGCGGTCGCATTGGGGTAGCGTGGACCGTTTAAAACTAGAGTGTAGGTCGCGCTTGACAAGTCTCCAAAACATCACCCTCTAAATCTACCAATGCAGTCTGTACTGATTTGGCCCGCGGCCGCGTTGGCTTAGCATGGACCGCAAAAAAAAATGATGCAGACCACGTAGAAATGATGCGCAGCCACGCAGGGCTTGAAACATAACTGAGTTAGGGGTTTAGCTATTAAGTCCAACTTTTTATCAAATTATGGGTCTTAAGTGTCCCTACTCAATTAATCACTTTTGAATTTATGCCCAATGTTCAAAGCCAATACAAAAATCTAACCTACTCATGAACCCTAAGAGAATGAGGATAAAATAAGAAGTTATACTGCTAAGAAACAAATATCATCAGTAAAAATCAAAACTAATAAATGAATTATGCAAGAAATGTTACCAGGAAACGTAAAGAATAAAGATATGAAGTGCAAAGGAGTCAGATGAAAATGAGATCTTAGGAAGTCAGGAGTCAAAAGGGTACAATGAGACCTTTGGTCCCTACTTATAGAAAAACATGGGACCCAACACTCACCTACCAGCGCGGCTGAACAAAAATGGCCGCGGACCGCGCTGGTTTTCAAACCATCTTAGTGAACAGAATTGCCTACGCGGGTCATACTGTTTTGTTGCGTGCCTGCATGCGAAACTTCAGAGAGCTTGCAAAGTTGGGCCTTATTAGTGCGGACCACACGAAAATGTTGTGCGGCCACGCTGAAAACGTCAGAGCATTGATACCCAGTTCACCAGCCTACGCGGTTCATACTGTTTTGGTGTCCGGCTGCACAAGCAAACTTCGGAGGCTTGGTACTTATTTTGATTATGTCCTGCACCGGTTCAACATTTTTCCTGCAATATTTCACAAACCATGAGCTCAAAAATCCTAATCTACATAGAAAATCAGAGAATAAGAAAAAGACATGGGTTGCCTCCCAAGAAGCGCCTGATTTAATGTCGCGGCACGATGTATGTTACCATCATATCACCTCAAATTAGGAATCGCCACGATGTGGCTCTCATCAAACTTTCCAAGAAATAGTAGAAAGCACGCCCACCAAGGTGACCTAACATTTCGTCAATAAATAGTAGTGGAAATGCTGACGGGGCACTTTGTTCAAAATTCCATCCTTCTGGCGACCTTTCCACCCTAGAGCTGATTGTTCTACACATTGCACTCCGTGAAGGTTTCCCATTATGGTCTTTTCATCCTTCATTTGTCTAAAATGATCTGGGGAAGACCAATGATTATCGGGAGCTGGGTGGAGTACCATTTGTTGTATCACATCATCTAACCCCTGTTCATGTTTCAAACACAGTTTTGCATCATCCTTCGAGTGAGCATCGGGTTCAAAAATTTGTAGACACATGTGTGGCTCAGTTTGTTTCATTTCCAACACCGGACAGACCTCAATTGCTGGCTTGTCTAGAGGAGTTTCCCATTCATCAATGTCCATTGGCAACTTACTAGGTTCACACAATTCAATGGCATGCAAAGCATCAATGTACATCACCCTATTTTAATCATCATTCATCTCACGATCTAGAGGTGCGGACACGAGTGGATATTCAACATTAATCACAAAACTTGTATCATCCATTATCACCATTATGACAATGTCAACATGGGAACACACCTCGGTGCTATTAGGGTTCTTCATGGACTTGCAACCGGGAAAACCACCTTTTCGTCACCAACACGGAAGGTCAACTATCCCACTTCGACATTGACCAAAGCCTTCCATGTATCTAGGAAAGGTCTACCAAAGATAATTGAGACTTCAAAGTCAACCTCACAATCCAAAATGACGTAATAAGCCGGAGAAATAAATTTATCCACTCGCACAAGGACGTTAGCAATTATACCCAATGGTCTTTTCATTGATTGGTCTGCCATTTGAAGCCTCATCGAGGTTGCTCATGGTTGAACAATTCCCAAGGTTTTCAAGACTGAATATGGCATCAAGTTTGTATTTTCCCCTAAGTCAAGTGCTATCACAAAGTCGGCAGTTCTATTGGTGCATGAGATAGTGAAAGCTCTGGGATCCTCTTGCTTTGGAGCCATAGAATGCACGATTGAACTCACCTGATGCATCATAGGTATTGTCTCACAATCCATGGACCTCTTCTTAGTGGCCAACTCTTTCATGAATTTGGTGTACCCCGACATTTGCTCAAGTGCTTCAACCAAGGGACCATTGATTGTCAGAGTCTTCATCATCTCAATGAATTTCTTAAATTGGTTATCATCCTTTTGCTTGGCCATACGTTGAGGGTAGGGCGGGGGAGGCCTAGGCAAGGGTGCCTTGGCCTTGGGCATCTCTGGCTCGGGCATATATCACATGTTCCCTAGACGGGTTCACGTTCCCTTGTGTCTCATCCTCAACCTCATGAATGTCAATTCATACATCATATATCGCACTTGGTTCCACTACATCATCAATGAATCTTCATCCACCATGACTTGATTCTCTCTGGAGGCATGCACATCACCGCCTTGTCCACTTTGCATGGTCACTATCATCACATGGTTGTTGTGCCCACCCTAAGGGTTTACTATCGTGTCACTTGGTAAAGCACCCTTTGGGCGAGTATTTAAGGATTGTGAAATTTGACCAATTTGCACCTCCAAGTTACAGATGAAAGTGTTGTTTGAAGCCAATTGCGCATCAGAGTCTTGGTTCTTCTTCATCATTTGTTCAAACATAACCTCAATTCTCCCAATTTCATTGCCCGTATGAACTAGACCCTTGAGATTGAAACAACGGCGGGTTGTTCAGTTGATGAAACATTGAAGGCCTTTGAAAGCCTTTCCCCCATTACCTTGACCACCATTGTTGTTCCACCCCCCTTGACCTTTGTTATTATTTCAATTGTTGTTGTTGTTTCCATTCCAATTTCCACCATTATTACCTTGATTCCCCTAACTGTTGTTTCGGTTATTCCCATTTCAATTTCCACCGCCTTGTTGTTGATTATTGTTATTCCAATTTCCACCTCCTTGTTGATTAACCCAATTCCCTTGGGATCGCCATTCTTGATTGCCTTGGTTTCCTTTATTTCCTTGGTAGTTGTTAACATATTGACAATCCTCACTTTGCTCATCATAGCACACGTTTGGATAACCACCACCATCATCATAGTTTTCACAATTTCATTAAGGTTGTTGCCCCCTTTGAATTCTTTTCATCATATTCACTCCTTCCATGGCATTGACTTGGTGCAGGTTTTGAACTTGTTGCACTTGCGCCTTCGCCAATTGGTTCATTGTTGGTGTGAGTTCGGCAATGGCTTGGTCGTGGTCATGCAACTCTTTATGCAAATGTATTACATTAGGATAACCTTGAGGAATGTTTGCCCGGCTTTGCCATGCCGAAGAAGTATCGGCCATTTCATCTAACACATTACAAGCTTCATTGTACGGTAGCTTCATAAAATTTGCACCCACCAATTGGTTTATAATACATTGGTTTGTTATGATGATGACCCTATAGAATGTTTGTTGAATCATCACATATTCATATCATTATTTGGACACTCGTTGAGCGTAGTTCTAAATCTCTCCCATATTTCATGCAGAGGTTCACTTGGCTCTTGTTTGAAAGACAAAATCTCGTCACGTTGCGTCGCCATGTAACTTGGAGAAAAGAACTTGGCAATAAACTTGTCTGCCAATTCATCCCACATTGTGTTGGAATGATACGGAAGCCTTTCTAACCAATACAATGCCTTCCCTCGAAGAGAGAACTGGAAAAGCCTCATTCTCAAAACATCCTCAGACACATTAGTTTGTTTACTGCCCCAGCAAGTATCTATGAACCCCTTCAAGTGCCGGTATGCATTTTGGTCGGAGGTGCCCGTAAAATACCATCTTTGCTGGAGAAGTGTCAACATAATATTGTTGATTTGAAAACTCCCCACCCGGATTAGGGGAGGAACTATGGCACTTACATAACCCTGGTTTAGAATGACACTTGGATATACTCTTGGTGGAGGCAGATGAGGGTTTCTGATTTGATTATTTGGATTTGCATTAGCATTTCTGCCTCTCTGTGGTACTTGTGGTACCTGGTCTCATATTGCTCAACATCATCAACCTCCTCCCCCGCAACCACATTGTCAAGAAGGACATTTCCATTTAGATCCATGTGTACCTGAGGGATCGACACAAATAAAGTTAGTAAAAAGAAGGAAAGAGAAGCAAAACACAAAATTAGCTACGCAAATAATCAACACTATAAGCTCCCCAGCAACGGCGCCAAAAGTGGTCGCAGCAAACACAAACTCACACTATGGTATAAGGAGTGGGCGCTAATACTTTCACCCAATGGTGGTATCAAGGTCAATTCCCACAGGGAGCTAGAAAGTTAGTTGTGTATTTGTTTAGACTAGCAATGCGTGTTTGCTTCTAATTGAACTTCAAACATTTTATAGGTTTTTGTTGTTAAGTAACTACTATTGTTAATTATAAGATAAGACTAAATTATGCTAAGAGATATGTTCTAAGGTGTGATTAATATTGAGATCCCTAGGCTTATGGCCATACCTAGGTGGTTAACTAATGTGTAAAAGCTACCAACAATAGATTGACATATTTGGGATCAATGTTATAACCATTCCACAATTGTACCCACTCTCACACCCCTCATTAGAGCGAGTGATTTTGCCTAATTGACTCTCGAGAGACCAATAGGGTAGGCCAATTAGACCAAGCAACTAGGGTTCAAGTAAGGTGATTACTCTCTCAAGGTTTAACCCATTAATTGGGACTACCATTTCTCACAGGTCTATCCCAATTCCTTGTAGGGTCAATTTTGGATTCTTAGACTCTCTTTCTCAAGAATGGTCAAGACCAACTAAGCTACAATCAATGTTTGCAACCAACAATCCTTATTTAAACCATAAAATTAACCCAAATAACAAATACCCAATATCAATATATCATGAATAAGCAACACCTATCAATTACCCACACTAGGGTTGAGCCACAACCCTAGATAATGGGTTTATCAAGACATAATAGGAGAAAAAACTAAAGAAATCGAAGATGAAATAACCATATTAATTAATTACTAAGAAGAAACTATAAGAATCTATCGAGAAATTAATGCTAAAGTGCCAAAATAGGCTAAAACATCGGTCCTCACGAGTGCAGCTCAATATCTGATGCACAACTTGACCTATAAATCGTAAAATATTATATTTATACTAAGCTAGAAAAACTAGACAAAAATACCCCTGAAATACCCTTGCAGGGTTGGCGCGGACCGCGCATAAATGTGGCGCAGCCGCGTAGGCTCTTGGACTACAATATTCTCTCTTTTGAAGTTGGGGATGCGGACCTTGCAAAAAGGTAGCGTGGCCGCGCAGCCTAATGGGCGCAGCCCGCGCATATATAGAGTGCGGCTGCGCATGCTAATGGGCGCAGACCGCACATAAATGGAGCGCGGTCGTGTGGAAGGAAATTGGAAATTTGACACCTCTTTCAATCTCACCATGCGGACCGCACTATTTTGGAGCGCGATCGTGTGGGTTCTTGCCTTGAATTTTGGTTTTTGAATCTCTTCAAGCGCGGACCACGTAAAGAACAATGCAGACCGTGTAGGTTTCCCCTTAAATGTGCAGCCTCTGAATCTCATAGCGCTGCTGCGTGACAAATCAATGCAGTCTGATCTAGGTCCTCTTGTCCCCACTTCATTTAGTCTTTGACACTTGGCAGTTTTCACTCCATTTTGAGCCGATTTTTGACATCCTCCATCTTAGTGCTCAAACCTGCAATAAAACACAACTTGTAAGCATTTTGAAACTATTTTATGGCAATTATCACACAAAGCATAGGCAAGTTTGGGCATAAACATGTTACTATCACAGTTATCAGCAGGCTCATGACAACAAACATGCTCTTGAAGTGCAGATTCGTTGGAAGGACGAGGAGCTTGAGGTGGGGAAAGGATTTGTAGCTGAGCGTGCGCATCTGCAGGGCAAGTTGAGCAAGATGGTGTTGATACCTTGTGTGATTTTTAATGGTACTCCTTGCCTTCAAATTGATACCTGCTTAAAACAAAAACAAAACGACAAAACTTTTTCCTCTGCCCTAGTGTGGGCTTTTCATGTTATGGTGTTACTCGTGTTAGCTAACACAAATCAAAATTTGCAGAAATTAAAAATTGCAAAAATGTATTCCCTTGTTATACATGTGGGCGCCTGAACAAATTAAAAATTGCAGAAATGTATTCCCTTGTTATACAGGTGGGCGCCTGAACAAAAATTAAAAATTGCAGAAATGTATTCCCTTGTTATACAGGTGGGCGCCTGAATAGAAATTAAAAATTGCTGAAATGTATTCCCTTGTTATACAGGTGGCCACCTGAACAAAAATTAAAAATTGCAGAAATGTATTCCCCTGTTATATAGGTGGGCGCCTGATGCATGAAATGCAAATGCAGAAAAGTATTCCCTTATTATCCAGGTGGGCGCCTGATGCATGAAATGAAAATGCAGAAAAGTATTCCCTTGTTATCCAGGTGCACGCCTGATGCATGAAATGCGAATGCAAAAAAATATTCCCTTGTTATCCAGGTGGGCGCCTGATGCATGAAATGCAAATGCATAAAAATATTCCCTTGTTATCCAGGTGGGCGCCTGATGCATATAATGCGAATGCAGAAAAATATTCCCTTGTTATCCAGGTATGCGCCTGATGCATGAAATGCAAAAGCAGAAAAATATTCCCTTGTTATCCAGGTGGGCGCCTGATGCATGAAATGCGAAATAAGAAAAATATTCCCTTGTTATCCAGGTGGGCGCCTGATACATGAAATGCGAATGCAGAAAAATATTCCCTTGTTATCTATGTGGGCGCTTGATGCATGAAATGCGAATGCAGAAAAATATTCCCTTGTTATCGAGGTGGGCGCCTGATGCATGAAATGCGAATGCGGAAATGTATTCCCTTGTTATCCAGGTGGGTGCCTGATGCATGAAATGCGAATGCAGAAAAATATTGCCTTGTTATCCAGGTGGGCGCCTGATGCATGAAATGCGAATGCATAAAAATATTTCCTTCTTATCCAGGCGGGCGCCAGATGCATGAAATGCGAATGCAAAATAATATTCCATTAGTTTGATAACTGGGGTGTGAATTTAAAATGATGATACCTTCTTGTTGTTTTTGGTATTTTCTTGCTTGATTGAGTGATTACTCCTATACGAATTCCTCCTATTATTGATGTACTTTTCTTTTTATGTTTTCTTTCTTTTCACATTGGTCACATTCACTTTAAAGTGATTAGTGACAATTTGTTCCTGTCTAAATAAAAAAAACAAATGTTATTAGTTGTAAACTGCTGGCAACTGGCATTTGCTGCTTCTGCCTTTTGTTCCCTTCCTTTTTTTGCTTTTCTTCTGCTAAGCAGCCTTTCATTTGACTTCCTTTGTAAACGTTTTTTGCATTTTCCTTGCTTTTTGCATTTTTTTTTATTTTCTTCGGCTCTAATCGCCATCCTTCTTTATTTCCTATTTCCCTTCTCTCTCTTTTTTCTTTTCTAATCCAGCGTTGTTTCACCTCTTATCATGAGAAGCTGGTAGTTAGCTTTCAATGGACAAATTGTTTTTTTAATCAACAAAATTTAGAAACAAATGAATTTCAAAAAGGGTAAGGGTGATTTGGAGGAGTGACAGAACTTATCTGGGTATGTTGGCTGATTCCTTTGACCATGCCATATATTTAAACTCCGACCCAGTCTATTCAATCGAATTTCCATTATTTCAACTCCAAATTTCTTTCAACCCAAACCGATCTTATTTTTGTTGTTTTCCTTTTTTCCAAAACAGTCCTCACAGTCGCCTTATGGTGCCGTTAAAGGTTTTTACCAATAAGAGTCTCTCATTTATTTCTCTCAAAACTCACCATCGACTTACAGTGCCGGTAAAGGTTTTCACTGATAAGGCTCTCTCATTTTATTTCTTTCAGCCTCACAATCACCTCACGGTGCCGGTTAAGGTTTTCACCGATGAGACTCTCTCATTTTTATATATTTTCTTTTGTCTTTTGTTCTCTGAACCACTAATATTGTCCACGCCCTGTTCTCCTTTATTCTCATTGTATTGTTATTTTTTTGAAATTGATTAGAAGGTCTTTCTTTGGACCATAATATGGCTTTTGGATTGGTTGAGAATGAAGGATATAAAGGCTCAAAAATTTATGAGGGTTTAAAAATATTTACAACTCTCGGAATTATAAAACATAACTTCTGCCCCAGTTTCAATATGTGGGGGATTTTTGGATTTTTCCTTTATTGTGACTGAACCTCGGTGAGGCTGCCTACGTACCCTTTCGAGATCAAGTCAGACGTAGTTCAAACTATGCCATTAATTCATGGTTTCGTTTGAATTTTTCCCGATTTCTTTGTCTTTTCTTTTGTTTGCATTTTGCTTTTGTTTGCATTTGCTTTTTCTCTTTTCTCCTTTTCTTTTTTTTTCTTTTTTCATTTTTCTACTTTTCTTCTTGCATCATAAGCAATTCCGAGAGAGGGGTATGAAAGAATAGATCGGACAAGGCTTAACGGGGATGTCAATGGATAAAGTGTTTGGATAGAGAATAAAATGCCTTCATCATTTCAATTCCAAAATCACAACAAATATAATTATACAAATGAGAAAGAATCATACATAATATCTCTTGACTGCATCTGAATTGATAGTAGTCTTTACGCATTTTTCTTCAACATCTGTCAGATATAGGGCTCCATTGGACAATACCCGTGATACCATGAATGGTCCTTGCCAGTTTGGTGCAAATTTGCCTTTCGCTTCAGCCCAATGCGGCAAGATACGCCTCAATACCAATTTTCCAACTTCAAATTTCCGAGGACGTACCTTCTTATTATATGCTCTAGCCATTCTCCTTTGATATAATTTCCCATGGCAAACTGCTGCTAACCCCTTCTCATCAATCAGATTCAATTGTTCCAACCGGGCTTTTACCCATTCATCATCATGGATCTGAGCTTCAGCTATGATTCGAAGGGATGGTATCTCAATTTCTGCGGGTATAACAACCTCTATTCCGTAAAACAATGAATAGGGTGTGGCACCAATCAAAGTACGTACTATTGTGCGATAACCCAAGAAAGAGAAATGTAACTTCTCATGCCATTGTCTTTACTCTTCCACCATTTTCCTGAGAATCTTCTTTATATTCTTATTTGCAGCTTCTACCGCTCCATTTGCCTTTGGTCTGTAAGGTGTAGAGTTACGATGCAGGATTTTAAATTTCTTACATGCTTCCGCCATGAGGTGACTGTTCAGATTTGCCCCATTGTCTGTGATAATTACTTTGGGAATTCCGAGTCGGCATATGATATTTTCATGCATGAAATCCACCACGGCCTTCTTCGTCACCGCCTTGAATGTCTTCGCCTCCATCCATTTGCTAAAATAGTCAATCGTGACCAAGATAAATCTGTGTCCATTAGAGGCTGTAGGCTCTATTGGTCCGGTGACATCCATGCCCCAGACAATAAATGGCCAAGGTGCAAACATCGTATGCAATTCATAAGGTGAGGAATGAATCAAATCTCCATGTATTTGACATTGATGGCATTTCTTCACATACCTAATACAGTCTCGTTCCATGGTGAGCCAATAATATGCTTCTCTCAGTATCTTCTTTGCTAAAACATACCCGCTCATATGAGGTCCACAAGCTACCGCATGTACCTCAGTCATAATCATGTCAGCTTGTTGCCCATCCACACATCTCAGTAAACCCACGTCTGGTGTTCTTTTATATACAATCCCTCCACTGAGGAAAAATCCATTTGCTAATCGTCTTATAGCCCTCTTATGATCTCCAGTGGCTTGTTCTGGGTACTTTCCTATCTTCAAGTATTCCTTGATGTCATGATACCACGGTTTTTCATCTAGCTCTTCTTCCACAACAAAACAGTAAGCATTTTGATCACACACCTGTATCTGAAGTGGATCTATATAGGCTTTATCCGGATGATACAACACAGAGGATAATGTGGCCAGAGCATCTGCTACTTCATTGTGCATTCTTGGGATGTGTTTGAACTCTATAGATTGAAATCTCTGGGATAGTTCATGTAGACAATGCCGATAAGGTATCAATTTCAAATCTCTTGTCTCCCATTCTCCCTGAATTTGATGTATCAAAAGATCCGAGTCACCCATGACCAAAATCTCCTGAACACCCATGTCTATTGCCATCCTCAATCCCAATATACACGCTTCATATTCGGCCATATTGTTGGTACAGAAAAATCGTAGCTGAGCGGTAACAGGATAGTGCTGACCCATTTCTGAAATAAGTACTGCTCCAACTCCATACTCCTTTACTTTTGACGGCCCCGTCGAAGTACATTCTCCAACATGGCTTGTCACTTTGCTCTATTTCTTCAACATTCATTGCCTCCTCATCCGGAAAATATGTCTTTAGCGGTTCATATTCATCATCCACTAGATTCTCTGCTAGATGGTCTGCAACTGCTTGCGCCTTCATTGCCGTACGTGTTACATAAATGATGTCAAATTCTATGAATAGAATCTGCCATTTAGCAAGTCTTCCTGTAGGCATGGGCTTCTGAAATATATACTTCAAAGGATCTAACCGTGATATCAGATATGTGGTGTAAGCTGACAAGTAGTGTTTCAGTTTCTAAGCAACCCAGGTTAATGCACAACATGTTCTTTCTAACTGAGTGTATTTTACCTCATAAGATGTGAAATTTTTACTGAGGTAATATATAGCCTGCTCTTTCTTTCCAGTCTCATCATGCTGCCCCAGTACACAGCCAAAAGAGTTTCCTAGCACTCTCAAATACAAGATCAAAGGTCTTCCTGGTTCTGGAGGAACTAACACTGAGGATTAGCCAAATATTCTTTAATCTTATCGAAGGCTTCTTGACATTCATCGGTCCAATTTACCGCTGCATCTTTCTTCAACAATTTGAAAATAGGCTCAAATGTTGATGTCATCTGAGCAATGAACCTGCTAATATAGTTCATCCTGCCTAGTAAGCTCATTACTTCCTTCTTGTTCTTCAGCGAAGGCAAATTTTGGATTGCCTTTATCTTTGATGGATCTAATTCAATGCCACGTCGGCTTACTATAAACCCTAATAACTTCCCTGAAGGCACCCCGAAAGCATGTTTTACTGGATTGAGCTTAAGATTATATCTTCAGAGCCTCTAAAAAAACTTCCTCAAATCTTTGACATGATCATATTGCTTTTTGGACTTAATGATGACATCGTCCACATACACTTCTATTTCTCGGTGCATCATATCAGGAAACATAGTGGTCATTGCCCTCATATATGTAGCTCCGACATTCTTCAACCCAAACGGCATCACTTTATAACAATATGTTCCCCAAGGCGTGACAAAGGCTGTCTTTTATGCGTCTTCTTCGTCCATTAGGATCTGATATAACCCGCATAACAATATATAAAAGAGCCAATTTCATGCTTGGTACAATTGTCAATCAGTATATCGATATTTGGCAAATGGAAAATCATCCTTTGAACTAGCCTTGTTGAGGTCTCTGTAGTCAACACACACCCTGGGTTTTCCATCTTTCTTCAGAACTGGCACAACATTTGCTAACCAGGAGGGGTATTTAGTAACTCTTATGACCTTTGCCTCAAACTGTTTATTAACCTCTTCTTTTATTTTTACGCTGATGTCCATTTTAAACTTTCTCAACTTCTGTTTTACTGGCCGACATTCCGGATAAATGGGCAATTTATGTACCACCAGATCAGTGCTAAGTCCGGGCATGTCATCATAGGACCAGAAAAATATGTCCTTGTATTCATGTAATAACTTTATTAGATCTTCTCTGAGGGAATCCTCTAGGTGTACACTGATCTTTGTTTCCCGGACGTTATCCTCACTCTCCAGATTAATAGATTCTGTCTTATTTAAGTTCGGTGTGGGTTTTTCCTCATATTGATTCAAATCTTTACCGATTTCCTCCAGTGTTTCATCATCTTCATATTCTATTTCACTTTCATTTTCAATCTCATGTATAACTATTCAATTGTCAAGACTGGACCGGGAATCCTTCATGCATGACATATCACCAGAATTAGCAAATATTGAATTGTACAAAAAGAAGAAAAATAAAATAAGGCAAAAGTGAATAAAGAAGAAGAAATTGCATTTCATTGATATTTTTCAAAGAGATAACAGAGGTTGGATACATTTGATTTAAGTGGGGTGTGGGATTACCAAATAAAACAGCTTTGGGAAAGATGAAATTTTTTTAAGGCTAACTACCACAACTCCCTCATGACCGGAAGAGGAGTAGCTTCCCAATTATTAATTGCAACGCTGGGTCCCACGAATTGGACATCCATCTTACTCGTCACCTCACCCATCTCCAATATGTTTACATCCTCGAACAACATTTCAAACCTTGCGAGAAGCTCCGCATCTGGCCTTATTTCAGCATATCTTGGCACAGCAGTTGTCAAATGTCTTCATGTAGCAGACCTAGTAAAGGTGTCGGATAATTTTAGAATTGGTTTCGGGAGGGTCCAACTTTTCTTCTTCCTTCTTTTGGCTCTTTGGATGTCGGTATAAGTAGGTTTAAACCCCAGGCCAAAGGTATCATTATTTCCCGGCAAGTGGACAGGTTGTGTTATCCCCTGTAAAGTTATCCCCAAACCTTTTCCCGGTGCGAACCCATTTCTGATCATTTCTTTAGCCACCATTACTGCTGTAGGCGCCATTGCAGGAATTGGCATGCTCCCCCTTCGAATATCTTGTTAACTACCACATCATCCATCACCTAATTCACCCATGGGCCCTTGTCCACTTCGGTTTGTTCAAAAGGCATTATGGTGTTACAGACATCATCATCTCCATGCACTGTAATTTCCTGCTGTTCCTATTCGAATTTTACCATCGGGTGCAGGGAAGATGGTACAGCTTTGGCCACGTGGATCCATGGATGTCCCAATAATAGGTTATAAGAAACAGCGACATCTAACACTTGGAACTCCATGGTAAAGTCCACCGGTCCAATGGTGACTTCCAGCACAATGTCTCCCAAAGTATTCTTGCTTCCTCCGTCAAAGCCCTGTACACACACACTATTTCGACGGATTCTATCAGGATTAATCTTCAGTTTTCCCAGAGTTGAGAGTGGACAAATGTTTGCACTTGACCCGTTGTCTACTAGGACCCGAGTAACCACAGATTCTTCACTTTTGACGGTGAGATAAACTGCTTTGTTGTGTTCCGTCCCTTCAAGTGGCAATTCATTATCCGAGAATGATATCTTGTTCGTCTCAAAAATTTTGTTCGTGATCTTTTCAAGATGGCAAACTGAGATTTTTTCAGGAACATGTGCTTCGTTCAGAATCTTCATTAACGCCTTACTGTGCTATTCTAAATGGATTAACAATGAAAGCAATAAATTTGTGCAGGCGTCTTTCGCAGATGCTCTACTATTGAATAGTCTTGAGCTTTCATCTTTTTCAAAAACCCTTCTGCTTCTTCTTCAGAAACCGCTTTCTTCACATGATTCTTCTTCACCACTTTCGTTTTCCTTAACTCTTCCGGGGCAAAGCATCGCCCGGAACGAGTTAGGCCATGTGTTTCATTGACCTCTCCTGTAACCTCATTGTCACAATCCAAACTGGAGGACCATGACTAGCACCCGACCATACTTGCCGAGCACCAACGTACATTTTATCTAACCTTCTTTATTATCTTTTAGGCTGACGAGACCAATATAAAAGGTAGACATGGATCATGAACAACCAACAATAAAATATGATTGCATGAACCTACATAACATGGGATGACCGGACAATCAAGAAACTATATACATATGGTACAAGCTACCACGCTAAAATGAAAGACTATACAACAAACACCAGCCGACAAGGCATACCAAACTATACATGATTCGACACTTGTCTATGAGCCTCTAAAGGAACATAAGTGCTGCAACATAGCCGGAACAGGGCCCCGACATACCCATAATGTCTATAACAAAAATGCATACCAAGACCAAGGCAAGTCCGGAGAAGGGATCTCGCCAATCACCGCTGAACTGGACAACCTACTGTGATGGGGGAGCTACACTTGCCTGTCTATCAGGACCTGCAGCACGACATGCAGCGTCCACAAATAAAAGGACGTCAGTACGAATAAAGTACTGAGTATGTAAGGCAGAGAACCATAAATATGAACAACAATGTGAGCAGGGATAGAGAATATACAACCTGTAACATCTGAGTACCTCTGAGGGCTACTGACATGAAATACATGATACATATGTATAAATACATAATCTTTTAAAACATATGCCTCTGTAGGCATCATCATCATCATCATATCGTACCCGGCCGTATTAAGCTCGGTAAAAACATACCCGGCCATTATAAGGCTCGGTAGAATCATACCCGGCCACGTGGAGCTTGGTAAAACCCAACTGATCAGTGGTTGCACAATAGGTGCCGTACCCGGCCAACTATAGCGCGGCTCGGTAGAGTAAAATAGATACATATATATAATGCATGTTCGACTCCTGGAAACACCTTGTAGACCTTTCGGAGTGACGTAGTGTCGGTATCCTATGTACAACTTATTAGGACTAACTCTTCTAACCTTATAGGAATTAGGAAGTACCAACAAGATTGATAACATAAGAATAAGAGAAGCGACATCAACATCAATCGTTCCATAAGAGGGGAAACAATGTAAGTAGTCCTTAGCTTCTAAGAATAGAGTATCTTTGGAAGCTCGTTCATATATTATGTTAGTCGGAGTCATGCAAAAGAAGGAAAGGGACAGCCACACATACCTTGTATATACTGCCACAACCTCTCAAGCTATGCAAACGTCACGACTCCTTAGTCTACAATAGGAGAAATGACACTATCGTTAACGTTTAAGCGTCGCAACTATTATGTACCAATCACAACCTATTTTGTGATGAAATGGACAGCACCTCCCCTATATATATGACTTCACACCATTCAAAACAATCACCAAACAGCCTAAACAACATCAATAATAAACATATTGAGCCTCCCAAAACAGTCCACGCACAACCTAATCACATCATACATATGACGGCCACTATAGTCGTACCAAATGACCCAAAAATATTACGAAGAACTAGCAGACCACAACCCAACATATATATGGTGTTTCTCCACACCCTGCCTCCTCCAAAACAACACAAAACAATAATAAAAACGCAGCCCAACAGCAACACAAAACAGTCCACAAAACAGTCCGCTACAAGTGAATAACTTGAACTCACGGCTTCCGATCTCCGTCCCGTGAGTTCTTACATGTATATAACGAATTACCATGAATTTACAGCAGAATAAATGTATAAAATATAGCAGTAAACTCACCTTTGTTGTTGGATAACTCAGCCTTTAACTTGGTTCTTCAAACTCTAGTGTTTACCCCCAATTTGAACTTGAAAGAGAGGGAAAATCAATTAGGGTTTGTGGATAATTTTTTGGAGGAATTTTGCAGGGTTTTAGGTCTCGTTATTTGTGAAATATAAAGAGGGATATATTGCAGAAGATAAGCCTTTTAATGGGCTCCTTTTCTGACCCGAAATTCCCTCTTTTGGGCCGACATTTAACCAAGTAGCTGACTCACCTACTTGCACCTAGCAGCTTGTGCAGTCTCACGAAAATATCTATATCTCTCTATTCCAATGTCGTATTGCTAAACCGTTATATGCGTTGGAAACTAGACTCATAGATCTTCAATTTGGTGGGTAGATCACCCCATAATTCCAAGTATATTGGGAGAAAGACGTTATAACATTTGACCTAAAGTTTAGGTAAAACTATGAACCTAAGTTGCAACAACTTTTGTCGACTTTTGTTTCATAACTTGTTTGACTTCAAGAATTATGATATGGATATTATATGATTCAAATACCTTAAATCATGACCTCCTAAGTATACTAAGCATCTATAGGTTTACCCAAAAGTACGAGTTACAGCATCCTTGATTCGTTTAACTTTTAATACTTGTTAATCACCCTTATGCACCCTTGTATCACTTAAGATTAATCGGATTAACTTCTTATCATCTCAAGGATAATTCCTTCTTGGATTTGTATTATCTAACTTATGAAATGAACTAATGTGTGTGGATATGGGTTGTAACACCCTCTCCCCTTAGGAACATTCGTCCTCGAATGTAAGGGTTTATGGGGAGTCCAAATCATCATGGATTCCAACGGAAAGTTTTGGTCAATTTTCCCCTATAAAATGGTCATTAGCAAAATTTGCAAGCAGTGAAGCTCAAAGTGTGACCACACAAGGCTACACAAAGCATTATGGACATGGACATTATTTACATATCACCACTTTGTATTAAGGAAGAGAGTTCTCAAGTTATTGCTTACCTCATAAAGCCATTTCACCTTTATAATGTATCTTGCGTTCCACCAACATCCTTGTTATCATCATTCTGGAATAGGTAAGGGTATTTAGACTTCATCTCTTCTTCCGCTTCCCATGTCATTTCTTTCATATTCTTGTTCCTCCACAATACTTTGACGGAAGCTACATCTTTTGTTCTCGGCTTGCGGACTTGTCGATCTAATATAGCCACCTGGCAC
This sequence comes from Nicotiana noctiflora, assembly GCA_032618575.1. Classification (NCBI taxonomy): domain Eukaryota; kingdom Viridiplantae; phylum Streptophyta; class Magnoliopsida; order Solanales; family Solanaceae; genus Nicotiana; species Nicotiana noctiflora. The sequence continues at coordinate 114,195 of JASVEL010003143.1, forward strand.
TTCTTCATATGATAGATCCTCTGTAACTTGAACATCTTGGATAGGGACAACTCGAGAAGGGTCACCAATACATTTCCTTAACATAGATACATGGAATACCGGGTGGACAAATTCTAATTCGGATGGCAATTCTAACTCATAAGCAACTTGTCCAATTCATTGAAGAATTTTATACGGACCGATATACCTTGGACTCAGCTTACCTTTCTTCCCAAAACGCATAACACCCTTCATTGGTGAAATCCTCAAGAAAACCCAATCACCAACCTCAAACTCTAGATCACGACGTCGGACATCGAAATAAGACTTTTGCCTGCTTTGTGCCGTCCTCAATCGTTCCTGTATCACTTTCACCTTCTCAATGGCTTGGTGAATCAAATCTGGCCCATATAATTCTGTTTCACCGACTTCGAACCATCCAACTTGTGATGTACATCTCCTCCCATATAGTGCCTCATATGGGGCCATTTTAATACTGGAATGGTAGCTATTATTGTAGGAAAATTCTATGAGTGGAAGATGGTCATCCCAATTTCCCTTAAAATCTAGAACACATGCTCGTAGCATATCTTCCAATGTCTGAATGGTACGTTCAGCCTGTCCGTCAGTCTGCGGATGAAATGCAGTGCTGAGATTCACCTGTGTGCCTAAACCTTTCTGAAAAGACCTCCAAAAGTTAGCCGTAAATTGAGCTCCTCGATCCGATATAATAGATACCGGCACACCATGAAGCCTAACAATCTCCTTGATATACAACTTCGCATAATCTTCAGCCGAGTAAGTTGTCTTAACTGGCAGAAAGTGAGCACATTTTGTAAGTCGATCAACTATCACCCGGATAGAGTCAAACTTATGATAAGATCGAGGTAATCCAATAACGAAGTCCATATTAATCACCTCCCATTTCCAAGTCGGAATTTCTATATTCTGAAGCAATCCACCGGGTTTCTGATGTTCTATCTTTACTTGTTGACAATTGGGACACTGGGCTACAAATTCTGCAATAGACTTTTTCATGTTATCCCACCAATACTGCTCTTTGACATCATGATACATCTTTGTTGAGCCAGGATGGATGGAATATCGGGATTGATGAATTTCATTAATAATCTTTTCTCGCAACCCTGCTACATTCGGCACACATAATCGGCCCTGATATCTCAGTGCCCCATCTCCTCCAATCTCAAAAGCCGTAATTTTACACTGCTGAATGTTCTCTCTCAATCGTAGTAAGATAGGATCTTCATTTTGCTGTGCTTTTACCTTGGCTACCAAAGATGATTCTGATGTATTCTGTACAGTAACACTTCCGTCATCAGAGTCTAACAATCTGATTCTCATATTGGCTAGCTGATGAAGTTCTTTAGTCAACCCCCATCTACCTGCATCAATATGTACTAAGCTTCCCATTGACTTACGGCTGAGAGCATCCGCCACAACATTGGCTTTACCGGGATGATACAATATCTCGACGTCGTAGTCCTTCAGTAATTCAAGCCACCTACGCTGCCTCAAATTCAACTCTTTCTGCTTGAAGATGTATTGTAAACTCTTGTGATCTGTGTAGATGTCAACATGGATGCCGTATAAATAGTGCCGCCATATCTTCAAAGCATATATTACTGCAGCCAATTCCAAATCATGGGTTGGATAATTCTTTTCATACTTCTTCAATTGTCTTGATGCATATGACATCACCTTCCCATGCTGCATCAACACGCACCCCAAACCTATACCCGAGGCATCACAATATACCACATATCCTTCTGTTCCTTCAGGGAGAGTGAGCACCGGTGTGGATGTCAATCGATCCTTCAGCTCCTGAAAACTACGTTCACAAGTGTTAGACCACTAGAACTTGGTAGCTTTCTGTGTTAACTTAGTCAATGGTGCTGATATAGAGGAAAACCCTTCTACAAACCGCCTATAATATCCTGCTAGTCCTAGGAAGCTACGAACTTCTGATGGTGTTGTAGGTCTCGGCCAATTCTTTACTGCATCAATCTTCTGAGTGTCGACACTAATACCCTCGTCAGATATCACATGGCCAAGGAATGCTACTGAGTTCAGCCAGAATTCATATTTGGCGAGCTTAGCATATAACTTACGATCCTGAAGCATCCGTAATACTATCCGCAAGTGGCTCGCATGTTCCTCCTCCGAACGAGAATACACCAGAATGTCATCAATGAATACAATCACGAACACATCAAGATAGGGCCTGAATACAGTATTCATGAGATCCATAAACGCTGCTGGGGCATTTGTTAGCCCGATCGACATCACCAAGAACTCAAAGTGCCCATATCTTGTCCGAAAGGCCGTCTTTGGAATATCCTTCTCCTTAACCCTCACCTGATGATACCCTAAACGTAAGTCAATCTTGGAGAAATACTTGGCACCCCGGAGTTGGTCAAATAGGTCGTCAATTCTTGGAAGTGGATACTTGTTCTTTATAGTAAACTTATTCAACTGTCGATAGTCGATACACATCCGTAATGACCCATCTTTCTTCCGCACGAATAGGATTGGAGCACCCCAAGGTGAAGTGCTAGGTCTAATGAAGCCCTTATCCAGCAAGTCCTTTAACTGCGCCTTCAACTCTCGCAGCTCTGCCGGGGCCATTCTATATGGAGGGATAGAGATCGGTTGAGTGTCAGGCAAGACATCAATGCTAAACTCAATCTCCCTTTCTGGAGGAAGACCTGGGAGTTCATTTGGGAAAACATCCGGAAATTCATTGACCACGGGGATAGATTGTAGAGTAGGCAGCTTCGCCTCTGCATCCCTAACGTGAACAAGATGATAAATGTAACCTTTTGAGATCATTTTCCTTGCCTTAAGATAGGAAATAAACCTACCTTTCGATGTAGCAATGTTCCCCTTCCATTCAATGACGGGTTCACCAGGAAATTGAAACTTAACCATCTTCATACGACGGTCAACATTTTCATAGCGTGAGGCCAACCAGTCCATTCCCAGTATCACATCAAAATAAACCATTTCTAACTCAAATAAATCTGCCGAGGTTTGACGACTACAAATCATCACAGTGCAACCTCTATATACCCTTCTAGCAATCACAGAATCTCCTATTGGAGTAGATACCGCAAGGGGTTTACTTATCAATTCGGGTTCAATGCCAAACTTATTAGCCACAAAGGGTGTAACATATGATAATGTAGATCCCGGATCAATCAACGCATATACATCATAAGAAAACACAGATAATATACCTGTAACAACATCCTGGAGATGACTCGAGATCCTGTCGACCTACTAGAGCATATGTTCGATTTTGAGCACCACTCGAACTCGGTCCTGCACCTCTACCTCTACCACGACCTGTCGACTGCTGAAAACCCCGTGTTGGAGGTCGAACTGATGAGGAAGAACCAGACACAGATCTAGTCGGTTGAGCCATACCATCACCTCCCCTGTTAGGACAATCCCTCATCATATGGCCAGGTTGTCCGCAAGAATAACACGCATCAGAACCTCGACGGCACAGTCCAAAGTGGGCCTTGCCGCACTGATCACAACATGGTGTTGGGGGTTTCGTCTGACTAGTATCCCTGTGATGTTGTGATCCAGATGCCTGTGAGCTCTAACCTAGACAAGAATATGATCGATCATATCGAGGCCTCTGAAACTTTGGAGGAGCACTAGCTACGGATGGCACCGAACTCCTCGAAGACTGGGGCCTAGCGCTGCCTCTGAAGTCATCAGAATACCTTACAAATCTCGCCCTCTTATGTTGGCCCCTATCCTGCTCCCTATCTGCCCTCTGCTGGCGCTTACGATCCTCTAGGGTCTGAGCATAAGCTTGAATATGGGAAATATCCATGCCTTCTACCAAGGAGGTTGTCATACACTCATTTATCAGATGGGGTCCCAACCCGTTCACGAACAAATGCACCCTATCACTCATCTCGGCCACCATATGGGGAGCATACCTTGCTAAAGAATCAAACCGCATGCTATACTCTCGCACAGTTAAATTACCTTGTCTAAGGTTCAAGAACTTATCAGCTCTAGCTCGTCGTATCTCAACTGGCAAATAGTGACGAAGAAAGGCCTCAGAAAAATCCTTCCACACAGCTGGAGGAGCGTTCGGACCCCTGGATCTCTCCCAACTATCATACCAAAGAACCGCTAAATCCCGTAGCCGATAAGAAGCCAACTCTACTTCCTCTATATCACTAACATGCATAACTCGTAGTGTACGATGAACCTGGTCAATTAAAGTCTGCGGATCCTCCTTGGGGTCTGATCCGGTGAACACTGGAGGGTCTAAATTAATAAAATCACGAACTCTTGTACTAACTGGTTTATCAGCAGCACCTGTATTCTGCCTCTGAGCCTGAGCAGCTACCAAGCTAGTCAATAACTGCAAAGCACTCCGCATATCCTGGTCTGTAGTGCCAGACGGAGGAGCTGGAGGTGTTGGGTGCCACCTAATATCCCCCGGAGGAGACGGTGTAGACGAGGTATGAGATGGCATCTCACTCTGAGCCTCACTTTGGCCTGCTCTGGCTTGGGGCACCTGACTGGTATCCTCTCCCGCAGCTGTATCAAGCCGTCTACTAATTGTTTGTTTCCTAGTCGAAGGCATTGCTGAAAGAAAACAAGGTGAATATTAGAGACGAACACTTACGACTCAACTCTATGCACGATCTAGATTCGGGAAGAAGGTAACAACCCTAGATGTCATGTAGCCTCCTGATTATAAATGTGGCGCGCTACACATCCATAATCAAGACTCTACTAGACACGGCTCATAGACAATCCCTAGGACAGACTTGCTCTGATACCAAGTTTGTCACAACCCAAACCGGAGGACCATGACTAGCACCCGACCATACTTGCCGAGCACCAACGTACATTTTATCTAACCTTCTTTATTATCTTTTAGGCTGACGAGACCAATATAAAAGGTAGACATGGATCATGAACAACCAACAATAAAATATGATTGCATGAACCTACATAACATGGGATGACCGGACAATCAAGAAACTATATACATATGGTACAAGCTACCACGCTAAAATGAAAGACTATACAACAAAAACCAGCCGACAAGGCATACCAAACTATACATGAGTCGACACTTGTCTATGAGCCTCTAAAGGAACATAAGTGCTGCAACATAGCCGGAACAGGGCCCCGACATACCCATAATGTCTATAACAAAAATGCATACCAAGACCAAGGCAAGTCCGGAGAAGGGATCTCGCCAATCACCACTGAACTGGACAACCTACTGTGATGGGGGAGCTACACCTGCCTGTCTATCAGGACCTGCAGCACGACATGCAGCGTCCACAAATAAAAGGACGTCAGTACGAATAAAGTACTGAGTATGTAAGGCAGAGAACCATAAATATGAACAGCAATGTGAGCAGGGATAGAGAATATACAACCTGTAACATCTGAGTACCTCTGAGAGCTACTGACATGAAATACATGATACATATGTATAAATACATAATCTTTTAAAACATACGCCTCTGTGGGCATCATCATCATCATATCGTACCCGGCCGTAATAGGCTTGGTAAAAACATACCCGGCCATTATAAGGCTCGGTAGAATCGTACCCGGCCATGTGGAGCTCGGTAAAACCCAACTGATCAGTGGTTGCACAATAGGTGCCGTACCCGGCCGACTATAACTCGGCTCGGTAGAGTAAAATAGATACATATATATAATGCATGTTCGACTCCTGGAAACACCTTGTAGACCTTTCGGAGTGACGTAGGGTCGGTATCCTATGTACAACTTATTAGGACTAACTCTTCACTATGAACCTTATAGGAATTAGGAAGTACCAACAAGATTGATAACATAATAATAAGAGAAGCAACATCAATATCAATCGTTCCATAAGAGGGGAAACAATGTAAGTACTCCTTAGCTTCTAAGAATAGAGTATCTTTGGAAGCTCGTTCATTACATTATGTTAGTCGGAGTCGTGCAAAAGAAGGAAAGGGACAGCCACACATACCTTGTATATACTGCCACAACCTCAAGCTATGCAAACGTCACGACTCCTTAGTCTACAATAGGAGAAATGACACTATCGTTAACGTTTAAGCGTCGCAACTATTATGTACCAATCATAACCTATTTTGTGATGAAACGGACAGCACCTCCCCTATATATATGACTTCACACCATTCAAAACAATCACCAAACAGCCTAAACAACATCAATAATAAACATATTGAGCCTCCCAAAACAGTCCACACACAACCTAATCACATCATACATATGACGGCCACTATAGGCGTACCAAATGACCCAAACATATTACGAAGAACTAGCAGACCACAAACCAACATATATATGGTGTTTCTCCACACCCTGCCTCCTCCAAAACTCCACAAAACAGTAATAAAAATGCAGCCCAACAGCAACACAAAACAGTCCACAAAACAGTCCGCTACAAGTGAATAACTTGAACTCACGGCTTCCGATCACCGTCCCGTGAGTTCTTACATGTATATAACGAATTACCATGAATTTACAGCAGAATAAATGTATGAAATATAGCAGTAAACTCACCTTTGTTGTTGGATAACTCAGCCTTTAACTTGGTTCTTCAAACTCTAGTGTTTACCCCCAATTTGAACTTGAAAGAGAGGGAAAATCAATTAGGGTTTGTGGATAATTTTTGGGAGGAATTTTGCAGGGTTTTAGGTCTGGTTATTTGTGAAATATAAAGAGGGATATATTGCAGAAGATAAGCCTTTTAATGGGCTCCTTTTCTGACCCGAAATTCCCTCTTTTGGGCCGACATTTAACAAAGTAGCTGACTCACCTACTTGCACCTAGCAGCTTGTGCAGTCTCACGAAAATGTCTATATCTCTCTATTCCAATGTCGTATTGATAAACCGTTTAATGCGTTGGAAACTAGACTCATAGATCTTCAATTTGGTGGGTAGATCACCCCGTAATTCCAAGTATACTGGGAGAAAGATGTAATAACATTTGACCTAATGTTTAGGTAAAACTATGAACCTAAGTTGCAACAACTTTTGTCGACTTTTGTTTCATAACTCGTTTGACTTCAAGAATTATGATACGGATATTATATGATTCAAATACCTTAAATCATGACCTCCTAAGTATACTAAGCATCTATAGGTTTACCCAAAAGTACGAGTTACAACATCCTTGATTCGTTTAACTTTTAATACTTGTTAATCACCCTTATGCACCCTTGTATCACTTAAGATTAATCGGATTAACTTCTTATCATCTCAAGGATAATTCCTTCTTGGATTTGTGTTATCTAACTTATGGAATGAACTAATGTGTGTGGATATGGGTTGTAACACTCATTTCCCTTGTACATCACTGTGACTTTGTTGTAGTTCCACGGTATGGCTTTAGTATCTACCACTGGCAATTGCACCACCGGTTTAATGACTACAGGTTCCACATATGCTCCTTTTACTGTCAACAATGGCTTAGCTCCTATCACCACTATTTTCATAGTTTCAATCACTGGCGGCTTTTTCACTGGTAACTTGACTGTCGCTTTCTCTTTCTCGACCTCTCTTTCCACTTTGCTATTGGCTTTTATCATCATCATCGATTTGATGGTTTCTTGTTGCTTTCTCTTTGTTCTAACTCTATCATATGCGTCTCATGATGAGCTGGTAATGGATTCTGAGTAATATTAGGAGTTTCTGGAGCCTGGACCTCGATCTTCCTAGTGTCAATGAGCTCTTGTATAGCAGATTTCAAGTGCCAACACTTTTCAGTATCATGCCCCGATGCCCTGGAACAATATTCACACCTGACTGATTGGTCAATGTTTTTAGGTGGTGGGTTTGGAAGTTTTGGCTCAATTGGGCTTAGCATCCCCAACTCCTTCAGGCGATGATAAAGACTGGTGTAAGACTCCCCCAGTGGAGTGACTGTTTTCTTTGTTTGGGCTTTGTTTCTCACTTCTGAATCTGGACGGAAGCCGGGTCTATTTGAATTTTTATATATTCTGGAAGGTGGGTAAGTGTTTTGTGTGTGGTATACATTTTGTGGGGTTTGGGCTCGCCATACATGTGGAGGTGGTGGATAATGTTGAGCATGTGGGAAGGAATAGTGTGGAGTAGTGGGTGGATAATATGGTGGAGGTGGGTTGTAAGGTGCTGGTGGGTATGGTTGGTATGGGCGAGGTGGGTGATGGTATGTATTCTGGCCATGGGACCACGGTCTAATTTCAACAACTGCAACCTCTTCCTTCTTCTTTTTACTGATAGATCCCCTATTTCCGGTTTATATTGCCTAGTTTGTGGTCTTAATAGCCGAAAAGCTCACGATTTTATTGGTTTTCAATCCTTCTTCTACGAAACTCCCCATTTTCACTACTTCATTAAATGTTTTACCAATAGCTGATACCAAATGACCATAGTAAGTCGGTTCTAAGGCCTGTAGAAAATAGTCCACCATTTCTGTTTCCTTCATAGGAGGGTCCACTCGTGCTGCTTGTTCCCTCCATCTAAAGCCGTACTCCCAGAAACTTTCCCCGGGCTTCTTCTCCATTTTTGTTAGCGATAGCCTGTCTGGAATTATCTCCAAATTGTACTAGAAGTGGTTAGCAAATGACTGAGCTATATCATCCCAGATGAACCATCTGGTGTGATCCTGACGTGTATACCACTCCGGCGCAGAACCGCTCAAACTCTGGCTAAAATAAGCCATCAATAGTTCATCTCTCCCCCCTGAACCACGCATCTTGCTACAATAACCCCTTAGATGGGCTACCGGATCCCCGTGTCCATCGTACATGTCGAACTTAGGTAGCTTCAATCCAACCGGGAGCTGCACTTCTGGAAACCAACACAAATCTTTATATGCGATGCTCACTTGGCCTCCTAGCCCTTGTATGTTACGGAAAGATTGTTCTAAACTTCTCATCTTCTATGCCATTTCTTCTTGCTCCAAGTTTCTGACGGGCTTTTCTTCCGTCATATCCATAAGTGGGGTATAAGAGTCATGTTGCCTAAATGTTGGCTCCGGCGGATAGTAATGCGTATCTTGCAACTGGAACACTGGTTCACTTGATGATTTATGAAGAGCAACTAGTGGTGCTGCCACATATACCGGGGCGACCTGTGGTGGTTGAGGTGGATTCTGTTTGGATAGTAGTGGTGGTGTCTGTGAAGTTGTGGCATAGTAGTGTTGGTAATTTGGGTACGTGGAGGATGAGTTCATGGTAGGTGGTTGAGGATTAGGATTTGCGGGAGGGACATATGCTGGATTGGCTGGATATGTGGGCAAAGGTTAACCCCTGGACCAGGCTTGGTACATTTCCGACATTTGCTGCTTTAGTTTATACATCTCCTCTTTCATACCCGCAACATCCACAACCTCTTCTTCCTGTACCGGGTCCATGATGGTAGGTTCAATCTTCTGTGTCACAACCTTAGACATAGCTTTTGATCGTGTGTTGTAATGATGATGTGCCAGAATGCTAGTTGCCAGCTGAAATCCGATACTCATCAACAACAACACTCGTTAATAGTTAGTTCATAAGGGGTAAAATGTGATGATTAAAAATCACAACTTTTGCCCTTGATCACTATGCATCATTCCGGCATTTATTCCTTTTTGAATCAACATTCATCTTTTCTTTCTCTTCTTTTTTTTATTTTCTTTTCTATTCATCTCTCTCTCTTTTTCTTTTTCTTTTCTTCTTTTTTTTCTTTTTCATCTTACTATTTTTTTTTTCATTTTCAATTTTTGCTTTTTCGTTCCTACATATTTGCCTATCACCCAAACAATTGGTATAAAGCGGAAAAGAATGAAAACAACTTCTTTTGAACTTCTTCATTGATACTCAAAAACATTGATTACAAAATGATGTTGTGCTACTAATGCAAAAGGAATACATATACAAAATGCATGCCCTATGAGTACATTAATGCTCCTAATGCCCGCGAGACGTCGTTCGGTCTTGCCGCGGGCCTATATGCTAATCCACTTTGGAGTTTATTTAGGTCAGACATGACTTGCTTTACAAAGAACTTCACGGCTGATGCAAATGTTGCCTGGGATTTCTGGTGATGTACTGAGCAATATTGACGATTCTTTCTCGAATGACCCTTTTTTCTTGAAGCAGCCTGCTGATCTGTTTGCCGCGAGCGTCTAAGGTTTGTTGGTTCTCTTTCTCTAGTTGCTGTAACTCAAATTCTAACTGAACCATAGCCGTGTAACAATACTCTCTCTCTTCTTCAATCTCTTTGATTATCTTGCTACTTTTGACTGCGGCTGTAATGACTTTCTTTCTCAATCAAGCTACCTCAACCTCGTGTTTATCCTGTAGTTGTTGAACCATTGTAGCTCTTTCCTCGGCATCTCTGGCCAGTTGTTTCAGAACCCTGACTAACTCCTTTTTCTTGTTTATCAAGATCGAAGCTGTAGTCATTCACTTTTGCGCCGAAGATTTTCAATCAATTTCTTATCTCGGGCTAGGCGAACTGGGGTCTCGGATGCAATTTTCATTTTTGCAATTTGAGCCTTTAAGATTTCATTCTCTTTTCTCAGCTGCTTATTTTCTCCTTCGTCGGATGCTGCTTGTAAACCACTCTCGAATTGGAGATCTAGAAATTGTTTCTCTAGCAAGCTGATCTTGGCTCTATACTCATTTTCTCTGGCCACCCAATTTCCGTGTTCCTTAGACTACTCGGCCAAATCATGAATATGAGGCCTTTTCAGCGGTCTATCATGCTCGACATCCCGACGATACCATGCGGCATACCCTGGCGATACTTCTCCCTGAGCTCGGTTTTTCACCCAAGTGTCTACCTTCAAGCTGTGACATTCATTTCAAATCTGTCAGATCTTTGCTTCCGGGAATTGTCCGTCCGGACTAATCTCTACTGCTTGTAAACTGAGGTCCCCGTCTTTTGGTATAACTTGATATCTTCCAAGCTGTCGTAGTACCTTGTACGGTGCATAAGGCTGAATGCTTTTAAGGCCCATGATCAAGAAATGTGACCCTTCTGTTGGCATGTATATCACCTCATCGAGGGGCAACAATCCGTATGCCCAATCAATTTGGCTATCGGTCAATGATCGCAAGTATGTAATCCAACCTTTTTCTCCCTCCGGTAGCTTAACTTCTTTTGTTCTCGTGTAGAATTCTTCCAAGCACGTCTTATCAGATGACCCATAACTTGAGATTGGAGGATGACGGCACAAATGTTCTATCAACCAAATTTGCCGAATCAAATTGCAACCCTCAAAGAAGTCGTGCCCTGCTTTACAGGTTGTGAGGGCACGGAAGATATCGGCTATAATCATTTGCGCCAATGTGCTATTATCTTGTACGAGAAGAGTGCTGGCCACCCCGGCGACTCTTGTATCAATGTGTCCATCTTTTCTTGGGAATATGATTAGCCCGAGGAATGCCACTAAAAAGGCAAATCACCTATGTTCCTCCCACTTGGCTCGATTAGACTTACTACAGAGTTTGTTCGTAGGGTCATTGAAACCCACGACATGTCCATATTTACTATAGATGAAATTTAAGGAGCAAAACCCATTAGCCAAGTCCTCGTTGTGGATGTTCCGAGAAATCTTCAGAGAATCGAGGAATCTGTGCACTGTTATCGCTCTCGGAGCCACCAGGTATTTCTCTTTTAGGGGAACCTCATTTTTCCCTATATAGTAAGCAACTTCCTCTAGAGTAGGAGTGAGCTCGAAGTCCGAGAAGTGTAGGACATTATGTGCAGGATCCCACCATGTGACAAGTGCTCAAATTATATCACCACGAGGAATTATGTCCATTAATCCCGTAAGGTCCTTCAAATAACATTTGACCCAATCTTGTCCTTCTTGACCCATGTCGTTCCACCATAATCTCAGCTCCAAAGGGATTTTATTCATTAAAGTGAAGGGTTCATTCTGTACTATGCTCATCCTACACATTTATTAAAGGCGATTTTATTCAGAAAAAAGAAAAAATAATTTTTCAAAACCAATTTTCATTTACTAACATTCTCAGGTTTTTATTTTGAAAAAGAAAAAGTCTGAACTTCGAAGCAGCCATTTTCGCCAAAATAGCCTTCCGGCGTCCTTTCGGAATATTCGGCTAATTCCAAAAATAGCGATCACCTCGATTATTTGAAACTAAAATATTTTTTGGTCATTTTCTAAAAGGGTGGTTTGACCCGTCAAGGGTTGCCTACGTATCCCACCTAATTGCGAGAATCAAACCTGTGTAGTTCGGTCAGATTATTTGAACAATTATTTTAACAGCAATGTTTTTTTTCCTATTTTAGATTTTCTTTTCGATTTTCTAACAATTCTTCGCTAATATCTCATATTCAGCCCTAATAGTCATAATTAATAAAGACTAGTGAATCATGTTGATTTAACAAAGAATTTTAGAAAAGCTAATATAAACAAAATAAAGTAAAGAGAAGTAAAATAAAATCTAACATGCAAACATTCAAAATATAACAGAAAAGAACACAAAACACATTTATCAATCAAAAAATAGAAAAATAGAAGGTTGGGAACTTAGCTTGCAGGATTTGTCTCCTGAGCTTCGATTTTTTTTCCTTTTCTTTTCTTTTTCTTTTTCTTTTTCTTTTTCAGTTTCTTTTCAGACTTCAAACTTGAAGTCTTTTATAGTTTTTATCAACAGAAGTGGGTTCAGGGGTGTTAAAGAGAAGGTTTTGATTTGGGGTTTGATTTTGAGTCGGCCGGAGTTAGGGTTCCGGCGACTCTTTTTTGGATATTCGAGCAGTTGGGGAAAGATTCGAGGGGAATGGTTTACATGGGGTTGTAGATCAAGAGAAGGGGGTTTTATGGTGTTAATATGGAGGCTGGTGTCAAAGATTTATGGTCACTGGAGAAGAAATCCGGTGACCGGGTTTTCAAGATTTGGGGGTTTTGGGATTTTCTTAGTTGTCTATGGTGATTGGTGGTAGAATAATAGGATAAGAGTGGTTTTGGGCTTGAGGGTGGTCGGAGACTGCCATAAATGGCGGGCTGTCTCCATGAACGGCGAGGTCATGAGAGGAAGAAGAAGATGATGCACTTGGGCGGCTAGGGTTAGAGATTAGGAGAAATGCCCTGTATCTTGAGAGATCGGGCCTTTTATACTCGTAACCAATGATCAATTCCTGGCCATTGGATCGTTGATGATCAACGAGCAGGATTAAATGTTCAAAACGACGCCGTTCAATTAAAGATAGAGGTTGGCTCTTCTCCGTTAGATCATAATGAATGGACGGCTCAGATTTGATCATCAAAATATATTGATTTAATTAATTTTCCGGATTAAACCTCAGCCGTTGGATTAGATAAATGAGCGACTGAGATTGTTTGTTACTTAAAACTGGATCGAACTTCTTATTTGATTGGGCCAATTGCATCCGGGCTCGCACAAATGGCCCAGATGTGTATTTTTTGTATTTTTTTAATGTATTTTATTATTTTTTATGTATTTTCTTGTTGTATTTTATCTTCTATTTTTTATATTCTTTTCAAATTACTCAAATTCTTTTAATTTCCTATTTTTCTGTTATTGTTTGCCATTTGTTTGCTATTTTTCTTATTTTTCGGCATATACTTGTATTTTTATTTATTTTCTTTTAATATCTTTTATTTGTAACAATTATACTCAGCCTATTTTTTAATTTCCTAATTTTCATATTTAATTGTTTACTCACACAAATGCATCTTATTTCAAACAAACATGTAATTGCACACAAAAATATTATTTGTTTAATTTTGGAATTTTATTGCTTAGGGCAAAAATCACGTGCTCACAATGAGGAACTCATAATGTCCATACCAAGTCCTGAAGGCAGTCTTCGCGATAACTGGCTCCCGAATCTTCAACTCATGGTAACCAGAACGCAAATCAATCTTGGAGAACACCTGTGCACCCTGTAGCTTATCAAATAAGTCATCAACACGTGGCACAAGATACATGTTCTTGACTGTAAATTTGTTCAACTGGAAATAGTCAATGCACATACGCATAGAACCGTCCTTCTTCTTCACAAACAACACATGAGCACCCCACGACGAAACACTGGGTCAAATAAAACCATTACCCAATAACTCCTGTAACTGATCCTTCAACTACTTCAACTCAGGAGGAGCCATGCGATACGGAGGAACATAAATGGGCTGAGTGCCCGGCATCAAATCAATACCAAAATCGATATCTCTATCGGGCAGCATGCCCGGAAGATCAACTGGAAACACATCGGAGAAATCTCTTACCACTGGGACTAAATCAATAGAAGGGGTATCAATACTGACATCCCTCACATAATCTAGATAAGCAGCACACCCCTTCTCAACCGTACGTTGAGCTTTAAGAAAGGAAATAACATAGGCTGGGGTTATGATCAAGAGTACCACTCCACTCAATATGTGGAATTTCTAGCATAGCTAGTGTCACAGTCTTGTAGTGACAATCAAGAATAGCATGACGGGGCGACAACCAGTCCCGCCCAAAATAATATCGAAGTCAACCATACAGAGCAATAAATGATCAGCCCTAGTCTCAAAATCACAAATAGTGACCAAATATGACAGATAAACACGGTCCACAACCAGATAATCTCCCACCGGAGTAGAAACATAAATGGGGGCACTCAAAGAATCCCGAGGCACACCCAGTTGTAAAGCAAAATAAGAGGACACATATGAAAAAGTAGAACCGGGATCGAATAGAGCCGATGCCTCTCTATGACTAACCAAAATAATACCTGTGATAACAGAATCAGAGGCAACAACTGCAGCGCGATCGGGAATAGCATAAAATCTAGCATGACCCCTCTCTTGAGGGCGGCCTCTGGCACCTTAGTCCCTGCCCCTGGCTGGCTGGGCAGGTGGAGTGGCAGCTGGAGCTGGAACGATGGCCTGCTGACCTTCTAGAGAATGCTGATGCTGTGAAGTCTGTGAAGGCGCACACCTCCCACGTCTGGGCACTCCCTAACCAGATAGCGAGTATCCCCACACTCATAACAAGTTCTGGGAGGGCACGGTGGCTGTGACTGACTAGGCCCGCTCCCGCTAGACTGACCTCTGGAGGTACCCAGCACAGGAGGTACGCTGGAAACTGGCGGAGCATAGTAAGGCTCCTGAGGTGCTGGGGGAGCTGGAGTACCACTGGCTGCGGGCAATGCTAAATGAACTGGACGACCGGAATAACCCCTGCCATATCGACCAGTTGCAGCAATATGGGCACCAGAGAAATGACCCGACTCACGAGACCTCTTGGCCTCCCTCTCTCCTTGCTCCCTAGTCAACATACCCTAAATCCGTTTGGCAATACTCACCACCTGCTAATATGGCACATCCATCTCTATCTCCCTAGCTATACTAGACCGGATAGGCGGAATAAGACCTTCAATAAACCTCCGCACTCTCTCCCGGACTGTGGCAACCAAAGTCGGTGCATGTCTGGCCAACCGAGTGTAACTGATGGCATACTTAGATACTGTCATAGAGCCCTGGTGCAACCGCTCAATCTCCGCATGCCAAGCATCCCTAAGGCTCTGGTGAACAAACTCCCTCATAAACATGCCAGAGAATTGTGTCCAAGTAAGCAAGGTAGACTCGACTGGACTATGCATCTCATATGTACGCCACTAATCATAAGCAGCCCCTCGAAGCTGAAAAGCTGTAAAAAAACACCCCACATGACTCCACTATTCCTATAGAACGGAGGATGCGATGAGACTCCTCTAGAATTCCCAAGGCATCATCTGAATCTAGGTCACTGAACACTGGGGGGTCATACTTCTTGAACCTCTCCAACCTGCGCTGCTCGTCCTCAAAGGCAGCTGACCCATCTCCGAGCTGTACTGGTGCGGTAGGCTGTATAGGAATAACCTCTAGAACCTGCTCCATGGGCACTCACGACTTAGGAGTGTGGGCTGCGGGTGTTTAGGCCCCTCCCCCGACCTGAGATGTGGTTGCAGCTAGAGGAAGTAATCCTGCCTGAGCCAAAGTAGTGTACATGCTCATAAATTGAGTCGGAGTCTCCTGGAGTGCTGGAGTCGTAGTAGATGTAGTAGGTGTACCAGGTGCCTGTGCACTAACCTGATCCACCGGTGCTGCCTTAGCGGCAACGCACGCGGGTGCTGTGGCTGCACCTCGTGCTCGTGCTCACCCTCTACCCCGGCCTTGGCCTCTAGCGGCGGCAGCAGAGGGCGCAGGTGCCTTATCCCCGCGTGTAGCACGTGTCCTCACCATCTGTGAGATAATAGAAGACAGAAGTTTATATTCGGTGTCAAAATATCGCACGACAAGGAATTCAAAAAAATGAAGATTTTTTCTAAAAAGTTACATAGCCCCTCATAGATAAATACGGACGTCTCCGTATCGATCAGCAAGACTCTAATAAACCGGCGTGTGTCCCATGACTCCTATGAACCTAGATTTCTGGTAAAAACTTGTCACGGCCCTGGTTCACTAATCGTTAACGTGTTATGAAGGCACCCAGTCTTCGCGACTAGGTAAGCCTAACACGATTACAGAATTTACAGCCTTTACGAACAATTAAAATAACATAGAAAAATATAATAGGTGTCGCTTGGCACATACACTTTATCAAAATTTCTGAAAATATAACCACCAAGATACGGAAACTCACGGGCAAACACAGGCTAAAGTTAGTACAACTGTGGCTCTATCCTTCAAGAGTATCTATACAACTGAAACAAAGGGAAATGAACTAATATAACTAAGGAAAATCAGAAGGAGACTCTCTGGATCTGCAGACGCAACCGATGCATACCTCAAATCTCCTAAAATAGCTCAGTGATCTCCGGTAGTGTGCCTGATCAGACGTACCTGGATCTGCACAACAAAAGTGTGCAGAAGAGTAGCATAAGTACACCACGGCGATACTCAGTAAGTGCCAAGCCTAACCTCGATGGAGTAGTGAAGAGGAAGGTTAGGGCCCCACCGAGAATGATAATAATAACAATATCAAATAGTGTAAAGCAGGAGTGAATTTGAAATAACAGCAAAATAAGATAGAAACTACAAGTCATTGACAGTTAAGCTAAAGAAGGAAAAGTAACACAAAAAGTATAGAATCAATAGAACAGGATCTCCAGGAATTGAACCCGCATTCCATTTAACTCGGTGACCATGATCTCCAGAAATTGACACGCAGTCCTTTTATATCAGTAGCTAGGATCTCCGAGAATTGAACCCGTAGTCCATTTATATCAGTAGCCAGGATCTCCGGGAATTAAACCTGCAATCCATTTATATCAGTAGACAGGATCTCCGAGAATTGATCTCGCAGTCCTTTGATATCAATATCACAGGATCTCCAGGAATTAAACCTGCAGTCCATTTATCAGTAACACCGGATCTCCGGGAATCGATTCCGCAGTCCACAGAACAAACACAATCAAACAAGAAGAATATGCAAAGAAAAATGAAATACACTACTACGATTAACAATTAAATTCAATCTCAAGTTGTTCCACGAGATTTCAATTAATACAAATAGGCATTTAGAGAGTTAATTCTAACTAATCATGCTCCTCTAACTAACACAGGATAGGTCGTGCATTTAACCCAGTCAAATAACAGAGATAACATCGAAAGAACAATTCAAGTAAAGTGGATTTTCAATAATTTACGGAAGTACACGCCTGTCACGTCGCGTACAAGGCATTTAAATCAATACATTATATATCCTAAGGGGGGAGGCCAAACAACTAAGAAATAATGCCCTTGCCACGAGTTTCCGACTCTGAGTGGCCTAAATCTATTCAAACCAATTACATAGTGTGAATAACATCGCAAGTGACTGATTACACTGATAAAATTAAAGCTAAGGCGTGAAAATAGGTAAAATGACCAAAATACCCCCCATCCATCGGCTCGGAATCAAAATATTTTTACGTTTTCAGAACCCTCATACTCACACGAGTCCAACCATATAAAAATCTCCCAAATCGAAGGTCAAATGCCCCCTCAAATCATCAAAAATAGTTCTAAGAAATTTACCCCAAGTTTCATAAAAAATTCGAAATTAATGGAGGAATTTGAGTTTAGATTAGTAGATATTAATCATAAGGGAGTAAGGGATCGTTACCCAATAATTGCCTCTGAAAATCACTAGAAAAATCTCCAAAATCGAGCTCCCTAGCTTGAGTTTTTATAAAAATGGTAGAACCCTCGTTTCTTAACAGATATAATCTGCCCAGGTATTTAATTCAATGCGATCATAGGAGTGGCTACGCGATCGCGTAGAAGAAACTTCGAGCCCTGGGAAACTGCTCTATGTTATCGGAGTGAGAGGACTGCGATCGCATAAGACAAGTGATTGAACTACGCGATCGCTCAAGGAACATCGCGATCGCGTAGAAGGAAGAGTTAAAGTTATGCAATCGCAGGAGGCTTTACGCGATCACATTGGAGGAAAACAGGCCCCTCAAAAATTACACTACGCAATTGCATGAGTGAGGATGCGATCGCAGAGAACAAAAAGTCTGCAATATCAACAGCTGGAATCTACAGCTATTTTTCAACACATATTGCCCCGTTGGGCATTCGAAACACAACCGAGACCCCCAAGACCTCAACCAAACCCACAAACATGACCCATAACATCGTTCAAACTTGTTCAAATCCTTAAATCACCTAAAACAATGCCGGAAACACGAATTAACCAAGGATTCAAGCCTATGAACTTTGAATTCTAACCAAATACATTTTCGATCAAAAACCTATCCAAAACTTGTCCGAATGGCCTGAAATTTTGCATGCACATCCAAAATGACAAGACGAAGCTACAACATCTTCCGGAATCCCAAACCGACCCTCGGATAAAAAATTCACTATCGGACCGGAATTTTAAAATTTTCAAACTTCGGTATTTCAAGCCTAAATGAACTACGGACCTCCAAAATATATTCCGAACACGCTTCTAACCCCCGAAATCACCTAACGGAGCTAACGGAACCATCGTATTTCCATTTCGAGGTCGTCTTAACACTGTTCCGAAAACGGACCATTTTCAACTGTTAAGCTCTCATTTAGGGGCTAAGTGTCCCAAAACACTCCGGATTCTAGAACCAAACATCCCGGCAAACCAAAATAGCAGAAGTGGACTTACGGAAAGCAGTTAATGGCGGAGCGGAGCATAAATTTCCAAAACGACCGGCCGGATCATTACAATATTTGAGGTAACTTTGCTGACGTCCACAGGGCCGGAGTCCTTTATATTTCATCCAGTTTGTTATTATTGTACCATAGCAGACATTTTTGTGCTTCATTCGAACCTTGTATTTAGCATTCCCTAGACGTCCGTGAGTATTGTGACACAAATCTTGGGTAGAGGATTTGTTAAACTTTCGCATTTCTTTCACTAAATTATATTTGAGACTTCCGCTTTATTGTTAAATGCGTTATTGTTGTTAATATTGTCGATTTTTGCTAAAGAGCTATTTGATAATTGGTTTGTCTAGCTCCCATTAGTAGGCGTCATCACGACTTCCGAGGGTAAACAATACCGATCGTGACAATCATATTTTTTGGACCAAACTAATAAGGAAATTATATTACATAAATCAGAACAAACAAAGTAATTACCTAATGTTTGTATGCCTTTACTGAGATTTAGACTATGATCTTTCATAAATTTATTTTAATCTATTGACCACTAGACTATACCTTTAGGAGCGCACTCGAGAGTGTTTTCAGGGGCATAATCCGCTTTCTTAAGCAATATGCATTAGAAATCAGAAGTAACACCTCATTTAGAGTTACTGACTTTTTTATTAAGTTTGATTTACTAGATATACATTATTTAATTAAAATCGAAGAGTAGTATTAAACAACAGTATCATACTTTTTCTGGCAAATTGCAGTATACAATGTTTGAACAATTAGAGTACTAGAATTGGGCACCTTCGTGTTTGACTACTTCACTGAATAAGCTGACTGCCACACGTTCTTGATCCTGTTCTTTACTATCTAATACTCTCTTCGTTTTAATTTATCTGAATCTGTTTGAATAGATACGAAGTTTAAGAAAAAAATAAAGATTTTTGAAATTTGTGGTCCTAAACAAGTACAAATGGGACCAGAGTATTTGTATGGTTATTAAAGTTTCTCATTAAGGGTAGAACTGTAAGTTTAAGCTAAATTGTCACAAAATATAAGAATGGTTCATTCTTTTTGGAATGGACCAAAAAAAATTAGTTCACATAAGCAGGAACAGAGGGAGTACCATTTAATCAATTAAAAAAATCTAAATCTCACAGCTTCTTGTTAGAATCCATGTTTTAATTCTCCCTAAAGTACGATTAAAGGTAAATAATATATATCTCCTTTTTTATCTAGTCTTATCACTTACTTAAATAATAGCAACATACCGAATGTAATTTCATAAGTTAAAATGTGTATGCAAACTTATTCTTACATTATGCAGGTAAAAGTTTTTTTCCTATAAGTAAACATGCAATTCAAGGAGAGCAAAAATATAGCAATTTAAAGGAAATATGCTATCGAAGACGACATAAACAAACATACCTACTAAAAGGCATATTTAATTCATAATTTGAATTAAAAAAGTTTGAAGAGAAAGTAATAAGTATCACCGTTAAGGCGGGATCAATCAATCACATTCACTACAAAGAATTTTTTCTTCTTTTAAATAAAGCGATTTTAGAATACCATTTTTGTCGTTGTTTGTTTTACCTAGCCTTGAACCCTTGACCTAGTAAGTAGGAAAGAAGTCCCAACCACTATGAACAAGGATGGCTGGTTACTACTATGTGGTGGAAAATTATTGAATACTTTCCAAGTAAATCAATTGAAATTATTCAAGGGATAAATCATAGCCAATCATAATCAATCACTAGATTAAATGACAAACTTGAGACACATAAATAATCACTTGTGGAACGACATGAACGAAGTTTTATTCATTAAAGTAATTTGACCTTCCTCTCCTAGAAGAGGTTCATGATCTTACATTGATCTTGTTTATTGTTCCACTTATGGAGTATAGCTTTCTATCTCTGGGGTGATCAGAGTTCTCTATCAAAGTCATTTGCCTCTCCTTAAAAAGGTTCAGGATCATATATTGATCTTGTTTATTGCTCCACTTATGGAGTATGGCTTTCTATCTCTGGTGTAATCAGAGTTGTGATGAAGGAGAACCCTCCCCCTTGAGAGGTTCTTTTCTTGGTATTTATAGCCTCAAACTCTTTCGGCTAGTCACGAGTGGGCCCATTGTTTGGTTATGGAAATGTCCTTTAATTTGTTTCAAGGACAGCTGTCATAAGTCAGAAGTCAACGGTGTTGACCATTTACCACAGATTGGTCATGACGGGGTTAATCCCTTGGCCACCGAATGGCCGAATATTTACCAATACTGTTAGTCCATCCGTTCGTTGTGGTCGCGCCAGTGTCAACTTCGGCGGACAGATAGAGCTACATAATCGGGTTGGGTCTTTTATCATGAGGTTTCGGGATCAAATTGTTGATTGGCTAGTGGAATGTCATTCTGCACGCTCGTTCGAAATAGCGCACGTATTCACGAAACTGAACCACTTCATGCACAGTTATGCATTAATGACGATCATTGGGTTCCGTGTAGGCAAAATCCATTATTTATAACTAGAGAAGACGTGTTATTTTGTTCTTCACACATTCATTGTTCTTCTGAGAGGATTTTCGAGAAGCTTTTTCTTTTGTCAAATCGCATTTTTTCTATTCTTTCGATCATTATTATCATTGATTTCTTAGTTTCCCTCATCAAAATTCCTCTTTCTCTCGCTCGTGAATCGATTATGGTAGGCATTTCTTCTTGCAGCAATCATCCAGCTAATTCTCCAGTAATCGAAAATCCTACTACGACAAATAAAGGGTTAGAGTTGGTGGAAGGCAGAAATATTCCTTTGGTCTACAAAATTCTACATTGATCAAGAGATCAGCTGATCGACTTTAGTACACCGGGAGCGTGGAATGGTGGGACATTCCTTCTCTAATGGGGGAAGTCGGAATAGCCCAACTGCGGGAGCAATGTCGTGTTTCACGTTATGCCGAGATTGCTCTTGCGAAGACCGAGGATAGGGTACAAATTTATCGTCAAGGGTATTGCTCGTTTTATGCCTAAATTTTTCAAGTGGGGTACACACTCCCGCTCCCAATGTTCATTGTGGACTTCTACCATTATTATGAGGTATGCTCGGCTCAACTTTCCCCTTACCTCTTCAAACTGCTCCTCATGTTCATCAAGTATGCGGAGCTAGCGGGTAGGGAGGTCACTTTGAGGCATGTGCTCAGTCTCTTTTCTCCTAAGAAATTATGTGGACCCATGATCCATGCACGCCCACGAGGGTCGAAGAGTTTGATGGTTCGGCTGGATGATGAGGATATTTGTCACGCCTTTTAGAATTTCTTCTATATTCGGACTGAGCACCTAGTAGCGGACCAAAGTGGATTCCGGGAAGTTTAGAATTTTTCACGTGAGACCTCGTTCTTGGATGGGCATCCGCCCTACTTTGATTTTCCTTATGCTTTGTACTTATGGTTATTGATTTGCCTTCGGTTTTGTAGCTGAAAAGCTACTGTCGCCCCCCTTTGAGGGGATCCGAGACTGGGTTGAGGCAGTGCTTCCTCGTACTGTGAGCATTCGTACCTGGGTGACTTTCTGGGAGAGGCTTGGTCGCAGGGCCACGACAGGTGGGACTCCGGCCCTTTCTCTTATCTATTTCATTTTGTTCTGACCGCGTCTATTGACTCGTTTGTCCATTGTATCTAGAGAGACCTCATCGTGTCAAAAATCCACAATTGGCTTTCTATCGGACGGGTGCACTCGTTGACTTGTTGTTGCGCCTGCGCCCACGCCTCAACGAGTACGAAGGGTGGTATTGGTTGAATCGTCAGCGACTACATCCCCGATGCAAGCTATGCCGCAAGATGTGAGGCCGACGGGCCTTGTCCATTCTCGGATGGGCTCGCATTAAAATGATGAGGAAGATTAGCTTTCATAGAAGCAGCAAAGGAATTTGTGGCGGCTCCTCCGTTGATGATCAACTTAGATTCTCCCCTGACTAATTCGGGGGCAGTGCCGCTGTAGCACTCGTTGGTGGGGAGTTGCAGTTAAATGGAGTTGGACTTATCGGTTCTAGCCACGGGAATGTAGCTGCCTTGACGACCCCATCCGAAGTTCTTTTTGCCGAAGCGGAGGGTCAATCCTTACAGGTTGTTGGTGGTGGGACTTCTGCTGTGCCATCATAAGAAATGGCAAGTTGCTCTACATCAATGGCGGTGGAGAGGGAGAGGGAATCAAAGAAGGATGAGTATGAGTCTGAGTCTGATTTGGACCCCGATGATGTTTATATATTTGAGGAGGGTATCACCAATTCTACGGTGCAGGCGGGAGGGGGGGGGGCGACCCATTTTATTGAGATTCCGTCGGATTTGAATTTATTAACTGAAAGAAATGGCTTGGTGTCGTAGTTCGAGTTGTTATGTTTGGACACCGAGAACACATCATTGAGGAGCATTTTGGATATTGTAGTGATGGATGAAGTGGCTGTAATAGGCCTGAGGGTACGTAGTACATTCCAAACTCCTTCCTCCTTTTCCATTTCGGCCTTTGCCTTAGATTTACCTTCGTTTTGCTTTGCCGACATACTTGTTGGAGGGGGAGAACATTTGCAGATCCAGGGTTCCTTGAGGATATTTTTGCAGATGTTGGGAAAATATCACCGTTATCGCGATCGGTGCTGAGGGTTGTGCGACCGTTTACAAAACGAGCCCGTGATTGAGCTTTGGGTAAGGAGTTGGCGAAGCGAGACCAGCAGCTGTTGCAGGTGATCGCAACAAACTCTACCTCACACTATGGTAGGAGGAGTAGGCGCTAATACTTTTTCCCAATAGTGGTATCGGGATCAATTTCCAAAGGGAGCTAGAAAGGGAGTTGTGTATTTGTTTAGACTAGGAATGCATGTTTACATCTAATTGAACTTCAAATATTTTTTAGGCTCTTGTTGTTAAGTAACTACTATTGTTAATTATAATCTAAGACTAAATTATGCTAAGAGATATGTTCTAAGGTGTGATTAATATAGAGAAAAGCACTAGGGTTATGGAAATACCTAGGTGGTTAACTAATGGGTAAAAGCTACAAAAATAGATTGACATATTTGGGATCAGTGTTATAACTGTTGCACAATTGTACCCACTGTCACACCTCTCGGTAGAGAGAATGATTTTGCCCAATTGACTCTCTCGAGACCAATTGGGTAGGCCAGTTAGACAAAGCAACTGGGGTTCAAGTAGGGTGATTACTCTCTCGAGGTTTAACCCGTCAATTGGGACTACCATTTCTCATGTGTCCATCCCAATTCCTTGTTGGGTCAATTTTGTGGTCATAGATTATCTTTCTCAAGAACGGTCAAGACCCACTAAGATAAAATCAACGTTTGCAACCACCAATCCTTAATTAAACCATAAAATTAACCCAAATAACAAATACCCAATATCAATCTATCATTAATAAGTAACACCCATCAATCACACACACTAGGGTTGAGCCACAACCCTAGCTAATGGGTTTTGGTACACATAATAAGAGAAGAAACCGATGAAATAGAAGATGAAATAACCATATTAATTAATTGCTAAGAAGAAACTACAAGAATCTATTGAGAAATTAATGCTAAAGTGCCAAAATAGGCTAAAACTTCAGTTCTCACGATCGCAGCTCAATATCTGATACACAACTTGACCTAAAAATGGAAAAATATTCTATTTATATTAAGCTAGAAAAATTGGACAAAAATACCCCTGTGGGGTAGACGCGGACCGCGCAGGCTCTTGGACTGCAATAATCTCTCTTCTGAAGTTTGGGACGCGGATCGCACAAAAAGGTAGTGCGACCGCACATGTTACTGGGCGCAGATCACGCATAAATGGATTGCGACCGCGTGGGAGGAAATTGGCAATTTGACACCTCTCTTAATCTCACCTACGCGGACCGCGCTATTTTGGAGCGTGGCGGCGTGGGTTCTTTCCTTTAATTTTGGTTTCTGAATCTCCTCAGGCATAGACCGCATAAAGAAGAGTGTGGACTGTGTAAAGAAAAGCACGGACTGCACAGGATGCCCTAAAAATTTGCAGCCTCTAAATCTCTTAGTGCGTCCGCGTGACAAATCAGTGCGGTTCGCGCTAGGTCCTCTTGTCCCCACTTTATTTAGTCTTTGACACTTGGCAGGTTTCACTTTGTTTTGAGCCGATTTTGGACATCCGTCATCTTGCCGCTCAAACCTGAAATCAAGCGCAACTTGTAAGCATTTTGAGACTATTTTATGAAATTATCACACATAGCATAGGCATGTATGGGCATAAAACGTGTTAAAATCACAGTTATAAACTCTCTCAAAGTTAAACCTTTGCTTGTCCTCAAGAAAATAAAATAAGACCCACCCCTCAAGGGGAAACATCCAAGTAATTCCAGCTCATCCTAAAGTAACCTCATCACGCATCAATTGGGACTAACAATTGCCCTCAGTACGAATACATCATTAACACATTTTTAGCTTTTAAGAACTATGGATCAAATGTGACACAAGAGCATCAAGGGGTGACTCATTTTATCAAGGAGCTTTTCTCAAATACCTTGGTCATTGTGGAACCCAAAAACACACATTCTCAACTCTCCCTAAGTGAACCTCACCTTTTTAGATACATACAAACCGAGGTTGATGGATTTTTCACTCATTTCTCTCACAAAGAAGGTCATAAGTCAGGATCTAGGTACCATATGCTTTCCCCTTATGTAAGTATCCACTAATATAGGTTCCATTCAACTTAAGATCATATTGGGCTTTTGTGGAGTCATTCTAAAGGCTTTTGGATATGGTTAGGATGTGTTTTTTTCAAGTGGGTTCAATCTTCCCTCAAGCACTTCTTTTGATTCATTTTGGCATATTTTCTTGACTCATTTGAGTATTCACTTCGTGCATGGTAATGCATTAATGGAGATCATTGGGTTCCGTGCAGGCAAAATCCATTATTTATAACTAGATAAAACGTGTTATATTGTTCTTTACACATTCATTGTTCGTCTAAGAGGATTTTCGAGAATCTTTTTCTTCTCTCAAATAACATTTTTTCTATTCTTTCGATCATTATCATCATTGATTTCTTCATTTCCCTCATCAAAATTCTTCTTTCTCTCGCTCATGAATCGATTATGTCATGT
The DNA here is from genome assembly GCA_032618575.1 of Nicotiana noctiflora. Taxonomy (NCBI): domain Eukaryota; kingdom Viridiplantae; phylum Streptophyta; class Magnoliopsida; order Solanales; family Solanaceae; genus Nicotiana; species Nicotiana noctiflora. Next base: position 140,429 of record JASVEL010003143.1, read on the forward strand.
ATTTCTTCTTGCGGCAATCATCCGGCTAATTCTTCGATAATAAATAAATCCTATTACGGCAAATAAAGGGTTAGAGTTGGTGGAAGGAAGAGAAATTCCTTTGGTCGACGAAATTATACCTCGATAAGGAGATCAGCTAATAGATTTCAGTGCATCGGGGGGCGTGGAATAGGGTGGCATTTCTTCTCTAATGGGGGAAGTGGGAATAGCCCAAATGCGGGAGCAATGTCGTATTTCATGCTATGCTGAGATTGCTCTTGCGATGACCGAGGATAGAGTACAAATTGATCCTTTAGTGCATTGCCCGTTTTATGCCTAGAATTTTCAAGTGGGTACACACTCCCTCTCTCGATGTTGATAGTGCACTTCTACCGCTATTATTAGGTATGCTCGACTCATCTTTCCCCTTACCTCTTCAAACTACTCCTCATGTTCATCAAATATGTGGAGCTAGCGGGTAGGGAGGTCACTTTGAGGCATGTGCTCAGTCTCTTTGCTCCTAAGAAATTCCATGGCACAATGATCCATGCACGCCCATGAGGGTCAAAGAGTTTGATGGTTCGGCTGGACGACGAGGATATTCATCACGCCTTTTAGAATTTCTTCTATATTTGGACTGAGCACCTGGTGGCGGACCCAAGTGGATTCCAGGAGGTTTGGAATTTTGCAAGTGAGACCTCGTTCCTGGATGGGCATCCGCCCTACTTTGATTTTCCTTATGTTTTTTACCTATGGTTAATTATTTGCTTTCGATTTTGTAGCTGAAAAGCTACTGCCGCCCCCCTTGGAGGGGATCCGAGACTGGGTTGAGACAACGTTTACTCGTACTGCGAGCATTTGTACCTGGGCGACTTTCTGGGAGAGGCATGGTTGCGGGCCCGCGATAGGTGGGATGGCGCTTTCTCTTCTATATTTCATTTTGTTCTAACTGTGTCTATTGACTTGTTTTTCCATTGTATCTAGAGAGACCTCATCGTGTCAAAGCTCCACAATTTGCTTTCTATCGGTTGGGTGCACTCGCTGACTAGCTGTTGCACCCGCGCCCATGCCTCATCGAGTACCAAGGGCGGTGTTGGTTGAATCGTTAGCGACTGCATCCCTGATGCAAGCTATGTTGCAAGATAAGAGGCCGACAGGCCTTGTTCATTCTCGGACGGGTTCGCCTTCAAATGATGAGGAAGATAGGCTTTCATAGAAACAGCGAGTGGCATTTGTGGCGGCTACTTCATCAATGATCAACTTATATTCTCCTCTGACTAATTCGGGGGGCATTGCTGCTGTGGCACTCATTGGTGGGGAGTTGGAGCTAATTGGAGTTGGACCTATTGGTTCTGGCCACGGGAATGTAGCTGCCTTAACGACCCCATCCAAAGTTCTTGCTGCCGAACCAAAGGGTCGATCCTTACATGTCATTGGTGGCGGGACTTATGTTGTTCCATTGTTAGATATGGCAAGTTGCTCTACATCAACGACAGTAGAGAGGGAGAGGGAAGCGGTGGAGGATGAGTATGAGTCTGAGTCTGATTTGGACACTGACGATATTCGTATATTTGAGGATGGTATCACCAATTATACGGTGTAGGGGGGCCCATTTTATTAAGGTTCCCTCATATTTGAATTTATTAACTAAAGGAAATTGCTTGGTATAGCAGTTCAAGTTGTTATGTTCGGTGGCCGAGACCGCGTCTTTGAGGAGAATTTTGGATATTGTAGTGATGGATGAAGTGGCCGTAATGGGCTTGAGGGTACGTAGAACATTCCAAACACCTTCCTCCTTTTCCGTTTCGGCCTTTGCCTTAGCTTTCCCTTCATTCTTATTTTGCATACTTATTTTTTGGAGGTGGAGAACATTTGCAGAGCCAGGGTTTGCACGAGGATCCTTTTGTAGATGTTGGGGAAATATCGTCGTTACCGTGATCGGTGCTGAGGTCTGCGCGACCGTTTACAAAACGAGCCCGTAATCGAGCTTTGAACGAGGAGTTGGTGAAGCGGGACCAGTAGTTGTTGTAGGTGATCGCAGCAAACGAAACCTCATACTATGGTAGGATGAGTAAGTGCTAATACTTTTACCCAATAGTGGTATCGGGGTCAATTTCCACATGGAGCTAGAAAGGAAGTTTTATATTTATTTAAACTAGGAATGCGTGCTTGCTTCTAATTGAACCTCAAATATATTTTGGGGTTTTGTTGTTAAGTAACTACTATTGTTAATTATAAGCTAAGACTAAATTATGCTAAGAGATATGTTCTAAGGTGTGAATAATATAGAGAAAAACACTAGGGTTATGGCAATACCTAGGTGGTTAACTAATAGGTAAAAGCTACCAACAATAGATTGACATATTTGGGATCAATGTTATAACTGTTGCACAATTGTACCCATTCTCACACCTCTTGGTAGAGACAGTGATATTTCCTAATTGACTCTCGAGACACCAATAGGGTAGGCCAATTAGACCAAGCAACTGGGGTTCAAGTAGGGTGATTACTCTATCGAGGTTTAACCCGTCAATTGGGACTACTATTTCTCACGGGTCCATCCAATTCCTTGTTAGGCCAATTTTGTGGTCATAGACTCTCTTTCTCAAGAAGGGTCAAGACCCACTAAGCTAGAATCAATATTTTCAACCACCAAGGGCTTATTGAAAACACCAAAACAAAAATGAAAAGCTACAAGCGTCACTACTAAGCTAATACAAATTTTTTTAACAAAAATGGAAGAAAAACCAAATGAATATGTACAATGGGGAGTAGGATATACACCGGAGATGAATATATACATAAGAGTCAAGAAGTAGCCAAAGTCAAGTTATATACAGGACAACTACAAAATCCAAAACATAAACTTGAAATCAAGTAAATATATACAGTCATCCAATTGTATCAGAATTCCAAAACAGTAGGGCGCACCCAAAGAATAAAAGAAAGCATGGTCCCCAATTCCAACTATCAAAATAAGATCAAAAATAAAAAAGGACGGATATAGAATGGCTCCTCAAGCCTAATCGGTCTGCATGGGCTAATCAATGGTCCTCGGATCCTCTGTAGTGGCTGGGACCTCAGACTAGTCTGCTGCCTACTGCTGCTCTAATACTGCGATGGGGGCTGGGTCATGGACTGGCTGAACATCTACTGGAGCACTGGATGTACCATTCTTAATAGGTGCCACCTCTATCACAGCACATGTGGTGCTAGGAAGCTTCCACTTCTTCCTTGGGTGCCTAGGCTCCTCCTTCTGCTGTGGCTGAGCTGCTACTGGATCAAGTGTTGGATCCCCCAATAGCAAGTCTAATGGCATCTGGTTTGCTAAAATCATGTCTACATCCTGCCCGCAGCTTCCTTACCGACTCCCGAGAGGCCCTCGACTTTCTCATCTTCTTATATTCCTTGGAAAGGCCCTTCAAAGCCTTGCCATGCGAAGCAACCCCCGTAGTCAATTCGGTCTGAGTCTCCAAAGTCTTCTCCTGGTTAACCAGCAGCTTCTTCAACATTTCCTCAATAGAAGGAGGAATCTGGACAGTAGCTGGAGCTGACTATGCCTCAACTATACTAGCCAGGGTGGACAACTTAGATGTCGCAGCTGACATCAAGTTGTTCAAACTGGCCAAAGACTGATTGAGCTAGTGGTCAATGAACCATTGAGTCTTTGAAGAATGGACTGTCGGGTCAGCTAATGTAGAATGACCAGCAATCGAAGAAGGACCCAGGGGCAATGTCTCACTGGTAGTACTAGCAGGGATAGAGGATGGCTCAGTGGAAAGCTCAATCAGAGCTGGCTCCTCAGACTATCTAGGTAAGGTAGAGGTGGGTGGCTGATACTTTTTGGACTTTGGGTTGTCACAACCCAACTGGCTATACCAAGAATAGGGGGCCACCGGCTTTGCCTTAAAATCAAATTGCTTTTTTTTCACCTCCAAGTCTCCAAAATACAAGGACAGCGTGTTTGGGGAAGGGATAGTTGGTGTTTGTCTCTTGTCCGACCATAGAAATCACCCTAGAGATTATGTTGCCCACATTAAGAGGAAGCCCGGTCATGATAGATGCCATAAGTACGGCCTGGGGCAAAGGGACTGAGTGATCATGCGTGGAGGGGTCAAGTCTGCTACAAACGAATGTCAACCAAACTTTTGCCTCAAAACTGAGAGTGTTTCGCAGAATCTTCTCCCCCACCTTCAGCCATTTAGGAACAATACCCGGGGCTTCCAATTACCTATCCAACCAAGGACACACCTCTTTAGTCATTACAATCTTTTCCAAGTATTCGGATTCATCCTCCTCTTTGAACCTCAAATAGTTATTCAATGACTTTCCACCAAACAATACCATATTGACCCTCACCTGCACCGCCTTTGTGTCCTTTACCACACGAGCCTCATTACAATAGAACACCTTCACTATATGCTCATTGGCATCAATACACCTCTTCTTAAAGAAACTCCAACCATCTTTAGTACATAATTGTTCTTGCACATTAAGGTTGAGAGGAAGAAGATCAGTGTCAAGAATTTTCTTTCCCGGATCAACTTCCTAACGGGCGACCATTCTCTAAATTTATGGAAGGCAAACTCACTCACAAATCTGTCTTTCCATGTTTCCGATTTTTGTGTTCCATCAAGACCACCAACTTGGGGTTCACCCCCTCACCGTATCCTCCGCTTTCCCTAGATAATGAAGTTGTAGGAGAGGTGGAGTATTGTTCTGCACGTTTAGCTACGGACTAATCAGACGAGTCCAAAACTACATTTACCGGTCTTTTGGAGGTGGTTGAAGGTGATGGGGAGTCATACAATTGGAGCAGGAGAGACATGTCAGTGGGAGCGGACTCTGAAGTGATGCTCCTTTAGGGTGCAGCTCACTCCCCGAAGAGTGGGAGGCAACTCTATCAGCTTCCCATATTACCTTACAAGTCTTTTTATATACACCCAATCCTAGGGAGTGAGTTGTACAATCCGCTTTCCTTTTTCCCCTCGGGAGGAACAACCCCTCACGGGTTGTTGTTGTTCTTTTCTGCCTCGCTTATTAACTATGATATGCAGAGAAAAGTCTATCATTATTAGTTGAGGCATATGCAGTGGATTAGATGATACAATAATGCATGGTTTAGAAATAAAGCTGCAGAATAGAAAGGGCGCGGACCGCGCAAAACTATCACGCGGTCGCATTGGGGTAGCGTGGACCGTGTAAAACTAGAGTGTAGGCCGCACTTGACAAGTCTCCAAAACATCACCCTCTAATTCTACCAATGCAGTCTGTACTAATTTGGCCCGCGGCCGTGTTGGCTTAGCGTGGACCGCAAAAATAAATGATGCAGACCACGCAGAAATGATGCGCAGCCACGCAGGGCTTGAAACATAACTGAGTTAGGGGTTTAGCTATTAAGTCCAACTTTTTATCAAATTATGGGTCTTAAGTGTCCCTACTCAATTAATCACTTTTGAATTTATGCCCAATGTTCAAAGCCAATACAAAAATCTAACCTACTCATGAACCCTAAGAGAATGAGGATAAAATAAGAAGTTATACTGCTAAGAAACAAATATCATCAGTAAAAATCAACACTAATAAATGAAATATGCAAGAAATGTTTCCAGGAAACGTGAAGAATAAAGATATGAAGTGCAAAGGAGTCAGATGAAAATGAGGTCTTAGGAAGTCAGGAGTCAAAAGGGTACAATGAGACCTTTGGTCCCTATTTATAGAAAAACATGGGACCCAACACTCACCTACCAGCGCGGCTGAACAAAAATGGCCGCGGACCGCGCTGGTTTTCAAACCATCTTAGTGAACAGAATTGCCTACGCGGGTCACACTGTTTTGTTGCACGGCTGCATGCGAAACTTCAGAGAGCTTGCAAAGTAGGGCCTTATTAGTGCGGACCACACGAAAATGTTGTGCGGCCGTGCTGAAAACTTCAGAGCATTGATACCCAGTTCACCAGCCTACGCGGTTCATACTGTTTTGGTGTCCGGCTGCACAAGCAAACTTCAGAGGCTTGGTACTTATTTTGATTATGTCCTGCACCGGTTCAACATTTTTCCTGCAATATCTCACAAACCATGAGCTCAAAAATCCTAATCTACATTGAAAATCAGAGAATAAGAAAAAGACATGGGTTGCCTCCCAAGAAGCACCTAATTTAATGTCGCGGCACGATGTATGTTACCATCATATCACCTCAAATTAGGAATCGCCACGATGTGGCTCTCATCAAACTTTCCAAGAAATAGTAGAAAGCACGCCCACCAAGGTGACCTAACATTTTGTCAATAAATAGTAGTGGAAATGCTGACGGGGCACTTTGTTCAAAATTCCATCCTTCTAGCGACCTTTCCACCCTAGAGCTGATTGTTCTACACATTGCACTCCGTGAAGGTTTCCCATTATGGTCTTTTCATCCTTCATTTGTCTAAAATGATCTGGGGAAGACCAATGATTATCGGGAGCTGGGTGGAGTACCATTTGTTGTATCACATCATCTAACCCCTGTTCATGTTTCAAACACAGTTTTGCATCATCCTTCGAGTGAGCATCGGGTTCAAAAATTTGTAGACACATGTGTGGCTCAGTTTGTTTCATTTCCAACACCAGACGGACCTCAATTGCTGGCTTGTCTAGAAGATTTTCCCATTCATCAATGTCCATTGGCAACTTACTAGGTTCACACAATTCAATGGCATGCAAAGCATCAATGTACATCACCCTATTTTAATCATCATTCATCTCACGATCTAGAGATGCGGACACGAGTGGATATTCAACATTAATCACAAAACTTGTGTCATCCATTATCACCATTATGACAATGTCCACAAGGGAACACACCTCGGTGCTATTAGGGTTCTTCATGGACTGGCAACCGGGAAAACCACCTTTTCGTCACCAACACGGAAGGTCAACTCTCCCACTTCGACATCGACCAAAGCCTTCCATGTATCTAGGAAAGGTCTACCAAAGATAATTGGGACTTCAAAGTCAACCTCACAATCCAAAATGACGTAATAAGCCGGCGAAATAAATTTATCCACTCGCACAAGGACGTTAGCAATTATACCCAATGGTCTTTTCATTGATTGGTCTGCCATTTGAAGCCTCATCGAGGTTGCTCATGGCAATTCCCAAGGTTTTCAAGACTAAATATGGCATCAGGTTTGTATTTTCCCCTAAGTCAAGGGCTATCACAAAGTCGGCAGTTCTATTGGTGCATGAGATAGTGAAAGCTCTGGGATCCTCTTGCTTTGGAGCCATAGAATGCATGATTGAACTCACCTGATGCATCATAGGTATTGTCTCACAATCCATGGACCTCTTCTTAGTGGCCAACTCTTTCATGAATTTGGTGTACCCCGACATTTGCTCAAGTGCTTCAACCAAGGGACCATTGATTGTCAGTCTTTATCATCTCAATGAATTTCTTAAATTGGTTTTCATCCTTTTGCTTGGCCATACGTTGAGGGTAGGGCGGGGGAGGCCTAGTCAAGGGTGCCTTGGCTTTGGGCATCTCTGGCTCGGGCATATATCACATGTTCCCTAGACGGGTTCACGTTCCCTTGTGTCTCCTCCTCAACCTCATGAATGTCAATTCGTACATCATATATCGCACTTGGTTCCACTACATCATCAACGAATCTTCATCCACCATGACTTGATTCTCTCTGGAGGCATGCACATCACCGCCTTGTCCACTTCGCATGGTCACTATCATCACATGGTTGTTGTGCCCACCCTTAGGGTTTACTATCGTGTCACTTGGTAAAGCACCCTTTGGGCGAGTACTTAAGGATTGTGAAATTTGACCAATTTGCACCTCCAAGTTACAGATGAATGTGTTGTTTGAAGCCAATTGCGCATCGGAGTCTTGGTTCTTCTTCATCATTTGTTCAAACATAACCTCAATTCTCCCAATTTCATTGCCCGTATGAACTAGACCCTTGAGATTGAAACAACGGCGGGTTGTTCAGTTGATAAAACATTGAAGGCCTTTGAAAGCCTTTCCCCCATTACCTTGACCACCATTGTTGTTCCACCCCCCCTTGACCTTTGTTATTATTTCAATTGTTGTTGTTGTTTCCATTCCAATTTCCACCATTGTTACCTTGATTCCCCTAACTGTTGTTTCGGTTATTCCCATTTCAATTTCCACCGCCTTGTTGTTGATTATTGTTATTCCAATTTCCACCTCCTTGTTGATTAATCCAATTCCCTTGGGATCGCCATTCTTGATTGCCTTGGTTTCCTTTTTTTCCTTGGTAGTTGTTAACATATTGAAAATCCTCACTTTGCTCATCATAGCACTCGTTTGGATAACCACCACCGTCATCATAGTTTTCACAATTTCATTAAGGTTGTTGCCCCCTTTGAATTCTTTTCATCATATTCACTCCTTCCATGGCATTGACTTGGTGCAGGTTTTGAACTTGTTGCACTTGCGCCTTCACCAATTGGTTCATTGTTGGTGTGAGTTCGGCAATGGCTTGGCCGTGGTCATGCAACTCTTTATGCAAATGTATTACATTAGGATAACCTTGAGGAACGTTTGCCCGGCTTTTCCATGCCGAAGAAGTATCGGCCATTTCATCTAACACATTACAAGCTTCATTGTACGGTAGCTTCATAAACTTTCCACCCACCAATTGGTTTATAATACATTGGTTTGTTATGATGATGACCCTATAGAACGTTTGTTGAATCATCACATATTCATATCATTATTTGGACACTCGTTGAGCGTAGTTCAAAATCTCTCCCATATTTCATGCAAAGGTTCACTTGGCTCTTGTTTGAAAGACAAAATCTCGTCACGGAGCGTCGCCATGTAACTTGGAGAAAAGAACTTGGCAATAAACTTGTCTGCCAATTCATCCCACATTGTGTTGGAATGATATGGAAGCCTTTCTAACCAATACAATGCCTTCCCTCGAAGAGAGAACTGGAAAAGCCTCATTCTCAAAACATCCTCAGACACATTAGTTTGTTTACTGCCCCAGCAAGTATCTATGAACCCCTTCAAGTGCCGGTATGCATTTTGGTCGGAGGTGCCCGTAAAATACCATCTTTGCTGGAGAAGTTTCAACATAATATTGTTGATTTAAAAACTCCCGCCCGGATTAGGGGAGGAACTATGGCACTTACATAACCCTGGTTTAGAAGGACACTTGGATATACTCTTGGTGGAGGCAGAGGAGGGTTTGTGATTTGATTATTTGGATTTGCATTAGCATTTCTGCCTCTCTGTGGTACTTGTGGTACCTGGTCTCATCTTGCTCAACATCATCAACCTCCTCCCCCGCAACCACATTGTCAAGAAGGACATTTCCATTTAGATCCATGTGTACCTGAGGGATCGACACAAATAAAGTTAGTAAAAAGAAGGAAAGAGAAGCAAAACACAAAATTAGCTACGCAAATAATCAACACCATAAGCTCCCCAGCAACGGCGCCAAAAGTGATCGCAGCAAACTCAACCTCACACTATGGTATAAGGAGTGGGCGCTAATACTTTCACCCAATAGTAGTATCAAGGTCAATTTCCACAGGGAGCTAGAAAGGTAGTTGTGTATTTGTTTAGACTAGCAATGCGTGTTTGCTTCTAATTGAACTTCAAACATTTTATAGGTTTTTGTTGTTAAGTAACTACTATTGTTAATTATAAGATAAGACTAAATTATGCTAAGAGATATGTTCTAAGGTGTGATTAATATTGAGATCCCTAGGCTTATGGCCATACCTAGGTGGTTAACTAATGTGTAAAAGCTACCAACACTAGATTGACATATTTGGGATCAATGTTATAACCATTGCACAATTGTACCCACTCTCACACCCCTCGTTAGAGCGAGTGATTTTGCCTAATTGACTCTCAAGAGACCAATAGGGTAGGCCAATTAGACCAAGCAACTAGGGTTCAAGTAGGGTGATTACTCTCTCGAGGTTTAACCCATTAATTGGGACTACCATTTCTCACAGGTCTATCCCAATTCCTTGTAGGGTCAATTTTGGATTCATAGACTCTCTTTCTCAAGAATGGTCAAGACCAACTAAGCTACAATCAATGTTTGCAACCAACAATCCTTAATTAAACCATAAAATTAACCCAAATAACAAACACCCAATATCAATATATCATGAATAAGCAACACCTATCAATTACCCACACAAGGGTTGAGCCACAACCCTAGCTAATGGGTTTATCAAGACATAATAGGAGAAAAAACTAAAGAAATCGAAGATGAAATAACCATATTAATTAATTACTAAGAAGAAACTATAAGAATATATCGAGAAATTAATGCTAAAGTGCCAAAATAGGCTAAAACATCGGTCCTCATGAGTGCAGATCAATATATGATGCACAACTTGACCTATAAATCGTAAAATATTATATTTATACTAAGCTAGAAAAACTAGACAAAAATACCCCTGAAATACCCTTGCAGGGTTGGCGCGGACCGCGCATAAATGTGGTGCAACCGCGTAGGCTCTTGGACTACAATATTCTCTCTTTTCAAGTTGGGGATGCGGACCTTGCAAAAAGGTAGCGTGGCCGCGCAGCCTAATGGGCGCAGACCGCGCATATATAGAGTGCGGCCACGCATGCTAATGGGCGCAAACCGCACATAAATGGAGTGCGGCCGTGTGGAAGGAAATTGGAAATTTGACACCTCATTCAATCTCACCATGCGGACCGCACTATTTTGGAGCGCGATCGTGTGGGTTCTTGCCTTGAATTTTGGTTTTTGAATCTCTTCAAGCGCGGATCACGTAAAGAACAATGCAGACCGTGTAGGTTTCCCCTTAAATGTGCAGCCTCTGAATCTCATAGCGCTGCTGCGTGACAAATCAATGCAGTCTGTGCTAGGTCCTCTTGTCCCCACTTCATTTAGTCTTTGACACTTGGCAGTTTTCACTCCATTTTGAGCCGATTTTTGACATCCTCCATCTTAGTGCTCAAACCTGCAATAAAACACAACTTGTAAGCATTTTGAAGCTATTTTATGGCAATTATCACACAAAGCATAGGCAAGTTTGGGCATAAACATGTTACTATCACAGTTATCAGCAGGCTCATGACAACAAACATGCTCTTGAAGTGCAGATTCGTTGGAAGGACGAGGAGCTTGAGGTGGGGAAAGGATTTGTAGCTGAGCGTGCGCACCTGCAGGGCAAGTTGAGCGAGATGGAGTTAGAATCTGAACATAACCAGATCAAGGCAGTGCAGGCGGCTGCGGAATGGAGCAGAAAACACTACTAGAAATACGGTCTACGGCAACGGTTCTAATGGCAACGGTTCAATAACCGTAGCTATAGAATTCTATGGGAACGGTTTTAACCGTTGAGTGAGGCTATTGGTACTACCGGCACAGTTTAGCACCTGAACCGTTACCGTAGCCCAATAACCGTTACAATAGAGGTTTCTATGGCAACGTTTTAAACAACCGTGACAAGAAGTAAATCTGTTGTAACGGTTTAATAACATTTTGCTTTATTGCAACGGTTTTGAATTCCCTCTTTATTTTTTCCAAATTTTGGGCGACACCCGCCTAATTAAAAAAATCCCACTTTAATTAGTATTCCATTAAATTTTATTCAATAAAATAAGTGTATACCTAATGGATCTCTAGACTCAAAAGTACCCCCATTTGCATATACTCATCCACTCTCTATCTCTCTCCCAATCCACCATCGACGTCTCTGTTGCCGGAGACTACAAGGAGAAGACGAAACCATCGTCAGCGACACCGGCAATGTTTGCACCGGAAAATCCCTTTAAGGCTAATATTAGACTTGTTAATCCTCTAGGGTTTCTCAAAATAGTGTCCAAGTTCATGATTGGCGGTGAATCAAAGTTGTTCGTCTGGTGAAAGATGAGGAATAACCATCGGAGTACTACTTTGGCATATTTGTCGATCTCTTCTGCTTTACCAGCCCAACTACAAGGCTTCCCCCACTTCTATTTTCTAGGTTTCTATCACCCCCATCTCAGGTTTGATTATGTTTCCTCTCTATTTGTTTATGTGTGCAAAATTAGGTAAATTGTCTACTTTTATGATTGATGGACCCTTCTATATCAAAATCTATGTGCCAAGATTTTTGAAGAAACACAATTCTGAGGGTAAAGTTTAGGCTTTTTTGATCTTTAGATGACAACTAATTGACTGCAATGTAAATCTAAAGAAAATTTTTGGATTGGTATTAGAAATACTTTTTTGTCGTAGATGAATTTTTTGTTTGATAGACCCGTCAAAATCAAAGTATTTGCTGCAGAATTTTAGTACAAATGTTGATCTCTCAAGCTGAAAATTGAGCTCGAAATCTGCTGTTTATTGATGGATACCTCGCTGAGCTTCACTCTAATTGATTCCAGCCTTTATTTTGCTTTATTTTGTACCTTTTCTGCTCCAGTAGGTATCTTCTCTTACATTTGTATTTTGTTCAGATCTGGTTTAATGAAAAATCATGACTACTTCACTTTTTCTGTTATTGTTATTTGGATTTGGCTGCCTTGAGTTTGAAATCTACTGTTTATGGGTATGATTATGATCTTCCTAAGATTGATGTGAAGGTGGTTTAAATTCTCTTCAACCTTAATTTTTATGCATACCCCTTGTTCACGTATCTTGGATGTGGCTTTGTATTTATGTTTAAGCTTTTTTCTTTCTGCTGCCAGTTTAAACAAAGGATGATTTTTTCGACTCTTTATCAAGTAATGCACTTGATAATGACCAAATCATGGAAGGACCAGATTCTCTAAGCAAAGGAAGATATATAGGCGTTGAGGTATATCTGATTCTTATGCGTTACTTTCCTGACTATGGTTCTTTTTCGATGAGCTAATTTATTTTATGGGTGCAGACATTTGGAGATTTCTCAAGATACAAGGGTGGCAGTGGTGGCCGTGGTATACATTCTCGAGGTTCATATTATGGACGAGGAGGATATGGAGGAAATGGGTATGGTTATGGTTCGGCCCCTTTCTTTCGGATAGCATATTCTTGCATTTATCATATGCATCACATTGTAATGTTTAATTTCCTTTGATGATTATATGAAATTATGTAACTTGTTTGTATATTTGCGTGAATGGAGTTAGGTTATTTGATCTAATATACTTGTTTCTTAATCTCTCTGTTTTCATAAAATGAGTTTGTCCCAACTTCTAAGGTACTTCATTCTCTCCCATGGATTTTTGTTTTCTTCTCCTGCTTCCTTCTTGATTCTCAATACCTCTTTCTATTCTTTGTTTTTTCAGAAGACATTCTTTCTCAATACACAATGGTTACTCTAAGGTATTTCTTTTCCTTTTTGCAGTTAAAATTAGAACTTTTCTTTTTGCCTTTGTTAGTTTATTACAATTTTTCTTTCTTAATTATACTTTATTTCTAATTATGCTTGCCGGGTATTGTTTGTTTCAATTCAATATGTAAGATTTTGGATATTTGATTATAGTATGTTATGTGTCTGCCTTTTTATTTTGATAAATCATCATCTCACATAGTATATTTGGATAAATCATCATCTCACATATAGTTCTATAGACAGAGAGTGTAATCAATCACAATTCGATTCCTTGAACCTATTACCTAATGTAGTTTTTCTCTTGCATAGTAGCATTTCTTCTTTGCTTTTATTTTTTAATGAATCTCTTGTGTCTAAAATAGTTTGACTAAAAACTAGTAGATTTGTATAGCCTGAATTTCATAGTGAAATTTAGAGGAAGGAAGCAGGAAACTGAGGATGATAAGTAACACGGTTATATCATAAGAAATTTGTGTTAGAATAAGATACCTAGAGTAAATAGAATAAGAAGTAAAGGACAGACCTTCAAACTACTTTCAAGGTGTAGTTTGATAGCTAGTTATACAACAGGAATGAAAGCTGCATGAAAGTGATGTTTGTTATGATTTGCAACAGTAGCTTATAGTATGCTAAATGAAGCTGTAGTATACTTTTATAGTATGCATTTTCCCTCCTTAGGCTCTCATACATTTCTTTAGATAAAGTTTAACTTATGATCATGTAGGAGTAGCATAAGTACTGGTTTGCAGGCACTGTCGTTGATCGATGGTGGTCACATTTCTGAAACATCGATAGGTGGATAGAGCTAAGCCTTTCCTTTGAACATTTGACTTTGCATTTTTTTCTTCTAGTCGAAATTTCATTCATTTTCTGAACTTCAGCTGCAAATTTTCTATTCAGAATTTGCCTAACGAAAGATTGCCCATGCAACCAAAAATTGACATTGACTGCATTTGCTGCTGGGTCAGGGAATCTTGTATATACCAAAACAAGTTACTGGTTACGACGAGGTATTGCTGATTAATTTTGAGGATTACAACAATTTCTTCCAAGTTGCACTAGTGTCAACAAGTTTGGTGTAGGCATTCTTGAAATCTTCAAAAAATAAACTCTGATCCTCAGCGTACTTTGAGATCCATCTATTCAAGAAGCACGAAAGAAATTTCATTAGCAGACAAAAGGTCAATCCAGAGAACAACGGGTCTATAACTTGCGAACTGATATGAGATTAGTGAATTGAAAAATCTGCCATTCTGCTAGTAGAGACATACATTTGACATCATTAGCTTTTATCAGGACAAATTGGGAGAAGTTACTGTTGCAAACCATAATAAAGGAATATTTCATACAAAATTGGACTATTCATGTTGCATATTGATATCACAATTGAAACTTGACAGTGCAAGTGGAATATTTCACACTAATCCGCTTCATCTTTTCTGCTAATTTATATTGCCTTGTTGTGCATTGTTTGTCATAAATAATGCAGCTGAATGTTGCTCTCTTTAAATAAAACAATGCAGCTGAATGTTACTCTCTGCATGCTTCAATTATTATGGAGTTTCAAGATTAGATAAAAGCTGATAACTACTGTTGTGCTGTTTGTGGACCTGTTAGGAAGCATGCTTGTGTAAGTTTTTCTGTATTTTTGTTCTTCCTTTCACCATGCATTTCTCTTTCTGGACATGGTTATTTCTATCACCATATAACTACTGCAGAGAGATAAAATATCCGTGGACATCGATACTTTGATGTGGTGGAGGGATCAGAATTGGACACTCTACGGGTAAGCTTTTCTCCTTGGTTTCACCCACCTATTTTAGTGGTCTGCTGAAATTTGCTTCAGATGTAGATATCTTTAAAGATTACTAGCATGTGATATCATGAATGTATCAATGCATTTCAGTTTTGATCTTTTATGGGTGTCAACGGCGTACATCCAAGATCTGTTTTTCTACCGATAGATGGCCTGAAAAAGTTCCCTTCATACGGACAATTACATTGCCCGTCACTTGTACATATGCTATATCTTCCACACACCATTGGTTACCCGCAGTTTCCTACATCAGATTCAGATGTCCAAACATCAGATACCACTTTCCAATCAAGCTCATATATGTCAAATTGGTATAGCCGTAAATGTCCATTATGCTCAAGCTTCATGAATGGAGCAAAAGTAGACTCTAGGCTAAGGGTAGGAGCATCAAAACTTAAACCAGTATCGTTCGTATAATCTGAAGCGTAGTAATACTGAGGTGGATTAGTATCTGTGTACGCCACAAGGCTTCCGTTGAGAATAGTAAGCGAAAATAAACCTTGACTCTTATTGGATGATCAAACGACTGCCAAATTGCTCGATTTCTCTTATCAAAGAGCACGAGATTCCCTCTTTCTGTCAAGTTTAATCCTGAAATAGATTTGCCAGTAGTATTAGTGGACCAAAGAAGAGTACCATCAGAGTCTAACAAGACCAAATTGCCATCTCGGCCTAGTTGCAACGTCGCATTAGCTTTCACTGGACGGTTCCTGTTAGCAGACCAAACTAACTGGGGGTATTGTGTTTGGCTTGAGATACTAGCTCTATAGCTATTAGATGGCTTTGAGACAGATTTATTCTGCCCGGAGCATTTTCGGAGGATTTATTGGACGGTTCAAGTATTTATGTTTGTGATTCTTCTTATGCATTATTCTTTACTTTGCCATTATAGCTTGATAGTTTAAAAGTCTTGCTATTTGGTAATAATATCAGATTGTTATTGTGTATAATTTGTTGAGATGAATAAGTTGGATTAATAAAAGAAGAAAAAAAATAGTTAAATGCTTGAGTATTCTTAGACCGGATTCTGTTGAAGGGTAATAACTTTATTTTTGCTTTTTTGTAGGTGGGGTTGATCAACAAATGGATGTAATGGATGTTGAAGACAATAAGACGATGAAGAATTAGACCTTACTTGAAATGAATTTTGTATTGTTATAGATAAATGTTCTAGGAATCTTTTGTTGCCAACCTTTTTGAAACTTATTTAATCTCTTGAAATGTACTAAACCACTCATGGGTTAGAATATTTAGCTTTATGGACAATTTTGTATTATTAATAGTTTCATTTTATGATGTGTTTAAATTTTAGTGTTATTATAATTTATTATATGCATAAATATATATTTATAACAGGTTATTTTGGTTTTAATTGAACCGATACATACAGAACCGTCCCAATAGGACACAAACCGTTCTAGTAGATAATGTAAACTGTTGCAATAGGTCCCACAAATTGTTCCAAATACTAATATAACCGTTGCGATAGCCTAAAGCAACCGTAGCTATATCCAACATAACCGTAGCAATAGTTTACGTAAGTGTTGCTATAAATAATATGGTAACGATTAAAACCCGTTATAGAAACTATACAGCAACGGTTTCGAACCGTTCTAATTGTAAAAAATGACCGTACTAATAGAGAAAGGAAAAACCGTTACCATAGACCGATCTATTGTCACGGCGACGCAAACCGTTGCAAGAACCGTTCCCGTAGACCTATAGGTACGCCGGCTGATGTAACGGTTGTTTAACCGTTCCAATATCCATATGGCAACGGTTTTGCTGTCTATGGGAACGGTTTTGTAACCGTCCCTGTAGATCAATTTTTCTGTAGTGAAATTGGCGGAGCTGGAGAGCGAGGTTGCGGCTTTAAAATTTTGGAAAAAGGGCTACTCGTCGAGATCGGTGGCGTTGGAGGAGTTTATTTGTATGCATGTGTCCTGTCTCAAGTCGGAGTGGGTGACGGCATCCCTTAAGGATGCGGGGCTCATGGAGCGGATTGGTGTTTCTGAGCAGGATGCTCAAGTTATGTTGGACCGAATTGCGGTTTTGGCGGAAGAGAATCGGCGACTGCAGAACCAGGCTGGTTTGTCTCATACTACCGTTTCCCCCAGGTTCATGAACTCTTGGTCTACGTCGAAGCTCAACGCGATGTTTATAAGAACTTATTAGAGGCAGGTGTCAAAACTGAGGTTGTTTTCATGGTAGCATGCCAGAAGGCTCGTGATGCTCGTGGCAACTGTGGTTAAGATGTGACGACGCCTAAAGCTCATGATAGCGCGAGTGGCGGTGATGATGAGGTAGTGATAGCGCGAGTAAAGAAAATATTTGTTATTGTTGTTTGTTCTTTTTTCTTTGTATTCTGTTTGTCAATTGGCACTCGATTGTTCCTTGCGGTTTTTCAATATTTTTCTCTCGTTTCGAACGGTTGGTGCCGGGTGTATCGGTGATACCCGCATTTTAACTATGTTGACAATTATTTGACTTGTTTTTACTCTATTTTCCATTTCTCTTCTTTTCTTTCACGGATATGATTGGAGGAGCTATCACCCTCAAATTTGACCGAGGCTATCATGTCCTTTTTGGATTGATGGGGTGTGACGACCCAAAGGGTCATCACCGTATTTCTCCCTTTTTCGCGATTTTGAGGTATTGGAAACCTCACTCTTACTTTCCTCGATGTGCGTGCACAATCTAGGCACGAAGCCAGAGAGTTTTTGTATTAAGATATATGAATTATATGGAAATATTTGAAGAATTTTGATATTAAAATTGATACAGTTGACTTTGGTCAATATTTTTGGTAAACGAGCACGAATCAGTTATGTGATGGTCCCGGGAGGTCCGTAGAAAAATATAGGACTCAGGTATGTGCGCGGAGTCAAAATCCGAGGTCCAGAACCCCGGTAAAAGAATTTTTCTATTAAATTGTTTTCTGAAATTTATAAGGAAAAATTGAAATGAAAATGAGTTAGACAATATAGGTATCGGGCTCGTATTTTGGTTTCGACGCCCGTTATAGGTCTTAAATATTGGTTAAGCGCTCCTTGTGAAGATTGGTCGAAATCGGACGTCGTTTGACGTGTTTCGGACCTAAATAGCTAAAGTTAGAGAATTATGAACTTTGAAATGAAAACTTGAGTTATGGGGGTTGATTCTTTGTTTTTGATATTATTTTAGCGATTTGATCACTCGAGCAAGTTCGTATGATGATGTTGAGTCAGTGTGTGCATTTGGTTAGGAGCCCCGAGGACTCGGGAGTGATTTCGGGGGTGGTTCGGGATGTTTTGCATTTGAAAATCTAGTATTTTTGAACTGTTGCTGGTATCTGGTGTGATATTCTATTTGATCGCATAGGTCCTTCCGCTGTGAGCATGTGATTTTTACCCTACACATGAGTTATTCCTATAAAATTCAAGTAAATAATTTTTCCTTATTTTTAATAATTTGTGTGAATTTCGTGTTAATTGTTTGCGTGTTATTTGAGTGTGATAAATAAAAATACAAAAAGAAATGCATTTAGATATTAATTTATTTTTTAACAAATTAAAGAAAAAATCAAACAAATAACCTTTGTTTACTTTAAATTGAAAAATTACCAAAAAAAGAAGGAAATTAGTTTAAGAATTTTAACAAATTCTAAATAATTACAAAATAGATAAATACAGAAAATATATACAAAATACGAAATACAAAAGAAAACAAAAGGGGGTTGAAATTCATATTAATTGGCCCAAACGCCCCATTGCCCAGCCCAGACGAAAATCAGCTTTCCCAGGCCCCAATTGAATCATCCGCCTAGCCCAATTAAAAGATCCAGACCGGTCCCCCTTCCCCTCTTCCAAAACGACGTCGTTTTGCGTCGATCAATCTCAACCATTAAATCCATCACAATCTAACGGTCCACAATTAGTCTTGTATATTAATATACCAAACATTAAAAATCAAATATCAATCACCCTCTTCTTTGTCCCTCTCTCTCACTCACAGAACGTAACACTCCCCTGTCATCTCCTTTGCTGCCGCCTAGGGTTCCACCACCTGCGGCGGCGGCCGGCCTTTTTTCCGGTCAATATTTACACCAAAGTACTCCCCACCTCCTCCTCATCTCATTTCTACCAGTTTTTTCCTTCAAACACCAACCAATCCCCTCAAATATCACACCCTAATTTACGCCGCCACCCAAAAATCTCCCAAAATTTCATACAATCTTATTCTTCTAACACCCTCGACTATGACACAAGAATATTAAGCCCAAAAAGCCGCTGGAATCAACCAAACGGAATCGGATACAAGAAAAATTCAAGACTTGAAGGCTCGTTTCAAGAAAGATTCAAGAAAATGAAGAAATGAAGAAAAAATGGAAGAAAAAAGGAAAAAACAAGAAAAACAGAATAAAAGAAAAAAAAATCGAAAAGCTAAGTCTTCTTCTCTCTGGTTTGTTTAAATTCCTTGATAATCTGGTTGGTTCATATCTATAGTTCGACCTGTATCAATATAAGTTTTGTTTTAAGTCGGAATTTTGTAATCGAAAGAATTGCTCTGTTTGTCATTTTGCTCTATTTTTGACTCGGATTGTTATTTTTACCTAAGTTCTTGAACTGTTCTTGTTTCCTATATGTTAGTTTTAAGATTAAAAATTCTGATTAATTGTTAGTATGATTCTGAAATTGGTTAATTTGGTGTTAATCTTTTAATTCTGATATTTGTTAGAGTTAAATGTTTCTGATAATGATGTTATTAGTAGTTGATTAATTAGTATGCAATACTATCTGAACAATAGGGCTTACCCGTTTGCCAATTAGTGAATCTGTTTTTGATAAGTATTTTGATCATGTTTTGAAATTCAAATTGGTTAATTGCCATTGTTTAATTGAGATTAGTGGATTCAATATTGATTAACACTTACGATGTATTGGTTATGGCTGAAATTACTGATTTAGTTCGATT
Organism: Nicotiana noctiflora; assembly: GCA_032618575.1. Classification (NCBI taxonomy): domain Eukaryota; kingdom Viridiplantae; phylum Streptophyta; class Magnoliopsida; order Solanales; family Solanaceae; genus Nicotiana; species Nicotiana noctiflora. Next base: position 160,491 of record JASVEL010003143.1, read on the forward strand.
ATTAGATTCGCCTTTAGACTATTTTAGATTCAAAGTAAGTCGATAGTTAAAATTATGTGATTCATATCCACCTAAGTTGTTTTACTTGATAGATTCAATTTGGATTAGTTATTTCGATTAATAAGACTCACCTTCTATCAAATTGTTCTTCGAGTCTTGTTAATTGAATAATTGAACAAAAGTGGCTATGTTTGTAAGACTTCCTAGGGTTGGTTATGAATGTAATGTGAATTTAGTTGTTGAACTAATTCTGAATTTTGAAAGTTAAAGGTGCTAATTGGTTAATTGAACTATAGTCACTTAATTGTGGCTATTTGATAAATACAAATCAGAAAATGGGTTAAAATAAGAGTAAAATACAAAATTTTGAAATGTAATAAACATTAAGAAGTAGGGGTAAATGGGGAATAAGAATTGGTATAGTTGTAATAAGGTTAAAAGAAGAAGAGGTACAATTGGAAAGGGAAATGGTAAAGTTGTTATAAATATAGAGGATTAAGGGCAGTTTGGGGATAGAAAAGGGTAGATTTAGTAGTTCCCCATAGCAAGTAGGGGTACAATAGGCATTACATTGAATTGGAATATGGTAGAACCTTCTAGGAGGGGTTTTAGTGTAACTTTTGATAGAATAAGTGCAGTAATTTGCTGAATAAATTAGAAATTAGAGGGGTTTTAATGAAATAACTCAAATTCAGATTTCTCTCCTATTCGGGTCTATAAATAGACATACTATTTGCAAAATAAAGGGGGTTCTTCTGATTTTTAGAGCTTTTTTAGAATTTTGAACCATATAAACCCTAGAAAAACCCCAAAAAATATCTACTATTTTCATATCTAAAATTAACAGTTTCAGATTCAATTTTCTTCTTCTATATTTCAAATTACCTTAAAAAATCCAAAAAACAACAGAACACCATACAAAACACTGTTACATTGCTGTTTCATTTGCTGAAATTCAATCCAGTAGATTTGAAGTTATATTGGTTCTGCTGAAATTGTTCAAATACTTCTGGATTGTTGTTGATCTCATTGAATTGCTGCTGCTGTTATAGCCGAAACTGTTTGCTGAATCATCTTTGTGCTGTTATTTATGAGATCTAATGGATCTGTCTCATCTATTCCATGTACATATTCAGATCCTGATGTAATTGTGATTTTGAATCTGGAATGAAATGCACATTTGTGTGATTCTGTGATCGCTGCTGGACAGTAGGAGTAGAATAAACGTAAAATCGTTAAGCCTAGTTAATTGATGATTCTGTTGTATGTAAATATTGATTTAATTTCTATCGATTAGACTACTAACTGATTTAAAGACTTTTACACTAATTTTGCAGTTAGTAAGTAATTGTGCAGTTAGTAAGTAATTAGTTAGTTAGTAAGTAATTCTGCAGTTAGTATGTAGATATTGATTTGATTTGATTAGTAGGTAACTGTTAGTAATAATCTGTTAGTTAATAATTTTGGAATGAGTTCACAGTAGGAATTCAAATTTTAATTGAAGGCAGGTTGTGAGTTAATGATGATTAAACAATGAAGTTAGTTCAAATGTAATAATAGCTTAACCATATCAGTTTATATTTTAGTTGTCATTTCAATATATGAATGAGAATAGCTACTCAAATAACGTATGCATTTTGAATATCAGCCGTTAAATTGACTTTATGATCGGTAATGATTTGAAAATTAGTTCTCTAAGTTTATGAGTTTATGATCAGCAACGATTCAAGAATTACCAATTTATAATCAAAATTATCAGTGCTAGTTTGATTCAAGAAAATCTAATATAATTCAAGTGGAAATGTTGGAGGCCCAGGCCCGTCTGATGGCCTGTAACTAGAATTGGGAGTGAAATAGAAACGTTAATCACTAAACATACGATCGAAGATAACGAAATCAGTTCTAATTTTGAAGTTGGAAAACCACCTTCATCTCATGCAATACTGTCCAGCACTGCTCATAGTTGGAATGGCCAGTGATACAGTTAACGCTATTTTAAGCATGGATTTTGCTTTAGGCTAATAAACAAGTTAACAAGTAAAAAATATATAGTATACTTTAGGTATAATCCTTAAATAAATGAGATGAGCCTCGCCGCACTAAATACATAATTGTGGGGCCCTCAAATAAATTGTTATAAAAAACGACTCGGGAAGACTGTTTAGCGAATTTCACGGTCTTTCCCAAAGTTAACAACACGATAGACTCTTTAGGCACGACTTTAATAAAATTACTTTCCTAAATACGGGTGCGCATTTATGTGACCCAAATCTTACTCTCGGCGAAACTGAAACGCATTAAAGTCACATGCGTACTGGTTGCGGTGTGACTCGAAATGTGTTTTCGTGACGTCGCAATTCTTCTGAAATTAAAAAAAGCGGAACATAAAAGCACATAATTGAAATATATAAAGAAATCAGATAAAAAAAATCGCAGTTAAGCGACCGTGCTAAAACCACTGAATCCGGGAGTGCCTAACACCTTCTCCTGGGTTAACAGAATTCCTTATCCAGGTTTCTAGTTTCGCAGACTGTAATACAGAGTCATAAATTTACTCGGTTCGGGATTAAAACTGGTTACATGGGACACCATTATTTTCCCTATCCTTTATTTCAGATTGTTTTTATTGTACCAAAACAGACTTATGTATTTTCTTTCATTCAGACTTGGTTGTAGTATTCTATAGTAGTCTGTGAGATAGGGACACCAGATTTTGGGTAGTGTTATGTTCAGTATTTTTCCGCATTTGATTTCTTCTTTACTAGATTTAAAGTTTTTCTGAAAAGTTTAATTATATGAGTATATTCTATTGTTAAGGATTTAGCTGGCCTAGCTTCGATAGTAGGCGCCATGATGACTCCCGATAGTTAGAAATTCGGGCCATGACAAGTTGGTATCACAGTTCTAGGTTGCATAGGTCTCGCTACTCACGGACAAACTAGGTAGAGTTTGAGGGATCGATACGGAGACGTCTCTATTTATCCATCAAAGGCTACAGAGTTAGGAAAATTTTCACTTTTGTTCTTTCTTGTTGTGCGATTTTGTTTCTCAAACACTGATTTTCCTTCTACTCTGTTCTTTTGCAGATGGCGAGAACATATGCTTCATCTTCCACCGCGCGGCAGCCTGAGCCCACAGCTGCACCCCCGAGGGTTAGAGGCCGAGGTCGTGCTAGAGGTCGAGGCTGGGGCAGAGCCTAGCCCCAGATAGCCATCCCAAAGGTGGAGCCTCATGTTGACTATGACGAGGAAGTTCTAGCCCCAGCAGTACAGGCAGGCCCAGCTCAGGACCCAGGAGGAGTTGTGATCACCCTAGAGTTTCAGGATGCTATAGTAAGACTAGCAGGCTTTCTGGAGAGTGTTTCTTGAGCGGGGTTGTTACCAACTGCACCAGCCACTTCTCAGCCTGGAGGAGGGGTTCAGACTCCTGTTACATGTACCCTGAAGCAGGAGCTCCTCAGGCCCATGCCCTAGTGACTCACCAGTTGTGGCAGTTCAGGCAGGTTTTCCAACTCAAGTCGATAATGGAGCGGCCATGACTTCTGATTTTTTGTGGAGACTTGATCAGTTCTCCAAGCTATTCAGTACCACCTTCAACGGTTCTTTGTCCGAGGATCCCCAGGATTTCTTATTCAGCTGCCATGAGATTCTCGGGACCATGGGCATAGTAGAGACCAATGGGGTCGATTTCTGCACTTTTAGGCTTACATGATTCGCCAAGACTTGGTGGAGGGATTTCTGTTTATCTAGACCAGCTGGGTCTCAGGCTTTGTCATGGGATCAGTTTGCGGAGTTATTCTTGGAGAAGTTTCTCCCTGTCACTCAGCGGGAGGCACTTCGCAGGCAAGTTGAGCGCCTTTAGTACGGCACCATGATGGTTACTCAGTACGAGACCAAATTCATTAACTTGGCACGCCATGCCATTGTGATACTCCCTACAGAGCAGGAGAGGGTCTGGAGATTTATTGATGGGTTGATTCACCCGATTCGCCTACAGATGGCTATGAGCACGTGATTTTTGCTTCACACTAACTACTCCCAAAGAAATCAAAACCAAAGTTGTCCTATTTTATTGTGTACATGTTTGTGAGTTTCTCATGATATTTTTATGATTGTTTACGTCCGTGTGTGTGTGTGTTGTTGTTTAAATTAATAGAAAAAAATACAAAAAATATATTGCATTTACATTTTTAGGATTTAACTTTATAATTAGAAGTAATTAAAGTGGTTTTACTAAAACGAAAAAACACAAAATATGTACCTTGCATTTTCTTTTAGCATTTAATATCCAAATTATTTGATTTTTATTTTAATTAGTATTTAATTATGTGTCATAATTGTTATTAGAAGTTAATTAGTATTTTGATAAGTTAATATGGTTTCATAATATAGTCTAAGATTTTTGGTTCTACAATTAAGAAATAAAAAGGAAAGAAAAAAAAATAAAACAAAAATAAAGGAGAAAATCGGACCAGGCCTACCCCAAACCAGCCCAAATTGCACCCTCTACCCGGTCCAATTGGCCAAAACTAGCCCAAATCGACCCATCCGTTATTATCAAACGACCCTGTTTCTATGTTCAGGTAGATCACAGCCGTTAGATCTCTCTTATCCAACGGCTGGGATTAATCTCCCCATTTCAATATACCCAAACTCAAAAAATCAGATACCCTAACCATTTCGTCTCTAACCCCTTAGAGACCGTCCTTGTAACCCTCCGCCTCTCCACCACAGGAAATCGCCTCACGGCGGTTCCGATAGGCCAATGACCACCACCATTACACCATAGCACCTCCATGACCTCCCCGCCCCGATCCCCCTATCAGCTAACTTCGAATCCAGCCGGAATCCCTCGAATATCGATTTTTAGTTTTGAACCCTAGCTGCCGCCACCAGAATCTAATGGCGGCGCCACCTCCACTCAACCCCAAACTCACATCAAACGTTCCCCTAGCCTCATTAGTCACCAAATCGACTTCAATTCGATTCGAAGTAAGCTAGAACCTCTCGAACCCCAAATCAAGTCTTCAAGAACCCTAAAAATTGGAAAGTTGAAATACACCGGATCAATTGAGGTATTGGGGTCCAATAAAATTTAGTTGAGGTGTTCTCTCAATTGATAAGACTTCAATTAAACTCTATTCAACCTCAAATGGTCGGGTCCAAGCACAAGCGGATCAATTTTACCTAAGGTATTTGTTTTCTTGTTTGCTTTCTTTATTCTGTTTTACATGGTTATATTATAGTATTTTTCCCGTTTCAATTCTTTGTTAACATTTCTCTTTTCTACTTCATCAGACCTTTTTATTTGGTCAATTGTTGCTTCTGTTTTGTTCGTTTGAGTGTGCTTGTTATGAAATATGCATTCGTTTCGATTAGTCTCATAGAATAATTAGTTTCGTACTCCCCTTTGTTTATGACTAAAAACTGTTGAAGTATTAAATCGTATGTCAATTATTTGTTGTCAATTACATGAAACTGATTAAGTAAATGTCGTCGATTAATTTCAGAGGTCTATTGGCTATAGTATGGAAAGTTATATTGTTGACATTGTTGAATTTGGTCCGAATCATTATTTGAATTTGAAATTTACATTGTTTATGTGAATCTGTTTTGGATTAGTTAACCAGCCTAGGCTTTATTGATTAAGGAAAGTGTTAGGAATTAACAGGCTGTGGTTAAGACTAAAGTGGAAAGCATCTTGGTTGTCAGGGCACGCCTGAATTTTAAATTCAGGCTGCCAATACACTTTTGAATTAAAAATGGGATTAGACACTAAGTAGTGGGCTGGGCAGAGAATATCAAGGCAAAAATATCAATTTCTTAATTCTGCTGAGTGTTTTTAAATGCTGTAAATCAGAACAAAACATGGGGGGTTGATTAAAAGGTAAAGGGAGGCACATGCGCAAGGCAATAACAGGGAGAAAACTTAGAATATGTGGGGGTAGAAGGTCTATTTTTTGTCTATAAAAGGGGGGGGGGGGAGAATACTGATTTTGGGGACACAGACAGAATTCAAGAATCCTGGGAGTTAAAAACTGATAGTGAGGTCTCTTTTGTGAAGCAACTACTGTTCATTGAAGCTTGAGTTTTCTTTTGTTCTTTGAGTGTTTAGAAAACCAGAACTGTTGTTGCATTACTACTGGTTCTTTCTGTTTCTACTTGCGATTTGCATTTGGTATTCTTGTGGTGCAATGTGGTTTTTGACTAAGTTAGTTTTGGAGTGTTACTTCTCACTGGTTGTTACTGGAATTTGTTCCAGTAGTCTCATTTTGGTTTTCCTTTCTCCGAAATTGTTCTGTTGATTGAACTGGTCTGGTACTATGGGAATTTGCTGTTCAACCTACTGTTTGGTTGCTTGTTCTGCAGCTGCCTCTACTGAACTTCCTCTTCTTTGGTTTCATATACCAGGTACACGTTTTGAGCCAGCCTCATTGTAATGCTTGCATTTGAATAAAAAGCAAACGAAATTGAAGTTTTCTCTATTGCAACTTTAACACTTGGATGCTATTATCATGTTTAAGTAATTTTCATTAATTTGACTAGCAATGTACTATACTAAAGCTGATAAACTGGGAATTGTAAAAATAGGACTGTCAATTGGTTTCATTTAGCTTGAATGTCATGTTGTATAAATTAATTTGAACTTAGAAGTGTAGTTAAAACAGAAAGTGGTTTGGAATTTGTTATGGGATAAACAGATAAGTTGAAGATTAGTCTTTGACTATTTCATTTATATTCACAACATCTCATGTTTGAACTCGTTAATCATGTGAGGTATGATGAAATGATTTTAGCTAGAATTTAAAAATAGATAGTTATGTATACATAATCATTATCATAGCTTGTTTTCATATTACAAAAGCTGGAATCTAAATAAGAAACTAGTAAGAACCGATAATTGTAACACGAAATATAAATGACCTAAGTTTTAGTAGTTAGATACAGTTAGATATTATTTCACATTGCTGGATTCTTGAAATGTTAGGAAGTATTTTGTTTGGCATAGAAATTTTAAATTGGGCCTGGATTGTTATTAATGGCCCAAGTAGCCTATTATAATCTGACTTCCCTAATAAGTCATCTTAAGGCTCAATGTAGTTGAAGGATTATACTGGTGGACCCAAATGGGGTAATATTTAGAGTAACGATAAATTGATTAGGACCCCTTTTACACGTTTTGAGATTAATAAAAAATATAAAGTATAGTTTAATTAAGCGAAGGTGAAGTAAGTCTCACCAAGTGAAAGTGACAAAGGCACGATCCTCAAATAAGTTATTACGTAAGAAACAATTCGAATTCAGAAAGACCGTCTGGCTAATTTCATGGTCTTTCCCAAAGTAAAAATGTGTTAGCATCTTTAGGCACGTATTTAATAAAATTATCTCCCTACACTCGAGTACACATTTATGTGACCCTAATACAAATCTCAATGAAGTCAGAACACATCAAAAATTGCGGACACATTTATGTGACGAAATTCGAGATGCATTCTCACAACGTTGTACTCCTCTTCCAATATAATAAATGATAAAAGCGGTTCAAAGTCATAATTGGCACATAAGTTTATAATTGTTAAAAATCAGATAATTAAGTAGAATATGATAGTCGAGCGACCATGCTAGAATCACGGAACTCGGGAATGCCTAACACCTTCTCCCGGGTTAATAGAATTCCTTATCCGGATTTCTGGTTCGCGGACTGTTAAATAGAGTCAAACTCTTCCTCAATTCTGGATTCAAACCGGTGACTTGGGATACCATAAATCTCCCAAGTGGCGACTCTGAATCTCTTAATAAATGAATCCCGTTTTGATTGTCCTTTAATATGAAAAACTCCCTTTGCATGTCGCGCCCTCGTGGGTATCGGAAAAAGGAGGTGTGACAGCTTTGACGAATCAGCTGGGGACATCAAAAACCCAGAACCACCGGTTCAGGGTTTAAGAATTCGAGCTTTAAAAAATTGTTGTATTTGGCTTATTTATTATCTGATTTTATTACCCGTTTGTCTTAATGTGCTAAATGATTGCTTCTACCGCCTTGATATTTTGTGAACAGTATATAAACTGTTTCGGAACCCTACTTCTTTCTGAGTCTTCTAAAAATGGTGCATACGTTCGCGTAGACCGCCTTTTTGAAAATTCCAAATAGAGCGAGTGTTGGGTAAGTGACAAGGCCCGGCAGACTTTAGTGCTCCCGTTATGTCGCCCCCTCCTCAGCCCGGTTGTCCGCTCGGGTACCTCAACTCTAGACCAAAACCCATGTTTTTCTCATACCTAGATAAAACACAGCTTCATGTCGGATCCCTAGTAGGAATGCTTATATGCATCATGTGCATTTGACTTAGGGGACTCAACACAGGGGTTGGATCCGTCTAGGACAAGCAACCTGAAGTGAAAAGACCATCGTGCTGCATCAAATTTCGTGCATTTATTTGTTTAGATCGGCATGATGACCAGCTTCAAATATTAGAAAACTGAATAAAAAAAAAGTAACAATATAGAGGATTAATCATTAGTTTTACCCGAATAGTGTCAAAATCCTGTTAAGTTATTTTTAGAAATTTAAATAAAATAAAATGAAAAAAAATAGTTTATTTAGTTTGTCTCTTTTTCTAAATAATATATTCAAAAAAATAATATTTTTGATTTATTTGATAAAATAAAAGGTTTCTTGTTTTTAAACATAGTTTGTTTTCTTTGACGAACTACGCTGGTTTGATTCTCACCGGACGTGAGATACGTAGGCAACCCACATCGGGTCCAATCTCCCTTTTGCAAAGATAGTCATAAAAAGTGTGTCAAATATTTAAATATTGGTCATAAATAAGCCGGTGATACTGTTTTATCCAGAAAATGTGTTTTCATAGAGAGTTTATAAAAGTCACCCCTGAAACCTTGAAATTCCTCGGGTTCAAATGGATACTGTCCAAGAATCACCCCAAGTCGTCATAGAAAGCGCTCAGGTACAACTACGAGAGTGTTGGAATGATCTAGATAAAGATGGTCAAGTTTGGATAAAGGAGCAGTTGGGTCCTTTGCTAGACATACTACATATCAAGCCACGAAATGACTTGATCAAGGCTTTGGTGACTTTTTGGGACCCCGTTAACAATGTATTCCATTTCTCTGATTTTGAACTCACTCCTACCTTAGAAGAAATAGTTGGGTACATTGCCTTCGGCCGAGAGTTAAGGAAGCAGAAGCTTATATTTCCCAGGGCCCCCTCGGGGCATAAATTCTTCGATCTCTTGAAAATTAGCAAGCAAACGAGCAACGATCGCGTGAGAAATGGGAGTTGCAAGTTCTACTTTTTGTATTACAGATTCGGAAATGGGAGTTGCAAGTTCTACTTTCTCTCTTACAGATTCGGAAATGGTGTTTCCAAACTATGAAGGGACAATAGACATCCGTATGGCTAGGATCGCATAGGTTCTCATCGATAAAAAAGATCACACTCTTGTCCCGCTTGTGCTGTCCGACATGTATCGGGCCTTGACTTTGTGCAAGTCTGGAAGTCAGTTTTTTAAAAGTTATAGCATTCTCCTACAAATGTGTATGATCAAACACGTTCGACACCACCCTATGTTCTTGAAGCATGCTTCAGATGGGATCAACTTCATCGTTAAATACGAAGAAAGTGTGGAAGATTATAAAACACCTGAGGGGTTTGATGCATGGATTTCCTATTTGAGAAAGTTGAGAGCAGATCAAATTGAATGGACCATAGGGTGGCTCCCAATAACGGAGATCATTTACATGACCACTTCTAAAAGGCTACTTGATGGTGATAGGAGCGAGAAGTATACAGCCATATGCGCCGCAAAGAGTTTTGAGACAGCTTGGAAGATATCAGGTGATACCTAAGGAAACAGACCTAAGCAATCTAGCCATTGAATTGCACCCCGAGGTAGCTATCCCTGAAGAGTTGGTGAATAGAGATTGGCACTGCTGCCGGTATCTAAAAAATAGCACTATAGTATCGGACCCTTTTAAAGGCGAGGTCGATCCCGATTATATTGCTTGGTTTAAAAGGAGTTTTCATGTGAGCTCTGGACCCGAGCTTGAAATGATTAGGCCTGCTAAAATGCCTCACATTCAAGCTTTCGATGACAAAATTCAAGAAAGATTAGCTTGGTTGGCCAAAGAACGTGAGTACAAGGACCGCATAGGAGAACTAGAGAAGCATGTGAAGGATCTCCAATATGAAAATGGCTTACAAATTGCAGCTCACGAAGGGGTCAAAAGAAATTAACCCAAGAAAATGACACTCTCAAGGATCGAATATGGCAGATCATAAAAGAAGCCAACAACCAACCAAGGAGTCGATCTGATCATAGGTTGATAGACAGATTGAATCAACAGCTCAAGGAAAGCCAAGAGAAGTTGGAGAGGTCCGAGGCTAGCAGGGAAAGGATACAGGTTAGATGAGAGAAAGGTACAACAGAACGAAGGGAGTACTTGCAGCAGGTCAAGAGGGGTTATGAGATAAGCATCGGGATATTAAGAGAGACAAATTCCACTCTTCAAGAACGGGTCTACAGACAAGCTCGTGAAGCTAGGGAAGATAGGAAACGATATTACGACATGATGGCCCTGATAGAAGAACAAATGGAAAAATTCCAAGATCGGCTTGCAGACAATGCATGAGTATTGGGGTTGAAAAATCGGCAGATAGAACAGTTATTTAGAGAAAGGGATGGCATTCGGGAAAGGATCGACGAGATTGGGCACTACATTCACATAAGATGCCTATCATGCGAACAGATGTCCCGGGATGCCCTCTTCTCCTCCATCATGGGTTATGTCCATAAAATTATGGGGGAACTAAAGAATCTGCGAAGAGGTCTTGCACCAAGGACCACAGCCAGGCCAGATAGGGCCCCACCGGCACAGAAGCTCAAAACCTTAGGACATGTTTAGATTGAACTTGCATTTTCTTAAAATTTTGAGTCTAGTCGTGAGTTATTTTGTTCTTCTTATAAAAAGGCTGTAATATGTTTGACCATTGTTTTAAGTTTGGTTTTTGTAATCAAGTTTTTGAACGATAGCTGAAAACCTTTAAAAATATTTTGTGTGTTATATTTGCACGAACTACGCTGGGTCTGGTTCACGTGGGGACGTGATACGTAGGTAATCCACATAAGATTCGACCACCACTAACAATAAAAAGAAAAGTGAAATAAAAAGGGACAGTTTGAAGATTCCAAAGACAAGCTGGGATGACGCATGCAAGACATGTTAGAAATGATTAATTGATTAGGAAACATTGCATTCCAATATGTGATTATTGAATCTGTTAAATCCTAACACTAATGAGTTTGTTGTTTCATAATCCCTACCAGTCAGTTTTTAGTACGTTCTGGCACCACACCATTTTCCAACTAGATCTAAAGGACCCCTACCTTTAAGCATGACTACTTCCGAGCACAGCGTCGAGGAAGAGAGGCCTACTAGCCAATTACTGAAAGAGACCATGGAGAAGATAGAACAGATAGGGTTGGAAATGAGTGCGATGCACTTGGATTTGGCCAAAGCACAGAAGAATCATAAATTATCAGTTAATCCTATAGCAGGACATGCTCCGGAATACATGTACCCAGGCCCTTCAACGAACATACCAAGTCATCACTATTATCAAGGGAGAAGCCCCTATGACACCCAAGCTACGCCACTTATCCAACATTTCCCACCACCAAGCACTCATGTTTTTATGGGACCCCCGCCAGCCACACTGCAAAGATCAAATAGTTAGACATTATTTTTGGCTCATGATACTCAATATTATCCCCCAAAACCTACCTTCAATGCACCGGAACCCCATAACCCTCGCATGGAAATCCCAATAGAGCATGAAAGGCCGGCAAAGGCCCTAGAACAAGATGAGGTGATAAGAAATTTCAGAAGCATTGAGCAAACCCTCAGAAGTATGCACGGGTTGGGCAATCAGGTCAGTGTGCCCTACAAAGATCTGTGTCCATTCCCCAATGTTCAATTGCCCACAGGATTTAAAATGCCAAAGTTTGACCTCTTTGAGGGACATGGTTATCCAATGGAACATCTGCGAGGGTTTTGTAGCAAGATGAGAGGAGCAGGATGAGCTGCTGATAGCATATTTTGGTCTGAGTTTAAGCGGGTCAATGCTTGAATGGTAGACTAGGCAAGATCTTAGCAAATGGTACACTTGGGATGATCTGGTCCAGACATCCGCCGGTCATTTTCAATACAATCTTAAGATAGTTGCCGACCGTCTCACATTACTGAGGACAGTTAAGAAACCCGGAGAAACTTTTTGCGAGTTTGGTTTTTGGTGGAGAGAGCAAGCAGCTATGGTAGATCCTCCCATGAGTGAGGGAGAAATAGTGGAATATTTCTTACAGCCGTTGGACCCAACCTACTTTGGTCACTTGGTGACAACGGTTGGAAAGTCTTTTAACGAGGTGGTGAAAGTAGAGGTCATGATAGAAGAAGGACTAAGGTCCGACAAAATTTTGAGCTACTCAGCACTCAAAGCCACAACCCAAGCTATTCAAAGTGGTACAGGGGGTGCGCTGGGCAGAAAGAAAAAGGAAGAGGTCGCTACGGTGGAAGCAGGCAGTTGGTCCAAGGCCAGCAAATCATACTATAACCAACCTAGACCCTACAATCAAAATTATCCATATTCCTCACACAACCTACCACAACACTACTATCCTCCGCAGGAACCACATTTTTCAGTACACCAAGCTCAAACATACACTCAACCACCGGTTCACCCACAATGGCGCACACCGGCTCCCCAAAATGCATATGTACCTCCGCAGAACACCTATCCACTTCCACAGAACACATACCCACCACTCCAGAATGTCTATCCTCCACCAAGGCCTACAGGAACCCTCTAGGGGCAGGTTTTCGCAGAAATCAAGCTTCTAAAAATGACAGGCTACAGAGATAAAGAGCCTTTACTGAATTAGGAGAAACCTATATTGCCTATTCTAAAAATTAAGGTAGGTAGGTTTGTTGAGTCCTGTCGAGCTTAGGATGCCAAATCCCCCGCCCCAAAATGTGGACCAATCAAAAAGCTATGAGTACTGTTCAGGAATGTTAGGGCATAATACCGAGAAGTGTTGGAGATTGAAGCATGCGGTACAAGATCTCATTGATGCCAATAAGATTAAGGTCCAAACACCAGAAGCACCTAACTTCAATCAAAACCCATTGTCAGCACACCACGAAGCTCATATAATTGAATTCGTGCATGAAGGAGGAGAGTCGAAAAAACCATCACAAACAGTGATGATGATCTGGGCTACTCCAAAAGAAAAAAGTAAAGAAGCAGGGGTACATGTGGAGAAGGTAGAGGTTGAACATAGTGATATTGGGAAAAAATGCAGCCATTACTTCAAAGAAATCAGAAGCCACCAAAGTGGTAGTATCAGGAGCATCATCTGCACCCGTATTTCTTGTAAAGGGAGTTTGCCGGGAACCGGTCATTGTCAAACCTGTAGTCCAACTGCCAGTAATTAGCAACAAGGCTGTACCTTGGAAGCATGAGAAAGCAATGGTAATGTACAAAGGCAAGCAAGTGGAGGAAGAGATATGTGAGGCTCAGGGGTTGACTCGTTCAGGGAGATGCTTTGTTCCCATCGAGTTAAGAAAGCCTAGTTCAACAGTGACGAAGAAGCCAGTAACGCAAGAAGAAGCCGAGGAGTTTCTGAAGAATATGAAGACACAAGATTACTCCATTTTGGAGCAATTAAGAAAGACTCCAGCTCAAATTTCATTGTTGTCTTTGCTGATTCATTCCAATGACCACTGCCATGCACTAATGAAAATCCTGAACGAGGCTCACGTTCGGGACAAAATCTCAGTAAATCACTTAGAAAAGATGGTGCACAAAATCTTCGAAGTAAATTGGGTCACCTTTTCTGATATTGAGTTACATATAGAGGGTACAGAACACAACAAAGCCGTGTATTTGACCGTGAAATGCAAAGACTCGATGGTCACCTGAGTATTAGTTGACAATGGGTTAAATGCCAACATCTGTACTTTGGCTACTTTGAACAAGCTGAAAATTGATCATGACCGGATTCACAAGAGCAACGTCTGTGTCCGAGGTTTCGATGGAGGTGGTACCAACATGGTGGGTGACATCATACTGGAATTAACCATTGGTCCAGTTGAGTTCACCATGGAATTCCAAGTGGTTGATGTAACAATATCATACAATCTTCTACTTGGGCGACCTTGGATCCATGCTGCCAAAGCAATACCTTCTACATTACACCAGATGGTGAAATTTGACTGGGACAGGCAGGAGATAGTGGTGCACGAAGATGACGGCACAAGCCTTGTGGGAGATGATATTGTGCCATTCATAGAGAAGGATGACACCAAAGGACCGTGGGTGTACCAGGTTTTTGATGGGGTTTCAGTGGATAAAATTTCTGAAGGAGAGAACCTCCCACTCCCCAGGATAACTCCTGCAACCGTCATGATGGTTTCAGAAATGCTGGGTAATGGGTTTGTGCCAGGAAAAGGCCTGGGGGTAGAGCTTCAGGGTATGGTTCAGCCTGTATCCTTGCCCGAAAATATAGGGACCTTTGAACTGGGGTTCAAACCCATTGTGGAAGATGTACAGCGAGCCATGAAAATGAAGAAAAGAGTTTGGGTTCTCCCCAAGCCAGTTCCACGCCTTTCAAAATCTTTTGTTAGACCAAGTGCCAAGAAGTCATCGTTCCCAAAAATCCTAGGACCATCAATCGATATGGATGGGAATTTGGATCGGAGCTTTGAAAGAATGTTTGCTGATTTCCATATGGTAGAAGCTGGAGAAGGTTCCAGCAAAGCGGACATACAATTTGTGGGGCCTAAGGCCGGTATCAACAACTGGGCAGCTACTCCTCTTCCTACTCGAAGGGAGTCTTGGTAGTAGGATTTGGATTTTCTTTCTTGTTTCCTGGATTATCCCAGAGTTGTAATCCATTTTGGTTTTGTTTGTATTTCTTCAAGTGTGAAACTCTGTCATTCCGCATTTCTTAATAAAAACGAAAGTTTCCTTTCTTTTCTGGTTTTAATTTTTGTTTCTTCTTTTTCTGAACAGTTCTTCTTTTACTGGTCCTAAAGACATGGAATGCACAACGGATCTTCGACCTTGTCTAAATAATCAATCCAACTCCAACTTAATTGAACAAGAGATTGAGTTAAATAACGAATTTGAATACGAAAAGGATGAGGACTTCGAGGAAATAAGCAGGGAATTATGCCAATTCGAAGAGAAACCAATGCCCAATCTAAATGAAACTGAAGCTGTTAACTTAGGGGGTGCATATGACGTTAAGGAAACCAAAATCAGCATCCACATTGAGCCAAGTACTAGGGAGGAATTAATCAAAATCCTCATTAAATTCAAAGATATTTTCGAATGGTCATATGAGGACATGCCAGGATTGAGCACCGATTTAGTGGTCCACAAATTTCCCACTGACCCGGCATTCCCTCTTGTCAAGCAAAAACTGAGGAATTTTATGACAGATATGAGTGTAAAGATCAAGGAATAAGTGACCAAGCAGTTACAAGGAAAGGTTATTCGCGTCACTTGATATCCCGATTGGTTGGCCAATGTGGTACCAGTGCCGAAGAAGGATGGGAAGATCAGGGTATGTGTTGACTACCACAATCTCAACAAGGCAAGCCCTAAGGACAATTCCATATCCTGATTGATAATTGCACCGGGTGCGAGATCGGATCCTTCATGGATTGCTATGCAGGATATCATCAGATCTTAATGGATGAAGAAGATGCAGAAAAGACAGATTTCATTACGCCATGGGGAACTTATTGCTACCAAGTAATGCCATTCGGCTTGAAGAACGCTAGGGCAACGTACATGAGAGCAATGACCACTGTATTTCATGACATGATACACAAAGAGATTGAAGTGTACGTGGACGATGTGATCATAAAATCCAGGCGGCAAGAAGACCATATAGCAGACCTAAAGAAGTTCTACCAAAGACTTCGAAGGTATGATATTAAGCTCAACCCGGCCAAATGTGCCTTTGGGGTTCCATTAGGAAAGCTACTAGGACTCATCATTAGCCGACGAGGCATTGAGTTGGACCCATCAAAGATCAAATCCACCTAGGATTTGCCACTGCTAAAGAATAAAACAAAGGTGATGAGTCTGTTGGGAATGTTGAATTATATCAGCAGGTTCATTGCTCAACTCACGGCAACCTGTGAGCCCATATTTCGGCTGTTGAAGAAAGATGTTGCGGTAGAATGGACGACGGAATGTCAGGAAGCATTTGACCAAATCAAGGGATATCTATCAAATCCACCCGTATTGATTCCACCAAAACCAAGAAGACCACTAATTCTCTTTCTGACGGTACTGGAGAATCTGTTTGGCTGCGTACTGGGGCAACGCGACAGTACAAGGAGGAAGGAGCGAGCCATCTACTATCTCAGCAAGAAATTTACAGTATACAAGGTTATTACACTCAACTGGAGAAGACATGTTGCGCCCTAAGCTTGGGTAGAACAAAAGTTAAAACATTATCCGTCATCATATACTACTTATCCCATTTCACGTTTGGGCCCATTGATATGTATCTTCCAAAAGCCTATGCCCACAGGGAGGTTATCAAAATGGCAGATATTACTCACAGAATTTGACATCATATATTTGACGAGGACGGCCATGAAGGACCAAGCGTTGGCTGATCACTTAGCTGAGAACCCTGTTGATAAAGAGTACGAGCCATTGAGGACATATTTCCCTAATGAAGAAGTGATGCATATAGACGAGGTGGAATCAACTGAGGAACCGGGATGGAAGCTCTTCTTTGATGGAGCCGCAAACTCGAAAGGATTTGGAATAGGAGCGGTGCTCATTTCAGAAATAGGACATCACTATCCTGTTATGGCGCAACTGCGATTCTATTGCACCAACAACATGGCTGAATATGAGGCCTGCATTTTGGTGTTATGGTTGGCTGCATACATGGATGTCTAGGATGTCTTGGTCTTGGAGGATTCGGACCTCCTGGTACATCAAATTCAAGGTGAATGGGAGACACGGGATTTGAAGCTTATACCATATCGATAGTGCTTGCATGATCTGTGCAAGCAATTTCGATCGGTGGAGTTTAAACACATTATGAGAGTTCAAAATGAGGTTGTCGATGCATTGGCCACCTTAGCGTCAATGTTTCACCACCCAGATAAAGTTCATGTTGACCCATTGCACAGCATGCTTATTGTAGCATGATAGAGGAAGAGATGGATGGCGAGCCGTGGTTTTATGATATCAAAGAATACCTCCGAATGGGGATATACTCGAAACAAGCCACCGGAGGCCAAAAGAGATCCCTTCGGCAATTGACAAATGGTGTTTTCCTCAGTGGAGGAGTGATGTATAAAAGAACCCCAGATTTGGGATTGTTGAGATGCATAGACGTGAATCAAGCCGTGACAATAATGATAGAGGTCCATGCCAGGGTTTTTGGGCTGCATATGAGCGGATATGTATTGGAAAAGAAGATCCTACGGGCAGGATATTACTAGCTCGCTATGGAGCATGATTGTATAAGTTTTGTGTGGAAATGTCATCAGTGTCAGGTACACGGAGAATTGATCCATTCCCCGCTAACAGAATTGCATATAATGTCAGCACCATGGCCATTTGTTGCGTGGGGCATGGATGTCATTGGACCGATTGAGCCAGCAGCTTCCAACGGTCAAAGGTTCATTTTGGTAACCATTTATTATTTTACCAAATGGGTGGAGGCAAAGACCTTCAAGTCAGTGACCAAGAAGGCAGTGGTGGACTTTGTCCATTCCCATATTATCTGTAGATTTTGGATCCCAAAGGTAATCATCACGGACAACGGCGCTAATCTTAATAGTGGTTTGATGAAAGAAGTATGCCAACAGTTCAAGATCGCACACCGTAATTCCACCATGTATCGTCCCAAAGCGAATGGCGCGGTTGAGGCAGCGAACAAGAATATAAAAAAGATATTGAGAAAGATGGTAGAAGGGTCTAGCAATGGCATAAAAAGCTGCCATTTGCATTGTTGGGTTATCGCACTACTGTCCGAACTTCAGTAGGTGCAACTCCTTACTTGTTGGTATACAGAACTGAAGCAGTAATACCAGCGGAGGTTGAAATCCCATCTCTCAAAATTGTCGCTGATGCCGAGATTGATGATGATGAATGGGTCAAAACACGACTAGAACAGTTGAGCTTAATCGATGAAAAAAGATTGGCAGCAGTATGTCACAGCCAATTGTATCAAAAGAGAATGGCGAGAGCATACAATAAGAAGGTGCGCCCTAGAAAATTTGAAGTAGGCCAGCAAGTATTGAAACGGATCCTCTCGCATCAAGTTGAAGCAAAAGGCAAGTTCACCCCAAATTGGCAAGGACCTTATACTGTGACCAGGGTATTATCCAACTATGCTTTGTGTCTGATAGATATTGAAGGAAGAAGCACCGACATGGCTATCACATCTGATGCAGTCAAGAGATATTATGTGTAATTTCCTTGACATGATAATTATTTGCTCGTTTGATTGTATTTGTTGCTTATTGGATAATGAAATGACGGAGGCAGTTCTTTCTTATATCCAAACACTTTCAGCCTTAGCTTTCCCTTTTGAGCCTTAATTATTTTGTTTCATATCCCTCTTTTGGAATCGTTAAAGAAAAAAAATGAAAAAATGATGATAAGAAAATCACAAGAAAGCAAAATGTGTGAACTATGTTTGACATGATTCCTCAAGGAAGGATACGTAGGCGCCTCACAGCTCAGTCGCAACGTGACAAATGTCACGCGATTCAAAAATCTCCAAGCAAGAAAATTGGGGCAGAAGTTATATTTCCTTTAAGAAATTGGGTTCCAAGAGCTGTATTCCTTTACTCATCAAGTTATTTTAAATTTTTTGATAACCTTTTCTTTTTTTACCCACACAAAACCACCCATCTTATGTCAAAAAAGACCTCTCGATCATTGTTTAATAAGTGTCAGGACAGGAAGAGAGGAGCGTAATACACTAATCCTCGGCTGAAAAGGATCATGAGCTGAAAGAATTCCCAGCAGATAGAATCTTATCAGCAACACTCCAATCCCAAATTGAAAAATAAAATGAGAGAGTCTTATTGGTGAAAACCTTCATAGGCACCGTAAGGCGACTTAAGGTAAGATGAATTAAAATGAGAGAGTCTTAGGGTGAAAACCTTCATAGGCACCTTAAGGCAAAGGGAGCTGAGAGAAATGAGAGAGTCTCATTAGTGAAAACCCCTCGAAGGGCGCTATGAGTCGACAAGACGAGTTTTGCAGAAAAGATCCGTACATGACAAAGAGTTGCGCATCTGTTTATTTCGAGCGAATGAGGCCAGTGTAAAGTTTGATTGATGCAAATAGACTGGATCGAATAATCCGGAATGCACGACATGATCGTTGGGAATAGACATACCATCTAGATAGGTTCTTTTCTTTTCTTTTCCCAGCATATTGTTCAGAAAGATTTTTCTCTTTTTCTATCTTTTCATCTCTTTGTCTCAAAGACTTTTCCAGGAATTTGTTTTCTTTATATTTAAAAGAAAGAATTTTCAAAGTCTACTACCAGTCGCCGAGATGGTACAAAAGGAAATACGGAGAAAAGCTGGAAAGTAATGTTTGGGAAACTTATAGATCAAGTTCCTAGAAGCCCCCAGCAGAACTTCGATGGATCACTGACCAATTTCCAAGATGGTCAGACCACACAGAAAAAGGAAGGAGAAAGGGGAAATCCATGCACAGCGAAATGATCCCAGTATCTGCATCTAATAACATCTTATCCCCTCCAGTATTGAAGGAAAGAGTAACTCGTGAAGAGAATGGTTTGGAGTTAAAAAGACCCCCCAGAATGTTTTGAAACAAGAGAGAGGGAAATGGATGAATGGAAAGTCCATCGCCAACAGAAAAAATCATCCCCAGCAAGTAATATTATCCCCAACTTGTTGGGAGGCACATAGCAAGAAAAAGAAAAAAAAAACAATCCCCATCAATAGTGTCAAGATTACTCACCATGTTTTAAAACTACCAAGATTTTCTTTGATCTCACAGGAAAATAAAGGTTGGTAATGGCGGGAAGATACGCCACAAGGAAAGTCACCAAAACTGGGGCAGAAAATTTTCTCCCATTGTCAAAACTTTTCTCGGTTGAACGAAGAAACAAGCGAATACATTTCGTCTTAGAAATTAGGCGCCCACCTGCATAACAAGGGAACACATTTTCATATCTCAGCAATTAGCGCCCACCTGTATAACAAGGGAATACAATTTCATATCTTAGAAATTAGGCGCCCATCTGTATAACAAGGGAATACATTTTCATATCTTAGTAATTAGGCGCCCACCTGTATAACAAGGGAATACATTTCATGTCTTAGAAATTAGGCACCCACCTGTATAACAAGGGAATACATTTTCATATCTTAGAAATTAGGCACCCACCTATATAACAAGGGAATACATTTTCATGTCTTAGAAATTAGGCGCCCACCTGTATAACAAAGGAATACATTTTCATGTCTTTCCCAATTAGGCGCCCACCTGTATAACAAGGGAATACATTTTCATGTCTTTACCAATTGGGTGCCCACCTGAATAACAAGGGAATATATTTTCATGTCTTGGAAATTAGGCGCCCACTTGTATAACAAGGGAACACATTTCATGTCTTAGAAATTAGGCACCCACCTGTATAACAAGGGAATACAATTTCACATCTTAGCATTAGGCGCCCACCTGTATAACAAGGGAATACATTTTCATGTTTTTACCAATTAGGCGTCCACCTGCATAACAAGGGAATACTTTTCATATCTTACCAATTAGGCGCCCACCTGTAATACAAGGGAATACATTTTTACATCTTAGCATTAGGCGCCCACCTGTATAACAAGGGAATACATTTTCATGTCTTTACCAATTAGGCGCCCATCTGTATAACAAGGGAATACTTTTCACATCTTAGCAATTAGGCGCCCACATGTATAACAAGGGAATACATTTTCATATTTTAGCAATTAGGCGCCCATCTGTATAACAAGGGAATACATTTTCACATCTTAGCATTAGGCGCCCACCTGTATAACAAGAGGAATATTTTTCAGTCTTCATATTCGGAGAGGAACAACTTTCGAACTTTGTCTACCCCTTCAACATAACAGAATTGACGGAGAAAGCTCTATCCTCAGTAGATTGAGCAAAATGAGGAAAACTGATATTCAAAGAAGTGAAGGATAGTGCCACCTCCAACTTCTCGAAATAAAAGCACTGGAAGAAACACAAGACGACAAGAAGGCAAGGCGACACGAATAAGTTGAAGCTAGATGAGATCTTATGATCCATAGGCTAGCTTAGCTTCTTGTTTTTCCCTTTTAGCACGGTGTAATAAGGAGATCAGAAAAGCAGTGATAACAGCATGCAATAGTAGTAACAACAAAACCACAATCCATTGGTATTCCCAGCTACCAAAACCTCCCGAAGCAAAGGCTCGGTCAAAATCTTTTGAACATGCATCACACGGAGTGCTCAAATGGGCAAAAATCGCTCGTATCCGCTCACTTATCTTTGCACGAAAACTCTTCATGTTTCCGCGCAAAGAGGGGCAGCTGTGAGCACATGATGTTTGCCTCACACGAACTACTCCCAAAGAAATCAAAACCAAAGTTGTCCTATTTTATTGTGTACATGTTTGTGAGTTTCTCATGATATTTTTGTGATTGTTTACGTCCGTGTGTGCTTGTTTTGTTGTTTAAATTAATAGAAAAAAATACAAAAAATATATTGCATTTACATTTTTAGGATTTAACTTTATAATTAGAAGTAACTAAAATGGTTTTACTAAAACGAAAAAATACAAAATATGTATCTTGCATTTTCTTTTAGCATTTAATATCCAAATTATTTGATTTTTATTTTAATTAGTGTTTAATTATGTGTGATAATTGTTATTAGAAGTTAATTAGTATTTTGATAAGTTAATTTGGTTTCATAATATAGTCTAAGATTTTTGGTTCTATAATTAAGAAATAAAACGGAAAGAAAAAAAAAAGAAAACAAAAATAAAGGAGAAAATCAGACCAGGCCTACCCTAAACCTGCCCAAATTGCACCCTCTACCCAGTCCAATTGGCCCAAACCAGCCCAAATCGACCCATCCGTTACTCCAAACGACCCGTTTCAGTGTTCAGGCTGATCACAGCCGTTAGATCTCTCTCATCCAACGGCTGGGATTAATCTCCCCATTCCAATATACTCAAACTCAAAAAATCGGATACCCTAACCATTTCGTCTCTAACCCCTTAAGACCGTCCCCGTAACCCTCCGCCTCTCCGCCACCCGAAATCGCCTCACGGCGGTTCCGGTAGGACAATGACCACCACCATTACACCATAGCACCTCCATGACCCCCCCATCCCGATCCCCCTATCAGCTAACTTCAAATCCAGCCAGAATCCCTCGAATATCGATTTTCAGTTTTGAACCCTAGCCGCCGCCACCAGAATCTAATGGAGGCGCCACCTCCACTCAACCCCAAACTCACATCAAACATTCCCCTAGCCTCATTAGTCACCAAATCGACTTCAGTTCGATTCGAAGTAAGCCAGAACCTCTCAAACCCCAAATCAAGCCTTCAAGAACCCTAAAAATTGAAAAGTTGAAATACATCGGATCAATTGAGGTATTGGGGTCCAATAGAATTTAATTGAGGTGTTCTCAATTGAGAACACTTCAATTAAACTCTATTCAACCTCAAATAGTCGGGTCCAAGCACAAGCGGGTCACTTTTACCTAAGGTATTTGTTTTCTTGTTGTCTTTCTTTATTCAGTTTTACACGGTTATATTATAGTATTTTATCCCGTTTCGATTTTCTGTTAACATTTCTCTTTTCTTATTCATTAGACCTTTTTATTTGGTCAATTTTTGCTTCTGTTTTTTTTCGTTTGAGTGTGCTTGTTATAAAATACGCATTCTTTTCGATTAGTCTCGTAGAATAATTAATTTCGTACTCCCCTTTGTTTTTGACTAAAAACTGTTGAAGTATTAAATCGTATGTCAATTATTTGTTGTCGATTGCATGAAACTGATTAAGTAAATGTCGTCGATTAATTTCAGAGGTCTATTGGCTATAGTAATGGACAGTGGTATTGTTGACATTGTTGAATTTGGTCCGAATCATTGTTTGAATTTGGAATTTAAATTGGTTATGTGAATTTCTTTTGGATTAGTTAACCAGCCTAGGCTTTATTGATTAAGGAAAGTGTTAGGAATTAACATGTTGTGGTTAAGACTAAAGTGGAAGGCATCTTGATTATCAGGGCATGCCTGAATTTTAAATTCAGGCTGCCAATACACTTTTTAATTAAAAATGGGATTAGACACTAAGTAGTGGGATGGGCAGAGGATATCAGGGCGAAAAAATTAGTTTCTTTATTCTGCTGAGTGCTTTTAAAGGCTGGAAATCAGAACAAAACGTGGGGGGTTAATTAAAAGGTAAAGGGAGGCACATGCGCAAGGCAATAACAGGCAGAAAACTTAGAATATGTGGGGGTAGAAGGTCTGTTTTTTGTCTATAAAAGGGGGGGAGAATACTGATTTTGGGGACACAGACAAAATTCAAGAATCCAGAGAGTTAAAAACTGATATTGAGGTCTCTTTTGTGAAGCAACTACTGTTTCGTTGAAGCTTGAGTTTTCTTTTGTTCTTTGAGTGTTTAAAAAATCAGAAATTGTTGTTGCATTACTGCTGGTTCTTTATGTTTCTACTTGCGATTTGCATTTGGTATTCTTGTGGTGCAATTTGGTTTTTGACTAAGTTGGTTTTGGAGTCTTACTGCTCACTGGTTGTTGCTGCAATTTGTTCCAGTAGTCTTATTTTGGTTTTCCTTTCTCCAAAATTGTTTAGTTGATTGAACTGGTCTGGTACTGTGAGAATTTGCTGTTGAACCTACTGTTTGGTTGCTTGTACTGTTGCTGCCTCTACTAATCTTCCTCTTCTTTGGTTTCATATACCAGGTACGCGTTTTGAGCCTGCCTCATTGTAATGCTTGCATTTGAAGAAAAAGCAAATGAAATTGAAGTTTTCTCTATTGCAACTTTAACACTTGGATATTATTATCATGTTTAAGTAATTTTCATTGATTTGATTAGCAATGTACTGTACTAAAACTGATGAACTGGGAATTGTAAAAATAGGGCTGTCAATTGGTTTCATTTATCTTGAATGTCATGTTGTATAAATTAATTTGAATTTAGAAGTGTAGTTAAAACAGAAAGTGGTCTGGAATTTGTTATGGGATAAACGGATAAGTAGGAGATTAGTCTTTGAATATTTCATTTATATTCACAGCATCTCATATTTGAACTCGTTAATCATGTGAGGTGTGATGTAATGATTTTAGCTAGAATTTAAAAATAGATAGTCAGGTATACAAAATCATTATCATACCTTGTTTTCATATTACAAATGCTGGAATCTAAATAAGAAACTAGTAAGAATAGATAATTGTAACACGAAATATAAATGACCAAAGTTTTAGTAGTTAGATACAGTTAGATATTATTTCACATTGCTGGATGCTTGAAATGTTAGGAAGTATTTTGTTTGGCATACAAATTTTAAATTGGGCCTGGATTGTTATTAATGGCTCAAGTAGCCTATTATAATCTGACATCACTAATAAGTCATCTTAAGGCCCAATGTAGTTGAAGGATTATACTGGTAGACCCAAATGGGGTAATACTTAATGTAACGATAAATTGATTAGGAACCCTTTTACACGTTTTGAGATTAATAAAAAATATAAAGTATAGTTTAATTAAGCGAAGGTGAAGTAAGTCTCACCAAGTGAAAGTGACAAAGGCACGATTCTCAAACAAGTTATTATGTAAGAAACAATTCGAATTCAGAAAGACCATCTTGTTAATTTCATGGTCTTTCCCAAAGTAATAATGCGTTAGCATCTTTAGGCACGTATTTAATAAAATTACCTCCCTAAACTCGGGTACACATTTTTGTGACCCTAATCCAAATCTCAATAAAGTCGGAACGCATAAAAAATTGCAGACACATTTATGTGACAAAATTCGAGATGCATTCTCACAACATTGTAATCCTCTTCCAATATAATAAATGATAAAAGAGGTTCAAAGTAATAATTGGCACATAAGTTCATAATTATTAAAAATTAGATAATTAAGCTGAATATGATAGTTGAGTGACCGTGCTCGAACCATAAAACTCGGGAATGCCTAACACCTTCTCACGGGTTAATAGAATTCCTTATTCGGATTTCTAGTTCGTGGTCTGTTAAATAGAGTCAAACCCTTCCTCAATTCGGAATTCAAACCGGTGACTTGGGACACCCTAAATCTCCCAAGTGGCGACTCTGAATCTCTTAATAAATGAATCCCGTTTTGATTGTCCTTTAATTGGAAAAACTCCCTTTACATCTCGCGCCCTCGCGGGTAGCGGAAAAAGGAGGTGTGACAATGGCCATGGGAGTTGGGAGTGATATTTCCTTCCAGAAGGCGGCCAATGCGGCCCGCAGAGTTGAGGTGGCACTCGCACAGGGAGGTAGTCAGATGTTAGATAAGAGACCTTGTCATTTTGGTAGATTCAGTGGTACCTCGACTGGAGGTAGGGATTCTTACGGTAGGGGTCAAGCACCGAGGCCCTTCCACTCAGTTCTTCAGACTTCTCATGGTAGTTCGGGAATTGGTGGTCACCAGCAGTATCAGTCAAATCAGCAGCCTATCAGAGCACCCCCACTCTGTTATTCTCACCAGCAGAGGACTTGTTATACTTGTGGTGACCCGAGGCATATTGCCAGGTTTTGCCCTCGAGCTTCGGGTAGTTCTCAGTAGCAGGGTCCTTGTCCTATAATTTAGGCGGCAGGTGATTCACAGCCTACCCAGCCAGCAAGAGGCGGGGGTAGATATCCTAGAGGTGGAGGTAGGGACCGTAGAGGTGGAGATCAGACCGGTAGAGGTAGAGGTCAGCCAACAGTTGATCGCCCTAGAGATGCAGCTTAGAGGGGTGGGGCCCAGTCTCGTTTCTATGCTTTGCCACCCAGGCTAGAGGCTGAGTCTTCCGATACTGTTATTACAGATACCTTTCTGGTCTGTGACAGGGGTGCTTCAGTGCTATTTGACCCTGGGTCTACATTTTCATATGTGTCGTCTTATTTTGCACCCTACCTGCCTATGCCTAGCGATGCTTTGGGTATTCCTGTATATGTATCTATACCATTGAGTGATCTTATAGTGGTTGATCGTGTCCATCATTCCTGTATTGTAGTGTTTGAGGGTCTTGAGACCCGTGTTGACCTATTGCTTCTAGATATGGTGGACTTTGATGTTATATTGGGGATGTATTGGTTGTCCCCGTATCATGCGATCTTGGATTGTCATGCCTAGACCGTGACTTTGGCTTTACCGGATATGCCCGATTGGAGTGGAGAGGGACTCCAGGTCATGCCACCCGCAGTGTTATCTCTTATGTTAAGGCTAAACGCATGTTCGAGAAGGGGTGTCTAGATTATTCGGCCTATGTTCGCGACTCCAGCTCAGAGGTTCCTTCTATTGACGCAATCCCTATTGTTTGGGAGTTTCCAGAGTTTTTTCCTTCAGACCTGCCGGGTATGCCGCCCGACAGGGATATTGATATTTGCATTGATATGGCCCTAGGCACGCAGCCCATTTCCATTCCGTCATACCGTATGGCCCCGCCAGAGCTGAAAGAGCTAAAGGATCAGTTGCAAGATTTATTGGAGAAGGGTTTCATTAGGCTTAGTGTTTCTCCCTGGGGTGGGCGAATTCTATTTGTGAAGAAAAAGGATGGTTCCATGCGGATGTGTATTTATCGACAACTGAACAAGGTAACAATTAAGAACAAGTATCCACTGCCAAGGATTAATGATTTGTTCGACCAGTTGTAGGGTGCAACGGTGTTTTCAACGATATATTTGAGATTAAGTTATCACTAGATGAGGATTAGGGCGTCTGATGTCCCTAAGACAGCATTCCGCACTCGGTATGGGCATTATGAGTTCTTGGTCATGTCATTTGGGTTGACCAATTCCCCAACAACATTTATGGAGTTGAAGAACCGAGTGTTCAGGCCTTATTTGGACTTGTTCATGATTGTCTTCATTGATGATATTCTTGTGCACTCCCGCAGTCAGGAGGAGCATGAGCAGCACCTCAGAATGGTTCTTCAGACTCTAAAGGATAGCCAGTTGTATGCCAAGTTTTCAAAATGCGAGTTTTGGTTGAGTTCAATGACATTTCTGGGTCTTTCATAGCAGGTGAGGGTATTCAGGTAGATCCAAAGAAGATTGAGCAAGTAAAGATTTGGCCTCGACTAGCTTCAGCGACAGAGATTTGTAGTTTCCTGGGGTTAGCTGGTTATTAACGTTGATTTGTGGAGTATTTTCATCTATAGCTGCCACGATGACCAGGTTGATCAGGTGGTCAGATGAGTGCGAGGAGAGCTTCCAGAAGCTCAAGACAGCTCTGACTACACCAACGATATTGGTTTTGCCCACGGGTCCAGAACCTTACACTGTTTATTATGATGCTTCCCGTGTTGGTCTTTGTGCGGTATTGATGCGAGATGGCAGGGTTATTGCTTATGCTTTGAGACAGTTGAAGATCCACGAGAAGAACTACCCAATCTATGATCTAGATTTGGCAGCCATTGTTCATGCCTTGAAGATTTGGAGGTATTATTTATATGGTGTGACGTGTGAGGTGTACACGGATCACAAGAGTCTGCAATACCTGTTCAAGCAGAAGTAGTTGAATTTGAGGCAGCGGAGGTGGTTGGAGTTATTGAAGGATTATGATGTTACTATCTTATACCACCCGGGTATGGCCAATGTAGTGGCCGACGCATTGAGCATGAAGTCAGCCAGCATGTGTTGTCTTGCTTATGTTCTGATCAGCCAGAGACCACTTGCCTTAGATATTCAGGTCTTGGCCAATCAGTTAGTGAGGTTGGACATTTCGGAGCCTAGTCGAGTACTAGCTTGCACGGTCGCTCGTTTTTTATTATTGGAGCGGATCCGTGACTAACAGTTTGATGGTCCTCATTTGTGTGTCTTGAGAGACACTGTGCAGCGTGGAGGTGCCACAAAGGTGACTTTGGATGCGGATGGTGTTTTGAGATTGCAGAGGCGAGTATGTGTGCCCAATGTTGATGGCATTCGAGAGTTGATCTTAGCGGAGGCCCATAGTTCTCGGTATTCTATTCACCTGGGCACCGCGAAGATGTATCATGACTTGTGGCAGCATTACTGGCGGTGTAGGATGAAGAAAGACATTGTTGCATATGTGTCTAGGTGTTTAAATTATCAACAGGTCAAGTATGAGCATCAGAGACCTGGTGGTGTGCTTCAGAGGATTGAGCTTCCCGAGTGGAAGTGGGAGCGGATTACCATGAACTTCGTTACCGAACTTCCAGTGACCCGGAAGAGATTTGATGCTATTTGCGTCATTGTTGATAGGCTGACTAAGTCAGCGCATTTCATTCCTATGGATACTACCTACAGAGACAAGCTGGGATTTACATCCAAGAGATTGTTCATCTTCATGGGGTACCGACATCTATCATTTCGGATCGGGGTACGCAGTTCACCTCGCGCTTTTGGAGAGCAGTTCAGCAGGAGCTAGGTACCCCGGTACAGTTGAGTACAACATTCCATCCTCAGACGGACGATCAGTTCGAGAGGACTATTCAGATATTGGAGGATATACTTAGAGCTTGTGTTATTGATTTTGGAGGCTCTTGGGACCAGTTCTTGCCTTTAGCAGAGTCTGCCTACAACAACAGCTACCACTCTAGTATCCAGATGGCACATTATGAGGCATTGTATGATAGGTTGTGTCTGTCTCCAGTCGGATGGTTCGAGCAGGGAGAGACTAGGTTTTTGGGTACTGATTTAGTCCAGTAGGCCTTGGACAAGGTCAAGATTATCCATGAGAGGTTGCGTTCCGCTCAGTCTAGGCAAAAGCGTTATGCGTATCGCAAGGTTCGAGATGTGGATTACATGGTTGGTGAGCGAGTATTGCTCAGTGTATCGCCTATGAAAGGCGTGATGAGATTTGGGAATAAGGGCAAGCTTAGCCCTAGATATATTGGCCCATTTTAGATACTTGATCGAGTGGGAGAAGTGGCTTATAGGCTTTCCATGCCACCTAGCTTGTCAGCTGTGCGTCCAGTGTTTCACGTGTCTATGCTTCGGAGGTATCACGGTGATCCCTCCCACGTGTTAGATTTCTGTACTGTCCAGTTGGACAAGGATCTGTCGTAGCCATTCTAGACCGGCAGGTTCGACAATTGAGGTCGAAGAGTTTTCCTTCAGTACGTGTGCAGTGGAGAGGTCAACCTCTTGAGGCTTCGACCTGGGAGTTCGAGTCTGATATGCAGAGCCGTTACCCTCATTTTTTTGCTAACTCAGGTACTTCTTTCTTTTGTCCGTTCGAGGACGAACGGTTGTTTTTGAGGTGGAGAATGTGACGACCCAAAGGGTCATCACCATATTTCTCCCTTTTTCTGTGCTTCCTAGGTATTGGAAATCTCACTCTCAGTGGCCTAGATGTGCGTGCATAGTCCGGGTGCGAATCTGGAAAGTTTTTGTGTTAAGATATATGAATTCTATGGAATAATTTAAAACTTTTGATATCAATGTTGATACAGTTGACTTTGGTCAATATTTATGGTAAACGGGCCCGGATCAGTGATGTGACGGTCCTGGGAGGTCCGTAGAAAAAATATGGGACTCGGGCATGTGGCCGGAGTCGAAATCTGAGGTCCAGAACCCCGGTAAAAGAATTTTTCTATTAAATTGTTTCCTCAAATCAATAAGGAAAAATTGAAATGAAAATGAGTTAGAAAATATAGGTATCGGGCTCGTATTTTGGTTCGGACACTCGGCACAGGTCTTAAATATTGGTTAAGCGCTTCCTGTGAAGTTTGGTCGATATCGGACGTCGTTTGACGTATTTCGGACCTAAATAGCTAAAGTTAGAGAATTATGAACTTTGAAATGAAACCTTGAGTTTTGCGGGTTGATTCTTTGTTCTTGATGTTATTTTAGCGATTTGATCGCTCGAGCAAGTTCGTATGATGATGTTGAGTTAGTGTGTGCATTTGGTTAGGAGCCCCGAGGACTCGGGAGTGATTTCGATGGTGGTTCGGGATGTTTTGCACTTGAAAATCTAGTAATTTTGAACTGTTGCTGGTATCTGGTGTGATGTTCTATGCGATCGCATAGGTCCTTCTGTAATCACATAGTGTAAAAATTTAGGAGCCCAAAATTGTTCTATGCGATCGCTACTCCCCTTGTGCGATCGCATTGCCCAGCTTCCCATACCCATGTGATCACATTGCCCACCTCGCGATCATATAGAGCATTTCCCTGGCCCAGTCGCATTTACTCTATGCGTTCAAATCATGCCTCCCGCGATCGTAGTCCATTAGCTCCCTACCCTATGCGATCGCAATGCCTTGTATACGATCGCATAGGGCATTTTTGCCCAGTGATTTTTTTTTGATAAAAACATAACAGAAGCACGTGATTTTTCACACAAAACTCATACGGGTTCTTCTCCTTCACCCTCCATTTTCAAGCTACAAGCTCCCATTCCTCCATAGCTCCTTGGGTAAGTTTCCTAACATCATTTCTTCATTATTTCTTCACCTAATCATAGTTAATCCTAGCCTAGTTCATGAATTTAAGGTAGAAATTCGGGGTTTTGGGTAAAACTAGGGCTTGTGGGATTTTGGGTGTTTCAACCTCAATTTGAGGTCGGATTGTGAAACAAATCATATATTCTAGCTCGTGGGGTTATGGGTGATTGGAATTTGGTCCGAGCCTCAAGTTTGGACCATGTGGGCATGGTGTCAGATTTTGCTATTTTTGGAAGAATGATGGGAATTTCATTTCTAGGTTATGGGATTGTGTTATTGAGCCCTAATTGATGTTATTGAATTAAAATTTACTAGATACCATTGTTTCGGAGTCGGATTCTAGAGGAAAGGCGGTGCTAGAGGATTGATTGCTATTTTCGTACCGAGGTAAGTGTTTGATCTAATCCTGGCTTGAGGGAATAGGACTAGAATATTATTGTTTGCTATTTGCTAAATGATCGAGTACGGTGTATAGGCATGGTGACGAGTATCTATACACTAGCGTCTAGCATGACCGTGAATCTTATGTGTACTTGCTTTAGGGTATATTTTGAGAATCATTCCTAGCAAATGATGAATTGAACGTGATGAGTTAGTTGAGGAATTATTTATAAAAACATGAGATTTCTTGGAGCTTTGGCTCAAATATGTAGTGACTTTTATGAAGTCAAATTTGTAAGTATTGTAAAGAAGTGTGGTTAGATCCCTTGCCGGGACGTGTAGATTATGATTGTTGTTGCTCCCTTATTTCGGTTGAGCGTTACATGTAATCTCCATTATTGAGAAGTTTTGGGCTGCTAGTTGTACCCTTATTGGATAGATCATTATATTGCCAAGTTTTCCTTAAAAGGGGAACTCCTTGAGAGAGACTATATGAATCATTTATGATATATACTTGGATCGTGTGGCACGCCGTCCACTTACGTTATAATTATTGGGATCGTGTGGCACGCCGACTTATATGATATTTATTGGGATCGTGTGGCACGTCGTCCACTTATATGATATTTATTGGGATCGTGTGGCACGCCGTCCACTTATATGATATTTATCTGGATCATGTGGCACGCCGTCCACTTATATGATATTTATTGGGATCGTGTGGCACGCCGTCCAGTTATATGATATTTATTGGGATCGTGTGGCACGCCGTCCACCTATATGATATTTATTGGGATCGTGTGGCATGCCGTCCACCTATATTATATTTATTGGGACCGTGTGGCACGCCGTCCACCTATATTATATTTATTAGGATAGCCTTTTGGGTGACATAACCGGGGAAGGGCGGTAACCTTGTAATGACGGTGATTGATTTTTTTCCGTCCCGACCCTACTGTGGCTAGGGTCAGATTTGGTGATTTTCAAGATGAGGTCACTTATCCCGAGCCCCAGTTTGACCAAGGTTGGAATTGATATGGTTTGGTGGCGAAGGCACTTAGCCTGAGTCCTGGTTCGACTGGTTTGAATCTGTTATGTTTTGGTGGCGAAGGCGTTTGGCCTGGGTCCCAGTTTGACTGAGGTCAAGCCTGCTATTTTTTGATGGCGAAGGCACGTAGCCTGAGTCCCGATTTGACTAAGGTCGAACATGCTATATTGAGATTATGAAGGGACTTAGCCTGAGTCCCGGTTTGACTAAGGTCTAACTTGCTATATTTTGATGGCGAAGGCACTTAGCCTGAGTCCCGATTCGACTCGGGTCGAACCTGCTATATTTTGATGGCGAAGGCATGCAGCATGAGTCCCGGTTCGACTGATGTCAAATCCTGCTAAATTTTGATGGTGAAAGCATGTGGCCTGAGTCCCAGTTTCACTGAGGTCGAACCTGCTATATTTTGATGGCGAAGTGATTTGGCCTGAGTCCCGGTTTGACTAAGGTCGAACCTTCTATTTTTTGATGGCGAAGGCACTTGGCCTGAAACACACTTCGACCGAGGTCGAACCTGCTATATTTGATGACGAAGGCCCTTGGCCTGAGTCCTGGTTCGACTGAGGTCGAACCTGAACTATATTTTGATGGCTACGACACGTGGCCTAAGTCCCGGTTTGACTAAGGTTGAACCTACTAAATTTTGATTGCGAAGGCACGTGGCTTGAGTCATGGTTTGACTGAGGTCAAACGTGCTATATTTTTATAGCTAAGGCATGTGGCCTGAGTCCCGGTTTGACCGAGGTCGCAACTGCTATATTTTGATGGTGAAGGCACTTAGCCTAAGTCCCTGTTTGATGTCAAACCTTCTATATTTTGATGGCAAAGGCACTTGGTTTGAGTCCCGGTTCGATTAAGGTCGAACCTGCTATATTTTGATGGCAAAGGCACTTGGCCTGAGTCGCGGTTCGACTAAGGTCGAACTTGCTATATTTTGATGGTGAAGGGACGTAGCCTGAGTCCCGGTTCAACTAAGGTTGAACCTTCTATATTTTGATGGCGAAGGCACGTGCCCAGAGTCTCGGTTCGACTGAGGTTGAACCTGCTTTATTTTTATAGAGAAGGCACTTAGCCTGAGTTCGGATTCGACTAAGGTCAAACCTCCTATATTTTTATGGAAAATGCACTTGGCCTGAGTCCTAAATTGACTAAGGTTGAACCTGCTTTATTTTGACGGCGAAGGCACGTGGCCTGAGTTTCGGTTTGACTAAGGTTGAACCTGCTATATTTTGACGGCAAAGGCACGTGGTCTGAGTCACGGTTTGGTTGAGGTCCAACCTGATTTATTTTTATAGTGAAGGCACTTGGCCTGAGTCCCGGTTCGACTAAGGTCAAACCTGCTATATTTTGACAGCGAAGGCACGTAGCCTTAGTCTCAGTTTTACTAAGGTCGAACCTTCTATATTTTGATTGCGAAGGCACTTAGCCTGAAACCCGATTCGACTGAGGTGGAACCTGCTATATTTTGATAGCGAAGGACCTTGGCTTGAGTCCTGGTTCTACTGAGGTCGAACCTGCTATATTTTGATGCGAAGGCACGTAGCTTGAGTCCCGATTCCACTAAGGTCGAACCTGTTACATTTTCATGGCAAAGGCACGTAGCTTGAGTCCTGGTTCAACTAAGGTCGAACCTGCTATATTTTGATAGCGAAGGCACATAGCTGGAGTTCAGGTTCTTGCTTGAGACGGCCTTGTGCTGGCTTTCAAACGGATGCTGCATTAGGGTTGAAGGAAATGCCACATATCTTCATTCTAAAGGAGAGGGGGGACTTCTTCTTCTTGTCCGGTTGCTTTCAGATATCAGTTTCCCTTGAAGCATTAGAGTATTAAGCGGTCGATATGCTTCCCTTTTATTCGTTTGAGTTGGATTGCTTCTTTGGCTTCGACTCTAGGGAGAAACTATGCATTTCGCTGGGAAATCCCCAGAGGTTGCGCCAAATTGTTTGGTGGTAAATAGTTTAATATTTACCAAGCAAATCAATCGAAATAATTCAAGGGGTAAATCATAGCCAATCATAACCAGTCACTAAATTAAAAGACAAACTTGAGACACAAAAATATTCAATTGTGGAACGACACGAATGAAGTTTTATTCATTGAAATAATTTGACTTGCATCTCCTAGAAGAGGTTCAGGATCTTACATTGATCTTATTTATTGCTCCACTTGTGAAGTATAGCTCTTTATCTCTGGGTGATCAGAGTTCTTCATCAAAGTCGTTTGCCTCTCCTTAAAGAGGTTCAGGATCATATGTTGATCTTGTTTATTGCTCCACTTATGGAGTATGACTTTCTATCTCTGGTGTAATCAGAGTTGTGTCGAAGGAGAAGTCCCCCCCCCCTCTTAAGATACATTGAGTCATGCTTATTCTGTAACGTTAAACTACCATCTTAAAATACATAGCAAACCAAGAGGTCTCTTCGTATTTATAATATTCAAAGTGTGTCTTCATTTATCCAATAATTAATTTTTCTTATTATAGTACATGACATGGCATTTCATCCACCTGCGCACCCTGGACTTGTGGCAGAAGGATTATTAGTATTGCAGGGTGACCATAGGTCATCATTTGTTTTGGAGGGCCAGCGAGGTGTTCAGACTATCCGCCCCAGGAGGCCGGACGATTTATTGGAGTTTATGGCGGAGCATCCCTTTCACCAGCATGTTGTATAGCTTCTAGAGTAGACCGGCTTGTATACCATATTTGAGGTGGGACGGATCCAGCTTGACTGGTCGCTTATCACATCCTTGATAGAGCAGTGGCGACCAGAGACACATACATTTCACCTGCCTACTAGAGAGGCTACGATCACTCTTCAGGATGTGCAGGTGTTATATGGATTGCGCATTGAGGGCCGCGCATTGACACCTGCCCCAGGAGTGGAGACGGATGACCCGCACACAGATGGTGGATATTATGGGCGGATGACTGGTTTGCACCCGGCGGGCGACCGTGGTGGTAGTCGTGTGCAGCTATCATTCATTATATCTTCCATGGCGGAGTTGCATCCACAGATTACTCATGAGACAGAGGAGTTGTGGATTATTCGTTATACTCGGATTGCATTTCTCATGCTATTCGGGTGTGTCTTGTTTCCCAACACGTCGGGGAACAAGATGTCGATGCGGTTTCTCCACTATCTGGAGGATATGGAGAAGGTGCAGCATTACAGCTGGGCAGCTGCTGTTCTGGCGTATCTCTATAGGAGCATGTGCTGGGCTAGCATCGGTCCAGCTAATGATATTGGTGGTTTTTTGCCACTCCTTCAGGTGCAAAATATTTCCGAATACATTCTTTATTAAGACCCAATTCTATATTGTGAAATGACTCATAATTTACATCAACATTTGATCTTAGGTTTGGGCGTGGCAACGTATCATGCCACTACAACCACCTCTGCCAGCACAGTTCTATCCGCCCATCCCGCTATCTGAGAGATGAATTCTCCAGCGGGGGAATTACCGAGGAGTAGATGTGCACCACAATCTCCCCCTTATTAGGGACCTATTTGATATGTTGGTGGCTGGATAGGTAAACACCTACATAAAGTTGGTTGTTTAAATGTAGTTGTACTTTGCATACTAATTTGTTGTTATTGCTTGTAGTTCATATGGATGTCGTACACCGATGAGTTACTTGCCCACCTACCTGCTATTTGCTCGGCAGACCGGCTCATATGGAGCAGATCCATCCCATTGATATTCTGGGATGTTGTTGAGTATCATGTAACGGAGTGTGTGCTGCGTCAGTTTGGTCGTCCTCAGCCGGTACCGAGTGATCTCGTATGGGAGCCTACTCATTATCAGCTGGACGACCGTCACAACATGAGCCGGGAGTATGTTGCGTGGCCGCGTCAGCAGGTAGTTCATTGGGAGGAGCGAGCTCAGCGCATCCCCCCACCACTTACACCGTTCCAGGAGGCGAGTATTTCGCTGTATGAGAGATGGTACAGACGTCACACCTGACGGCATATCGGTAACCCCACCCTCATGCTTGATGGCAGATACAGACCGTATGCCGGGAGGCACGAGTCACTGGTATGTTTTTTTGACTTATTAATATCATATAATTATGGCACAGAGTTATTTAATTACTAATTGACTTATTTCACAGGTTATTGGGCTTCACCGCATCTACCAGCCTAGAATAGATATTCAGCAGTATGAAGACATCCCTAGACTGGTTGATTATGGACGGGAGATAGCCCAGATGTTTCGTTTGGCACTGGAGGAGTCAAGGGAGAGCAGTAGGTTAGACCATGAGCCCGAGTATGTGGCTCTAGACGCGTATCGGAGGGGTAGGCTAGTCCCCCGTGCAGGGGCTAGGGCACCAGGCAGGGGTCGCAGGGGACGACGAGGAGGTGGCCGGCAAGGGGGCGTTGAGGAGCCGGTTGACCCACCTGCAGGGTTTGGAGCTGGGGGTTTTGGAGATGAGCAGCAGGGTTATGTGCCTCATCCAGCTGACCCTTCCAGCAGCATGCAGCAGGGTTTTATGACCCTTCCAACTGACCCTTCGAGCAGCATGCAGCAGGGTTATATTGGTGGTTAAGCTGACCCTTCCAGCAGCATACCCTCATACGACCTTCAGTTGTCATCGCCAGCGACGCAGATGGCCCCATCCGGACCATTGCCGATTATGGGTACCTTTGACGGGGATGTACATCAGTACTTCGCTGGCACATCTACCGCAGGTGAGCATCGGCCGACCCGTGATGTGGATGGCGGTCGTAGGTTGAGTTATCCATCATCCCCTACATTTGATGTGGTATGTTTGTATTACTTTTGTTTTTCAATTCTAAATTAATTTTACTTTCGCTGCAATAAATTAGTTACATCTATTTTTATGCAGTCTTCATCCCAGACCATGTTTGAGCATACTACATGCAATGATGATCTAACCATCGATGAATATACGCAGGACCCCGATGAGACCATAGTGAGAGAAATAATTTGGTAACCTGAATAAATTAAATACCTATCTTATTTTATCTAACATTACTTATTGTATTATAGGTTGGTGTCGACCCGACGGCCTATTCCTCTGACCCTGCCAATTGTGCTGTAGATGCCGCTGCACATCCTCCCAAAAAGAGGCGGCTTGACGATGATGATCCAGATAGTGTGCCCGACCGACAGGGGATGCGACTTAGGCCAGCAGCAAATCTGAGGCACAAAGCCTGCGGCACTCATTGATTTCATTATGTATATAGACTTGTGTAAATAATATTTATTGTGAATAAATAAATATTTTTTGATTTCATTATTATGTAAATACAAACATAGAATTAATAAATGAAACAACACGAACAGAAACATAATATAGAACAGTGAAACTTAAAATAGAATAACACGAACAGAAACATAATATTCCAATAAAACTTAAAATTGTACAATACAAACACAAACATAGTATTACACTTAAACAAGAGTAAAATCAAGTAGATAAAAATAAAATGCAACTAAACAGACAGTACGAATTGTTTCTTCTATGGGCTTCCATTTATTCTGCGTTCTAGCCACTTAAATTGTTCTAGCAGTTGTTCTTTTTCGTCTTCTAACTCTTTTACTCTTGCCTTAAGCTCCGCAATTTCCTGTTTATTTTTGTTTCTTTGTTCCTTAACTGCTGCCAAATTCCATTCTGCTCTCCATTTTTCATCATTTACTTCCCTCAGCTCGTCCCTGAGTTCTATCATTTTTTTATGGAGATTGTAGTTAATATCTGCTTGGCCTAACCAGATATATGCAGGTTAAGCATTCGTTCTCTGTAGTTTGCTTGGAGACATTGTTCCTCAGCCCATTCATGAAACTCACACATTGGTTCATTCGGATTTTTGTACGCATCCAACTGGTTCATACACATCCAGTACTTACGTCCAACGTCATCACCTTCCCAACATGTTTGTTGCACACAAGCTTTTCCATAGTAACACACCGGTGTACCATATTGAGCCATTTAAAATATTGCACAGTAACACACTTCGAAAATATCAAACTTTTGGAAGAAATATTTGCGTTTTATAAGATTTTGAGCACATCTAATGACTGGAATGAGCCCGGTATTTATAGGCAACATGTAACATAAATCGTCATATTATACTACGAATTTCAACTTCACATTTCGTAGTATTAAACTACGAATTACAAAAAAATTCAGCTTTTTCGTATGAAAGGACAACTTTACATTTCGTAGTATTGAACTACGAATTACATTTCGTAGTATTGAACTACGAATTACATGGACATGACAAATCACATGATTTTCAGCTTTTTCAAATAAAAGGACAACTTTACATTTCGTAGTATTGAACTACGAATTACATAGACATCACAATTCACATGATTTTAAGCTTTTTCAGATGAAAGGACAAATTTACATTTCGTAGTATTAAACTACGAATTACATAAACGAAATGACATAGACATGACAATTCACATGATTTTCAATTTTTTTAGACAAAATCATAACTTCACATTTCGTATTATTATAGGACAAATTATATAGACATGACAATTCATGATTTTCACCGTTTTTATACAAAATGACAACCCAAAAATATGTAGTATTGAACTACGAATTACATAGAGACTACGTAGTATTTGGACATAACCTTTTAAAATTGCACAACATCACATTAAGAAATTTTGAACAAGATACGTAATTTGAAGAAGAATTTTATTTCAAATGCACAAAACGTACTACAGACATATATTACAACTAATAATACAAAAATAAAGAACTAGCGTTATGGTTGATAGTTGGGTACATTGGACGAACTTGCAACAGTATTACCCCTACCATGCCCAGCACCTGAAGGACATTTACGGTAGTCATGTCCAGTTTGGGAGCATATGCTACATTTACGTGCATAAACAGACTTACCAACATCCATTTGGTTTGGTATACGTGTTCTCTTTTGCACTCTCAACTTGCGCAAGTACTCCTTGTTACATACCAACTTAAAAGGTTCCGGCGGCCAATAATGCTCAGCACCTAATGGATGCAACTTTTCACTATACGTGTCTACGTATGCTGCAACACTTTAGTGCCTATCAATGTAGTTTGTTGCCACATAGCCAACTTGTTCAAAACACTTCAATGCATGTGGGCACGACATGTGGTAGATGGTCCATTTCCCACATGAACATAACCTTCTATTTTCATTCACCGTATGTACATTATTCCCACGGTGTCCACGATTAGCGGTCTTAACTTCAAAAACACCCAGTTCATTGTCGTACTGAAGAAAAGAATGCCACTGTGCTCGCTTCCTGTACTTTTCGAATCTTGCCATGGGTATTGGCATAATTCAACACCCATATCCAACAATGACGATGCAGCTGCATGCCTTTCAACAAACCTCTCTGCACTCTGTTTGAAAGTCATGCGGACCATGGCAGTGACAGGCAGTCCACGGGCAGATTTTAACAAGCCATTAAA
This sequence comes from Nicotiana noctiflora, assembly GCA_032618575.1. Lineage (NCBI taxonomy): Eukaryota > Viridiplantae > Streptophyta > Magnoliopsida > Solanales > Solanaceae > Nicotiana > Nicotiana noctiflora. The sequence goes on from JASVEL010003143.1 coordinate 200,095, forward strand.
TGACTCTGACACATTCGTGGTGAGGGCTCCCCATCGTCTGCCACCATCATCATACAATGTCCACATTTGAGGGTCATGTTGCATCAACCAAGTATAGGCTCGTGGTTCCATCTGCCGGATTGCTTCCATGCACCTCGTGAATTTACAGAGCTGGTGCTCGGTTGCAGCCATCCACATTAAGTGATGCAACGCCTTGTCACGAAATCTCTTTTGAAAATTGGCCTTTAGGTGCCTCACACAGTAACGGTGGTATGCATGCGGTTCCTTCCATTCAAGCAAGTGACGTACAGAACTTAAAATACCACCATGCCGATCAGATATTAGACAAATACCTGAACGCTATTTGACAACGTGCTGCTTCAAGTGGTTCAAGAACTGCGTCCACGTCTCTTCACTTTCGTTCGCACAAATGGCAAAAGCTAGTGGAAATATTTGACCGTTGGAATCTATAGCAACTGTAATCAAAAGCTTAATATCATCCTTTCCATAGACATGAGTACCGTCTATGGAAATTACAGGACGACAATGCACAAAACCATCTATTGCTAGTTTAAATGACCAAAATAGATAGTTGAATATAAATTCAGGTCTGTCAGGACATGGATCGCGCCTCCATTCAACAATAGTACCGAGGTTAAATTGTTGCAGTGCAACCATGTACCTGGGAAGATTTGAAAAGGACTTATCCCAGTCGCCATAAATTAGTTCAAAGGCATGTTTGCGACCGAGATATGCCTTTCTTTTGGTTATAATACAACCATACTCCTGGTGGACAGCTGTAATATACTCTTTAATCTTAAATCTAATAGACACTTCCAAAATTGGAACCAAGACAAGGGAAATCAAGTCAACATCCAGGTTGAAGTGGTTCTCATTGAATGTGTCCATTTCACATCTATGATGGCTAACAAATTTACCAACTTTCCACAAACCTGATTTTTTCTTTGTAGCACGAAGCATCCAGTGACAGCCCAAGAACCACCTACGTCATATAGCCTTGTATTTATCCGTAGTTGACTCACTTACCGTCATCTCACAACACTCCCTTATACTATAGATTTTTACAGCCCTAACTAGGCAAGCTTTATCAGGGAAATACACGCCCTTTGTAAGAACAGCTGGTCTAGATTCATCCCACATCTTCGATCGTAATTCATCATCATCCCTTGTCAATGCATCAACATTAGGCATGGCTGGCAAATTATCAAGGTACGCAATATTTCTCTCATGAAAGGCACGTGGGATTCATACACTCTTGGTCTAACGAGGGGGGTGGAAAAACATGCTCCCTAGTCAACTCAGGTTCCACATTCACTTCCTCCTCCTCATCGTCACCCTCCTCATCGTCACCCTCTTCACGGAAAGGTGTCTCATCCCCAGACTCATCCGCATTGTTATCGTAATCACTATCATCCTTCTGACTCTGCGCATCTGCTAAGTCACGAGTAAAAACATCGTCTACGGGCAACTGTGTTAGTCCAGGAGCTTCAAGAAGCTCGTTTTCACTGCATAAAACCAACAAAAATTTAAGTTTCCTAATACTTAGGAAAAATATTGTACATATCACTATATCACTTTACTTACAAATCGTATTGTCTTGAAGTTTCATGCTGGCTATCTTGAGGTTGCTGATAACTACCAGATGGACCACCGTGCTCCAATACTCTAGAGTTTTGCAAATTTCAACTAGGGGCGTGGTCATAATTTATCAAATTCAAATCCGGATGGTACACCCTATGAAAATTAGAACTATTAATACAAATCCAATTAAAACATCAAGAAAATAATTTTACTAAAATTAAGTTTAGCAGTCGTCTTTTTGATTATACGAAGTAGTAACATTAATTTCTGGCTGCTCATTCGCCTGTGGTGACAAGTTCAAATCAAGGAAACCTCTTCCATCTGCCAACCTGTCCAGCTAATGCTGCTCCAATATAACCACCCGATGATTGGGGGTTATCGCTTATACGCACTCCCTCATTACTACTAAGGTCTTCAACCTTCACATACATTTCTAATAATTTTATTACAATGTATTCTATATATTCGTCCGGAACACGCAAAAAATCTCTAAGACTTTCATCATCGTCAATGTTAAACTCAGAATAATAAGCAAACCCATGCGGAGTCACTGAATAAGGAAATCGTCCGGGTACTTTAATGCTAACCGAACGCCTCCGCTCACTCATTTTTTATGTAACAACGATACCAAAGTATCGTACTCCATATTAAGCGGCAATTTTTTTGGTTTTTTCTGTGGCGGTAGGAATTAGGAACATCCCCTCATGGAGATGGAAGGATAAGTTGCACTATGGATAGGAGTGGAGTTAGAATGTGATATATACAGGTTTAATCGAATTTAATAGCTTTAGCCAAAATTTATTTTTATTACAAAATTTACTATATATATTATATTCAGAATCTCGTAACTAACAGCTATTAATACTGTTTAAAATTTATAAAGTTCAAATTTTGTAAAAGAACCTTGAAGTAATGGTAAAGTTATTTTCATATGACGTATACGTTATAAGTTTGAACCGCGAAAATAACCACCAGTACTTATATTAAAATAATTTGCCTATATCATATTTCTTTGTAGTACAATTCTTCTTTGAACCTTACATGAATATATTCATGAGATGCTATATACTTTGAACTACCTTATTTTAAGTTTAAATTCTGATTCCTGTTTGTGGGAAAACAGTCTCTTCGATGCCTAGTAGTATAGTGCAAAATGGGATAGTGGAATGAAAGGATAGGTGTCAAAATAAGGAGGAAAGGGAAGAGAGAAGATCGTACATAATGCCTCGCTGTTCACCATGTGATGGCCTTGTGCCTTCGTTTCCATCCCTTCAATCTATCTCTTCATTTCTCTTACTACATGTACTTACCGTATGCAACAGTTTAAACATGTAGGATTATTTAATTTGTCTATCACTAAATATAGTTAGTACGCATATTCAAATTTGAGGTTGAGAAATTTTTAGAAGGATTCACTAGCCATTATTGAGTTAGTTCACATATTCATATTTGAGGTTGAGAAATTTTAAATATACAATATACAGATTTTCAAAGAAACAGTATCGAATGACACCCTATTTTGTGTTTAATATTATCTTATTGGTGTTGGCACGGTTGATTGACTCAAAAGATATTGTAATTTTTGTGAACAAATTAATTAATGAGGATAAAAAGGTAAATTTTAGCTAAGTATAATAAACTCTAGAACCAAAAAATATCAGAAGTGAACACAATGAATAATATTACTTGATCCTTGCATGAGAGATTGCTCAAATACCAAAGATGTCAATCATTTATGTAAGAACATGTTACAATGGTATTCTTTGTTAATTTTGTCTCGGAGCCCTTCTACAAGATTTATCTCTCACTATATATAAGAGACAACCCCCTTCGGGAGCCTAAAGAACATGTCATAAGGAATATTCAAGAGTATATTCCTAATACTCCTTGTTGGGCCTACATTACTACCAAAATCATATGTCCTCTATTTGTTGCTTGTCGTCCTCTACAGGACGTCAAGCTGTGAAGATCCCGTCTTCTATCGTGCTTGTCGATGGTCTTGATCGTCCAAATTTGGACCCATACAGTTAGTCCCTCCACTTGTCGGGGTTACAACTTGGTGCGTCCTTGATAAGTGGACACCATTCGCTCCCGTGGAGAAATTTTGCTTCATGAAGCATTATGGCTTGGTTAGCAACGAGAGGCTGGCGTGCTCAATAAGACCCTGAATAGGGTGTTTTATCGGGAAATGACGTTATTTTCACAGGCGTCATCATTATGCGTATTTTCGAGGCAAGGGCTGACAGCTTGTCACTTCGATTTTCAGAGCCATCATGCAGCCTTCTACTTCAATTCTGGCGCCACCTAATCCTATAAATATGTGGAATGTTTGTTTCTTTTTTTAAATCTTGGCCATTTCATCTCCGGTTGTTCTTTCTCATCTCTGTCGTATTTGCTCCACAATTTTTTCTATTTCTTCTTCTCCCATTTTCCGTTCTTAGCTTTCCCTATTATTTTAATGTATTTTTTCATAAGAGATGCCCAAAACACACCGATCTCATGAGGGGGTTTCAAATGCCGCTAAGTTGTCTGTGACACTTCCCCTTGGCGATAAGGGTATGAGGGTGGAGGAGGGGACAACTTTCCCACCGTGGAGGAGTTGATGCCGAGAAAACCTTCGTCTTAAAGTGACTTTCTCAAGGACCCCCTCCTACTCCCATCCATGTGTTCTCTGAAACCGAGTAGGTCCATATCGATGCTCTCCGTGTGAAATATAACATTCCTGGTCACGTTGATATGATTCCAGCAGGGAGGGACTTCGTAGAAGTCCATAAGCCTATGTACTCTGCTTTTTATGAGTACCCCTTCGTAACTGGTTATTCCTTCCCCCTCTTCCCATTAGCGAAGGAGTTCTATCAGTTTTATCAGGTTTGTCTGGCACAACTTTCCCTTTACATGATTAAAATACTTCTGCTATTGACAAAGTACGTGGAGTTGGCGGGGTGCGAGGTTACCATTGACCATCTATTGCACTTGTTTTCACCCCGCATTCATAGGGGTACTATGGTGGGCACCTTGTGATAAAAGGGCTAGTGATTGGACAGACGACCGAGTGAATCATAAGTTTTGGCACAAGTATTCTTCATCAGAACCGCACATATTGTGTCTGACCCCGCTAGGTACCCGGAGCAATGGAATGAAAACTGTAAGTGCTGCCACTCGTTTTACTCTCTCCTTTCTTACTCATTCACCTTTGAACTCGTTTTCTTCTTATTTACATACATGGGGCATCCACCTCACCCTATTGTAGGTATAACGGATTGGGTAGCCCGTCTGCTTCCCCATGCAGTGGAGACTCAAGATTGGGCCGCTTTTGTGAAACATTATGGGCTGAAAGTTTCGTCTGGTAAGAGCCTTTCTTTGTATCATTGCTTAACTGTATAGCAGTGTCTATTGATACGACCTTTTATGATGACAGGTCGAGGCGGTTCTCGGCGGAAGGCTCCAGTCCCTACATTTTGACAGGCTTTCGCTGTTGTGGGAATGTAATTTACTTTAAATGAGTCAATTCGAGGGGATCGTGGTCAACCGATATAGAGGGGAGGTTCTTCTTGTGATATGGTTGTGAGGGAAGAGGCCTCTTCTATACCGACCCGTCACCATATGGACAAATCCTCTAATTTGGACAAGTCATTACTGGATAAAAAGAGGAGAATGGAGCTTGGGACGGATATGGCCGCGGACACTGGCAAAAGCAGGACGGGCATGTCGCAGACAGCGTCAGTGCCTATGCTTATGTTCGATGCTATTTTGGCGATGAGGTCTCCCCAAACGGAAGGGGTTTACCCAAGATGTGGTTCCGTGTCCTCCACTGAGGGTTGCGCATCATCTAACGTCTGAGGGGGCATGAGTGTCGAGGGAGAAGGCTTAGGTTCGAATGTCGATCTAAGGGATGTTCGTGAGTTCTTAGAATGACTTACTCATGTGGAGGTCAGGATGGAGGACTCTAATCGGCATATAGTTGTCCCTAGGACTATAACTTGTTTTCGAAATGCGAGAAGGTGGCATCTGCCTTAGCCCCTTTATGTGCTGCCCCCGAGAGCGAGGTGCTTAGAACGATGAGCGATATGGAGTTGTCTTGGAGCGTTGCTGGCGTGGCCTTGTGGGTAGATGTCTTTCTCTTTCTTTTCCTTGTTGAGTTTTCATTTATTTTTAAATTTTTCTTTTTGTGCTAGACCTTTATCATGGAGAATGAGAGTGAGTGTCGGGAAACAAAGAGGACGACCATCTACAGGAAGATGTCTTCAAAATATCAAGAATATTGCACCAAGCATCCTGCAATGGCCAACATCTATAATCAGGACCCAGACTTCTAATTGTTTCACAAAGGGCCCAAGAAGAGGGAAGACCAATTTGCACGCAAGGTCGAGGAGTTAAGAGAGCGGGAGGAGGATCTCATTAAAGTCATTGCCCATAATTGTCAACTTGAGGAGTCCCTTATGGCGAAGGAACATGAGCTCGAGTTAAGTAGATGGGTGATTGCCGAGAACGCCAACCTACAGGCGAAGATGGCCAATTTTACTGCCGAGTTGGGTATGAAGTCACTGGAGATCGATGAGCTTAAGGGTTATTTAAGTCTGAGTGCTGACGGGCTGGCAACTGTTATTTCTAAAGTGGAAGCTTTGGAAGATACTCTTTGTGTGTGTAGGTCGGATCGTATTAAGGAAAATGGGGTATTCGATCTTAAGGTAGCCATTCTTGAGGGGCGTATATAGGATTTAGAGGTTACATTATCCGCGTTGTCTGAACAAGTGGCATTACTGAGAACGAAGGATGTGCGTCGACACTCACAACCTTTCACATCTCGTGCTTCAGTTGATCGTATCTTGCGTCGTCGTTTATATGAGTTGGGGGTTCATGCTGAGGCCCAGCTAGATGTATATAAGGATATTTATACCGGATGGGAGGGTATCTGAATTTGAACTTCAGGATAGGCATACTGAAGCTCGGTCAACCCGTAAGGCATGCGGATATGACCCTGACACCTGATGGGGATTATATCAACTCTGATAATGCGAATTGTCTTACCTCTGGTTCTTGGTACGAAGATGTGTATGCCACTAGGGACGATGTTTGATTTTTGTCTTGTACTTATTTTTTGCTTTAGAATTTTTGTAAGGGCATGCTTGAGCCCATTGTAAAGATAGTTACTAGTAATATTTTGTTGTAATGAAGAAATTGTTTTGTCGATTCGATGGTGATCTTTGTAATATTCTTAGTGATGGCCTTAGCCTTTGGGATGCTACTTTCGAGCTATTGTTGAAATAGTATCCTATCATAGTTTGAGTGAAGTCAAGCTCATATTTTCTTGTTGATGGACTTATCTATTGGGAGGTTACATTCGAGCTGGCATCGAAGTAGTATCCCGTCATAGTTTGAATGAAGTAAAACTCATATTTCGTTGATGGACTTAGCCATTGGGATGTTATTTTTGAGCTGACATCAAAGTAGTATCCCGTCATAGTTCGAATGAAGTCGAACTCATTGCTTTTTATGGCCTTAGCCATTGGGATATTACTTTCGAGCTGGCGCCAAGTAGTATCCTATCGTAGCTCGGATGAAGTGGAACTTAATTTTTTTGTCGTTGTCCTTAGCCATTAGGATGTTACTTTCGAGCTAGCGTCTAAGTAGTATCCCATCGTAGTTCAAACAAAGTCAAACTCATATTTTTCGTTGACGGCCTTAGCCATTGGGATGTTACTGTTGAGCTGGTGTCGAAGTAATATCTCGTCGCAGTTCGAATGATGTTGAACTCATCATTTTCATCGATGGCCTTAGATATTGGGATGTTACTCTCGAGGTGGCATCGAAATAGTATCAAGTTGTAGTTCGAATGAATTAGTACTCATATTTTTAGATGGGCCTATTCATTGGGATGTTACTTGCGAGCTGGCGTTGATGTAGTATCTCGTCATAGTTAGAATGAAGTCGAACTTATTTTTTTATGGCCTTAGCCATTTAGATGTTACTTTCAGTAAGTTGCCGAAGTAGTATCTCAATGTAGTTCGAATGAAGTCGAACTCATCTTTTTGGTTGATGGCCTTAGTCATTGGGATGCTACGTTTGAGCTGGCGTAAAAGTAGTATCTTGTCGTAGTTTGAATGAAATCGAACTCATCTATTTCGTCGATGGTTTTAGCCATTGGGATGTTATTTCGAGCTGGCATCGAAGTAGTATCCCATCGTAGATCGAATGAAGTCAAACTCATCTTTTTCATTGATGGCCTTTTGCCATTGGGATGTTACTTTCGTGATGGCGTTGAAGTAGTATCCTATCGTAGTTTGAATGAATTCGAACTCATCTTTTTTGTCAATGGCCTTAGACATTAGGTTATTACTTTTGAGGTGGCATCAAAGTAGTACTACGTCGTGAGGGTGGTGTTCAATTTTATTTGCTAGAGTATCGTGGATGCTAGTTTCATTCGTACATTGGAGATTTAATCATACTCTTGTAGGTAATACATGTTGACTTTGTACATATAATAGATATTACATACAACAGATATTTGGTTGTCTATACCCAATCCCTTCATTACTCGACCTGGAGATCATGTCAACGGGTGGGGTAATGAATAACACTTCAGATCTTGAGGCATATCCCTTGCCACCTCATTAAAAACCTAATCGAGAAAACCCGATTGGGACAAAACCCTGGTAAGGAAAAGAGAGTACGACTTAGGTGGCGCCTCTTTTCAGAAGTGGAATTATTTAAGGTTGGCAATATTCTAATTGTTTTGGAGTAGTTTTCCTTCCATCATCTCTAACTGGAATGCTACTTTATTCGCTGTTGCCGTGATTTTGTATGGCCCATCCCAGTTTGTTCCCAATTTTCCCTCATTAGGGTCCTTTGCTGCTTGTGTTTGACGACATAGTCTTCGACCTTGAGTGGTGTTATTTTGGCCTTCTTGTTGTAGTACCTTTCTACTTGTTTCTTTTGGGATATCATTCTTACGTAAGCCATATTTATTCGCTCTTCTGCCTTCATCTAGTTCTTGTAACCCGCTCTCATCGTTACTTGGTCCACTCTCATTGGAGTATCTCAATTTGGGTTCTCTGACTCTACTGGCTATAACCGCGTTAGTGCCATAAACTAATAAATATGGCATCTCGCCTGTGATAGTTTTTGGCGTGGTTCGGTATGCCTATAGTCCTTCTGGCCGCAATTCAGGCTATATCCCTTTGGCATCCTTGAGCTTCTTTTTTAATATATTCAATATCTTTTTATTGGATGATTCGTCTTGGCCATTGCCGGTGGGATGGTACGGTGTGGAGAGTATTATCTTGATGTGCCATTTACTCGGTTGTTTTCTTTCTGGTGAACTGAGGCCCGTTGTCACAGTTGATTTATTTGGGAATGCTGAAGCGGCATATTATATTTTTCCATATGAACGCGATAACCTCATGCCCACGTATTTGAGTGTATGCACCTGCTTCCACCCACTTAGAAAAATAGTCAATTAAAATTGAAAGGAAACGCAGATTACCTTGCCCTACTGGAAAGGGTCCAACAATATCCATCCCCCACTTTATGAATGGCTATGGCTATCTGATGGAATGCAAAAGTTCTCCTGCTTGGTGTGTCATATGGGTGTAATTCTGGCACTGCTCACATTTTCTAACATAATTCGCGGCTTTTTTTCATAATGGGCCAATAGTATCCTACACGGATGAGGCATCTGACGAGGGCACGATTTGCCATATGGGCATCGCAATTCCCCTCGTGTACTTCCTCTAGTACTCGCCTTGTTTGATTTGGCCCAAGAAAATTGGCTAGGGGGCGCCGAACGTCTTTTTTTAAAGATTATAGTTACGAGGTTGTATTTAGTTGCCTATATTCAGAGCTTTTTGGCTTCTTTCTTATCTTGTGGGAGTGTCCCTTCCTGCAAGTATGTTACGATACGGATGCTCTAGTCTCAAATTAGGTTTATGGAATGTACCTCGACCTGGTCTATCGACGAATGGAGAAGTGTGACCACATTTTCTTTGTTGATCTTTCTAGTGGTTGTTGCTAGCTTGGCGAGACTATCTGCTTCGGAAATATTCACCTTTGGTATCTGTTCGAGGCGGAATTCATCAAATTCTGGTAGTGGTTTATGATTTTCTTACTGGTACTTCTGTAGTCTCTTCTCCTTGATTCGGAAAGTTCAGTGACTTGATTCACCACGAGTTGAGAGTCGCAATGGAGGACAAGTTGTCGAGCACCATATTTGAGGGCTAATTTCAACCCTGCAATCACAGCTTCATACTCGGCCGCATTGTTAGTCATTTTGGGGCACCGTATGGATTGACAAATCACTTCGCCCGTAGTGACTTCGAAGACGAGTCCCAGTTCCGATCCTGATGCATTAGATGCACCGTCGGTGTAGAGGACCCAGAGGTCGAAATGTGCAGAAGCACGAAGCGCCTCCTGCTCTACATCAAGTAATATTTCTATGTTGAAATCGGCGATGAATTTGGCGAGAACTTATGACTTTATAGCACTTCGCGATTGATACGTTACATGGTGCTCACTTAGTTTTATGGCCCATTTGGCCAATCTACCCGATAGTTCGGTTTTGTGTAGGACGCCTTTGAGGGGGAAGATTATCACCACCTTTATGGGGTGACATTGAACATATGGTCTAAGCTTTCATGAAGCTACGACTAATGCCAAAGCTAATTTCTCAAAGTGGGGGTACCCATTTTCTCCATCAATTAAGGTTTTATTGATATAATAAATTGGAGACTGCATATCTTTGTTTTCACGAACCAATTCTGCACTTACTATGACTTCAGAGAGTGCTAGGTATACTAGGGGCATTCGCCCAACTCTACTTTGATGAGTAGTAGCGGTGAAGACAGGTACATTTTTTAGTTCTCTTAAGGCGTCAACGTATTATGAATTCCACAGTAGTTTGTGATCCTTTCTTAGTACATTAAAGTATTTGTAGCACCTGTTTGACGGTCGTGAAATGAACCTCGATAGGGTGGCTATTCGTCCTGTCAGTTTTTGTACCTATTTTTTCTGGTCAATATCTCCGGTATTCCTTTGATTGCTTTTATCTGATCCGGGTTGACCTCAATACCCATTTGCGACACAAACCGAGAAACATTCCTGAGGTTATGCCAAAGGCGCATTAATCGAGATTGAATTTCATTCTGTATTACCTCAATATTTTGAAGGCTCCCTTCAGATACCAAACTGATCATCCTTCCTCTTTGAATTTACTAGCATGTCATCAATGTAGACCTCCATGATCTTCCCGAGTTATTATTCGAACATTTTGGTGGCTAACCTTTGGTACGTCGCTCATGCATTCTTGAGTCCGAACGACATGACTTTGTAGCAGTATTTTCCTTGGTGGCTAATAAATGTGGCCTTTTCTTGGTCTTCTTTTCCCATTAGAATTTGGTTGTAACTAGAATAGGTTTCTAAGAAGATTAATAGTTTGTCCCCCGCCATGGCATCGATGAGTTGGTCAATATGGGGTAACAAAAAGGAATCTTTTGGGCATGATTTATTCAGATCGTTGAAGTTGACACACATCCGCCACTTCCACTTCTTCTTTTTTACCATGACCACATTGGCGACCCACTGGGGATCTTTGATTCTTGGATAGAACCATTGCCGGATATTTTATTGACTTTTTCCCTAACTGTGTCATTGATTGCGGCGTCAAACATTATTCTCATTTGCCGTACTGGCTGATGGAGAGTGTCGACATTCATCCTATGTGTGGCGATGTTCTTTGAGATTCCTGGCATATTTGAAAGGGAGAAAGAAAAACAAATCAGAATTATTTGCTAAGAATTCGTGGAGCTTACCTGGTTCTGAGAGGTTGTTCCTAATATAGTCTTTTTTTGTGATGTCGGTATTGTCTAATTGAATAGGGTCAAGGTTTTCTACTGTATCCTTGCAGGCTTCTACGACATCTGGGTCTTTGATGGCCTCTGTCTATACGCCGGGTTTGGTTCCCGATATGGCTGATTGACATGATTCTGCACTTGCCCCTTTCAGTGTTTGAGTGTGTGTACAATCTTGAGCAATTTGGTAGCATTCTTGGGCAGTGCGTTGCTCGCCCTAGATGCTGAATAGTCCCCATGGTAGAAATTTGATTACTTGATAGAAACTTGATGGTACGGCTCGCACGGTGTGAATCCATGGACGTTTTATGATGGTGTTGTAGGGTGTTTCTTGGTTCATGAAATGGAACGTCGTTTCCAGAGTGAATCCTTTAACTAGAATAGGCAGCACTATCCCCCAAAAGTTCATTCTACTGCATTATTAAAACCCGTTAGTGTTATGCAACAGTACTATCTTATCCTCGAGTCTCACCTGTATGAGGACCCATGGGTGAATAATATACTCTCGCTTCTTCCATCCACCATTATTCTTTTTTCATCAGTATTTGCAATATGTAAAGTTATAAGCAAAACATCATAGTGAGGGAAAGAGAAATCAATTAGTATCTAACTTATCGAAGATGCTACAATCTTCAAGGTCATCATACTGCTCGTAAGTGACCATACGCTTGATTTTGTGCGTAGTGGTGAATTTCACATGGTTGATTACTGTATCATCTTCCCCTCCAATGATCATTTGTATGGTGTGAGCTAGTGAAGGTGGTTTTGGAGGCCCTTGAGGTTGGTCGCAGCCATGAGCAAAGTTAACCCGCCCTCGGTAACTTAGCAGTTGTTTCAGGTGTCCTGGTTTAGCATTCTTACAATTTTTTCCACAGGCCTATGTAGTGTTTGGTCCTATGTCCTCTTTTTTGATAAAATTCAGACAGGACGTTCGACCTCCAAGTGCTTGGATCTGACTTCATCTTTTATGGCCACTACACCTTTGTGTCGAGCTTTTCTAGTGCATACACTATTTTTGAAGGAGAAACACAAAAGTCATGAGAATATAACAGTGAGGGCATAGCTCTTTTATTTTGGTACAGCGCGGTGTGTTGAGGCACGACATTTTCATGTCATGGATGAGGTGTGATGGATGTTCTGATGCAGGAGTAATGCCTTTCTCGACTGAAAGCGGATAGTTGGTCCATTCGACCCTCGTTGCGGGGATCTCTTTGTGTTTCAGTTTGGACCAATGTTAGCTATTTGGTCAAGCCATTCAGATTATCCTCATCTGCCCTCACTTCCGCATAATATGCTTTATGGATTTCTTGCCACGTGGTGGGAGGATATTTTATGAGCCTACTTAGTATTTTTTTGGTAGCTTCGGCCCGTTTCTATTTAAACCATTTTTGAAGACTATTACCGCCAGCCTTCTGGTACGTTTGATAGGCTTATTCTTACCCTATTGAATCGGGCTAGGAAATCTCTAAGACTTTCACTACCATCTGCCTTAAGGCGAAAATGTCATTTACCGTGGCTTCTACCTTTTTTGCTCCCACGTAAGAGGTGATGAATTTATCTGTCATTTCTTTGAACTTTGATATTGATCGTGCTGCTAGTTGAGAATACCATGTCATCTCGCCCCTATCAAGGTTTCATTGAACTTTTTTAGCAGCACCGATGATACTTGTTCCTTTGACGGATCGTTAACTTTTACTGCCGTTATGTAGTGGATTATGTGATCTTCCGGGTCCATGGTGCCATCATATATTTTCAAATATGGCGGTATTTTGAAGGTTTTGGAATAGAGTGGGAGCTGCCTATTTACTGTATGGTTGCTCGATAAATCGATCGATGTCTCATTTTGGTAGCAACTTTTCAACGCCCAGTATTTTAATGACCCTTTCTTGATGCTTCTTCATCTGATCACGGAGTGTCTTGTTCTCATTATCCATTTCTTCCATTTTCTTTTAAGATAGCTGCAAGTGTGTTGATATAGTATAAGTGTTACATGTGCATGGAGTTTCTAGCTCATCGGCAGCAATTGTGATATTTGCGAGTATCGTGCCTCCGATATCCTTTTAAATCGGTTTGTCGAGAATGTTGCTCAAGGTGATTGTCAACCTTTCCTCTAATAGCTTTTTTCACTACCGTTGGTGCTTCTCGTGTTACGGATGTTAAGGTTCATCTCTCGTGCGAGACAGTCACGCATTCATGCGGGAGGGGGGAGGGGTAAGGTATCCCCTCAAGTGTAGCGCTTGGTATTGTGGTTTCGTTGTCTTACCTGCTAGCTACGTTGATGAAGTCCAGAAGATTGATCATGACACCTACTATTGCCTTTAATTTGGCTTTCCCCTTTCCTGTTATTGTTGGTTTTTGCGAGGCTAAGGAGAGGTGATTCTCTCTTTCAAGGATCTAGATGAAACTAAAATCTCACCTAAAGAAATCCCCACAGACGGGGCCAAATTATTTGGCTCAAAAGATATTAGAACCTTTATGAACAAATCAAATAAAGAGGATGAAGGGGTAAATCTTAGCTACGTATAATAAACTCTAGAACCAAAAGATATCAGAAGAAAACACGATTAGTAATATATCTTGATCCTTACAGAAGAGATTGCTCAAGTACAAAAGATGACAATCCTTTATGTAAGAAGATGTTACAATTGATATTTCTAGTTAATTTCGTCCCAAATCCCCTCTACAAGATTTATCTCTCACTATATATAAGGGATAACACCCTTCTCAATACTAAAAGACATGTCGTAAGGAATATTCTAGATTGTATTGCTAATGCCCCCTTTTGGGCCTACATTACTACCCAAATCATACGTCCTCCGTTTGTTGCTTGTCGTCCTCTACAGGACGTCGAGTTGTGAAGATCCCGTCTTCTGTCGTGCTTGTCGATGGCTGTGATCATTCAAATGTGGACCCATACAACTGTTTTGTTATTTATTTATTTATTTGTTTATGATTTCTCTACTACTGTATTTCTTTTTAATAATTCTATGACTATATATGTTTTTCCTAAACAAAGGGTCTATCGAAAATAGTTTTTTTTTACTTTCGCTAGATAGAGGTAAGGTTACGTACATATTATCTTCCTCAGAGCCTACTTGTGGGCATTGGCGTACGCAGGAATATTTATAATTGTTATCGAAATTTATAAAAGAACGGGAATAATAAATTTAATTATTATACTTATAGACCAGAAATAGTCTTAGTCTATTGGTTTTATTGAGTCTTAAGTAGAAAAGATTCTAAGTGCAATTCTATATTATCACATGTTTTGAACCATAGAGGCTCACTCAAATGTGCGAAAAAATGTGCTAGTCGAGGTTAGAACATCTTACCTCTTATAGAAAAATCAAGCACACCACCAACACCAAGAGACAATTTATGTCAATGATGTTATCTTTTCCCACTTATTCATTTTTTCATAGTATTAATACAAAAATTTAGTAAAAAAATTGACGAGACGTGTCATGTGACGCCGCTTCGTTAAGCGTATATTCAACCTTAATTGTGGGATCGCATTGGGTTCGTTATTATTTTTATTGTTATTGTTACCGTTACTTTTTTTATGAAATGAGTTTAAATCTAAAATATAATTTTCAAAACTCTTAGTTATCGTACATAAAATTGAAGTTGAAAGTCTTGAATACATCCGTACACGCTGCAGTAAAACATTACATATGCTCTTGTCAACCCTAAGAGCCAACTGGCACGTCCTGATTTAATCCAATATAGATATCAAATGGAGTGCGGGAGGACAAAACACAGATCTACATATTTAAGCCTTCATTCTCTTCTTTGGTTTTTCCCTATTTCCACCTTTATTTCTTTTAGCCTTTCCCCCTCAAAATCCCACTTGGCCAAACACTACTTAATAAAGAGACTACTCATAACACTACATCACATAACACATTACACTTTCTTTTCTCTTAGCCAAAAAAAAAAAAAAAGGACACCCCTTTTGGTTTTCTTGGTTTACAGAAAGAAGATAGAGAAAAAAATATGGATTATGGAATTTGTTCAGATTCAGAATGTAGTAGTGGATGTGAGTCTGGTTGGACTTTATACATGGAAAATTCTGTTCTTCCTCCTATAAATTCTTGCGATACCAACAAATTTTCACCATTTTGTGAAGCTGAAAAGAGTGTAAAAACAGAACAAGAAGAAGAAGAGGAGGATTTGTCTATGGTTTCTGATGCATCTTCTGGACCTCCACATTTTAATGAAGAAGATCAAGATTATTGCCACAACAATAATGGCTTCTATTTTCATGCCCCAATTAATGTCACGATGCCTAAAAACAATCCCGAAAGGCAAAAATCAAATGAAAAAAAACAGCAAACTTCTGCATTGGATGATACTGCTAGCTCTCCTTTCTTTGATTTCTCAAATGTAATTTTACCTCTTTATGCATATTATTTATTAGCATTAATGGATGAATGTGACTTTTTCGAAGTTAACTTTCTTGAGGTTTTTACCTTATTATAGAACAATTTTACAATCACCGATGACGCAGCTTCAGTGGATAATGTATTGGACTTTTCACAAGGTTACTCTACAACTCATTTTCAGGTACTTAACTAGTTCTTGTTATAGATGTAAATTTTGTGTTAACTAATTAGTAGGGGCGGAGCTAGGGTGGCGGGAGGGGTTCATCCGAATGCCATTCTTCGAAAAATTATATATAAGGGCAGTGTGATGCTATGCGTGAGATCCGGGAAAACGTTGGACGAGAAGGCATTTTTGTGAGAGGTTGTTTCTCGCTGGGAACTTGTGACCTTGGCAATAATTTTATCCACTAGGTCAAGGCTCCCATTCGAAAAATTATGTTATATATATAGCACATAATGAACCCCTCTGACTCGTTTGCCTGTTTATCTTTTTATATTCCGAACTCCCTTGGTAAAATTTCTTACTCCGTCACTGCTAATTAACATTTCTCCATAAAGATTTGATTTGTTATAAGTTTATGTGCTCATCAGTGAATTTGTTTTATGCAGAGAAAATCTGCATATGCATATCAGGAGCAATATGATCTTGTCCAATCATCTCTGTTACCTGGAAACCAATTGCAAGAAAACCAGTTAAGTTCTTGATATTTTTTTTGAAAAAAAAAATAAATTTAGTGGCAAAAAATAGGGGAGCCTTGGGTAATTGATAATGTTAGTTGTCATGTGATGTGTTCGAGTCGTGGAAACATCCGCTTGCAGAAATGCAGGGTAAAACTGCGTATAAGAGTCCGGCTCTTCCTGAACCGAAGTCTTTTTAGTGACAAAAAATCATTTTTGAATTTACTAACATTTCTTTGGTTTTTATCAGGTGGTTTGAAGGCAAAAGGTGGGGATATTAGCAGCTATCATTTTTAGAACGTGTTGATGATGTCTGCAGCTAAATGAATGTTTAGAAAGGGGAAAGGAATTGGATCTCAAAAGAGATTTTTTTCCTCTTCTTTTTCACTATTTTTGTAAAATTTTGCTGTCAATGCAGTGGGAAACAACTTGCAAGAAGAAGTTGGAATTCCGTTTCCTCTATCTTAGAATTAAGTTTTTTTGCAAATTAATAGTGAAATATTATTAGCTTATTAACTCATTTTGGGAGTAATAGTTATATATTAGCTTTTGAACTTCTGCTAAGCAAATTAGGTGCAATGCAACCAAGTAAATTGGCACATCACACCATGGGTTCGTGGAGTCGGCATAACTCAGTGTTTTCTGTTCGAATTTAATATTTAATATTTATGAACGAAAAACAAGTATAAATAGTGTTAGATAAATATTTCAGAATATACTCTCTCAACTCAGAATCGATTACGTCTAAATTCTGAATGTGCCATAGTGTTCAGAACATTGTTCCTAATGGAACTCCATGCTTTCATTCAACACATAGTGTATTTGTAACATAAATGAAGCTTGAAGAAGTAGGAAAAAGAAAAAGGGGAAAGGGAAAAAAGAGTGTTGAAATTATTAACTAATCAAGGCAAATCTTGTTGCTTTGTTGACTGTCCTATAATTGATTGAACATGTCATGAGTCCTCAATCCTATCAAGACATTTGGAGAGGGAGAGGGGACAAATTGAGCAGTTTAGTCAAGCCAACAAATCCTAGTACCTATACTCATGATCCACAAGACCACAACATAATCCTTTTCATAATTGTTTTCCATTGCTTTGCTAATTTTATCAAGAAATAAAAAAAGGGGACACGGGCAAGTATATGATCCTAAGAACCTGTAAAACTAAAAAGGAATTCTTTTAGGGCTTCTTGAAATTCATTTTTTAAATTGAGCAAAATCTTGGAAAATAGGTTTTGACAATAATGTGGCCAATACCTAGACAACAATCAACTTGATGCATTAATTTCCAGACAGAAAGGACATCATATTACAACGGGTTGTTCAAAAGGATTTAGGGCATTACTAATATGGTAAATATTGAATTACCGTATCAAAATAAAAAAATTGATATATGATACTCCATATTTTGATATATAGTTTAAATTTTCAAAATAAGTTGTATTAGGTATGGTATTTGGTATTTAAAAAATTAATATCGAAATTGATACTGTACCAAAATATATACTAAATTATACATTACACAAATTTTTTTTTGGCATGCATCACTACTAGAAATTCGGCAAAAATTGACCAAGAAAAATCGACCAACTTTGGTCGGTATAAAAAAACGACCACTAAAATAGCGATCAAGTCTGTTTGAACGGATTTTGGTCGGTATTTTGTATAAACAGATCAACGTTGGTCGCTAAAACCGGATTTCTAGTAGTGATGCATGCTGAGGTTGGCAGTAAAGCCCATGTATTTCTTTAGGAAAATTGAGGAACAAGATAGGATGCAAATTCTTATTCTTACTCTCTAGGATGTCTAGCAGTTTAATCGTAATGTACCAACGATTTCAGGGTATTTCTTACTTTGTTACTCTTGTATTATTGTTGCATATATTGGATTAGTCCTGGTTGTATTCTGTAATTTTAACTATTAACTCATAGGTAACATGATATATTCAATGATCAAATGTACTCCTTTATGCATATTTTTTCTCTTAGTTGATACTTAATGGTTTTAGACGGAACTTAGAGCGTTTTCATTGAGTACTTTAATTAAGAATATTACAGTATATGACTATGCACTAGTTAATATTCAAGCCAAATTAATCGAAACCAAGAAGAGAAAGCCGAACCATACCGAATATAATTAGGTATGATATTGGTATAGTATTTTAAGAAATTAAATACCGAAAATACTAAACTGAAATGACTAAGTACCGTATCGTATTGACCAACGAGTACCGTCCTTCAATTATATATACTTTTTTCTTGGATATTCAGGTTCAAATTAAGTGCTCGTGGTATTGTTGCCAGTACTTCTAATTATTGTAATGACTCAAAAATCATAGGTTAATAGATAGGAGTAAAAAATGCAAATGGATGATAATAAAATGTTACAAGGGTAATGGGCAGCCAGAAATGAGTGGGAAATTCCAAAATAATGTCGGAATATTTCATATGTAACTTCAAGACCTTTTTAAGTGCAGAGTTCCTGCCTGAGATCTTCCTGACCCAATGATAAGTGCCATTGTTATCATAATATTAGCCTTTTTATAAATTTGTTAAGCTATAGTATGTTTGTCCTCTTAATTCTATCTCCTTTGAAGGTGTCATTGGACTTGAAGTCATACACAATTATATGCTCTTTCTTTCACTTATTTAGTCTTTGGACTGATCTCAGTCAAATTCTATTTCTAAAAGAGAAATTGAGGAAGTGATTAGTATCATGTATTTTCAAGAACTATGACACAAGTATTCCTCAAGTTCAACACTGGTCTTTTTAAATTTCTTTCTCGCCATTTTGTTAGTGATGTTCAGATCTAGAATTTTAACTCTATGGATTCAAAATTTTGGTTTCAACCACTAAATCCACACCTTATTTGATTCATTGCTCATTGTTTCCAGCAAGTTTAGAGAATTTTATACTAAAAATCCAGGTCAAGCTAGAATAAAAGTTATGCGTTCAATTGAACCTATAACTAAATTGTTGGACCCGCCCCTGATCATGTTTCATATCTTATTAATTGTTGGACTCATCGATTATATGGCTTCTAGGTCCAAAAGGAAAAACTTATAGTGCTTATAGTGTAGCATTTATTTATTTTTTCTTGTGTTTGTGTAATTGGACTCCTTGTAATTACTAAACTAGCCCGCTTTACATTACCTGTATTTACTTGTATTTGGGACAATATATAAGCAGAAGGGGCACCCAATTCAGCCCATCGGGGTTATTTCTTCTCAAATCAAATCCAAAAAATTTCATCTCCTCTCTCTTCTCTCTCTCATGAACCCTAATACTAATTTCTCAAATCCAAATCGTTTTTCTCATGTTCTCATGGTATCAGAGCTTGATTCCGGTCGATCTCATATCCCTCTATCTTCCTTTGTTACCCTCATCGAATTTCTTTGAGGATTTTAGTTTCATGGAGATATTGGTTCAGTCTTTCACATATTGGTATTGATGGATTTCTGGTTGATTCTAACTTCTCTCGGAGTTTTCTAAGTTGTATTTGCTGCTTGAGTGATTGTGGAAGATTATCTACAAATTCTCGTGATTATCGTCAAACTCAAGAGTTCTGGGGTATCACTGTGAGCACATGATTTTTGCACCAGACAAATAATTCCAAAATTAAAATACATATATTTTTGAATGCAGTTACTTGCTATACTTTGTGTATTTGAATAATTAGAAATTGGAGAAAATCAAAAAAAAAAGTAGGCTAGGTAATTAATTTGGTAGTTTAATTAGTTAGATTTTAAGTAAAACTAAAAATAGTTTAAGTAGTAGAAATTAGGAAAAATAACAGAAAAATCGCAAAAAATACTAGAAAATTAGAGTAAGTAGTAAATTAGGTTTTATAATTTTCCATAAAAGAAAAAGAAAAAAAAAGTATAAAAGAAATACATAAAAATAATAATAAAATCAGAAAATTACAAAATTAGTTTGTGGGTAATGAGTTTGGGCCAATTGAATGGAATTGAAAGGCCCATACATATTGGCCCAAGGTAATATCCGGTCCAGGCCTTCCAGGAGTTGATCTCAACCGTTCATCAAATTTAATCTAACGGTTGAAGGTCAATCTCACAGTATCTAATAGATTGAGTGGTGAGATTCATTTCTCACCGTTCGATTAGTTTGAATCCGACGGCCTGAATAATGGTTAGGTTAATTAGTTAGTTAAAATAAAAAAGGGTGATCTCAGCCGTTCAATCAATCTAGATCCAACGGTTAAGAAGAGGGACGAATTTAATTAATTAAGTGAAATGGGAGATCGAATCTGAGCCGTTCGTTTGGATTAATCTAAAGGTCTTGATTTTATTCCTATTAATAACGACACGACGTCGTTTAAGTAACGCCTTCCTGAGCCGTCGATCTTGATCATCTGGACGGCCCAGATTACCTAAGATGGCCGGCCTATAAAAGGGCCTTGTCTGAACGATTGGCCATTTCTCTCTAAAACCCTAGAGACAGCCGCCCCCAATCCCTTTCTCTTCTCTCTTGATCTTCTCCATGAAACCCTAATCGGCCATGGCGGCCGCTACCTTCCACGGTGGTCGCCGGCCTCCTCTTACCTCTCCCCTCTTCTTCTCTCTTCTTCTTTACTCATAACACATCAAAAGCCCCCAAGAACTCCCCTTCTCCAGAATTCCGGTCACCGGAACCCTCACCGGTGACCACCCAAACAATGAGGATCCGCTTCAAACCAATGCCAAAAGAACCCTCTCCACCTGATCTATCCACCCATACCACTCTCACCCGTCGAATCTTCCCGTATCGTCTCGAATGTTCGAAAGAAGGTCGTCGGAACCCTAACTCCGGCGACCCCCAAACTTAAAACACCCAAAGGCCTCGCCTTTTACTCTCTCAAGCACCCCTTTACAATTCAAAATACCAAAAAGGCTTCGTCTTTAAGCCTTAAAAGAAAAACCAGAAAAAGAAAAGTAAAAAAAAAAAGAGTTCTGAAAAGAATAAAGAAGAAAAAGAAACAAGAAGAAGGCTTGAGGATCTGAAAAGAAATAAAGAAAAGAAGTCCGAGAGAGAGTGTGAAAGGGGATTGGGAAGCTTGGGGGACAGACCCCGCAAAGCTAAGTCCCCCTGTCCTTTATCTGCTTTCTTTCACTATTTTCTGTTCATGTTTTGTGTGTTTTTATTTGATTTTTGTTTGCTATTTCGAATGTTTCTTGATTCTCACATGTTAGTTTTAGGATTTTTCCTTCTAATCTCCTGTTTCTTTTCTTTTCTGCATATTTTAATCCATCTCTCTGTTTTCTTTCTGTTAGTATTAGGGTTTCTTAATTTGTTTATTCCAGTATTTCTTTCTGTCGTGTGTCGATTGATTGTAGTTTACTTAGCTCTAAAAGATATGTTTTTTTTCTTCTTTATCATATTGGTTAATGATTTCTGAGATTCAACAAGCATGACTTGATTCGTCACATGATTAGTTTTAGGTTTTAATTTGTTCATCTATGCTCTCTGTTTGACTGCTCATCTCCTTGTGTTCCTTATCTCTTATATATATTACACCTGTTTAGTTTGGCATATGAATTAAGGTGTCTTTTGTCTTAATATTGGTTTCTGATTCTTTGATTTGAAGACTTGGACCTGATATCTCTCCTCTTCTTTGTCCTTTGTTAGTTTAGGTTTTTCCACCTTGTTTGAATGTTTGCTCATTCTGTCTTGATCTTCTCTGTTAGTATTGACCGTTTGACTGATTCTTCTCTTCTCTTTGTCTCATGTTTAGGGACAGAATTAGCTATTAGTCCCTTATATTAAGTTTGAATTGGGCTCTTCATGCTTAGTTATACTGTTAGGATTAAATATTGGTTCCAAATCTGAGTTGGCTTTACTCCAGTTTTCCATAAGTTCAATGTTTTCCTTTTAGGATAATTTTAGGATTAGTCAATAGATTTTCATGACTATCTAAGGACTACTACTCTGATCTTTCTCATTTCCTGTGTCATGAACCTTGGTGATTGTGAGTTGTTCAAACTTTCATAATGACTTGAACTGGTAGTAATTAGGTCTTAATTAACATGAGTTCATACTTTGTCTCATAAAGTTGGATAATGTGAATTAATTAACTGAAATTCAACCATATCAATTGCCTTCTCTGAGTTTTGGTTGATTATTACATTTTGTCTGATTTTATGTGTCCTAATATGCAAATCATGTTGAAATTGATTTAGTTTTATTGGTTCTGGTTGAGTGTAAGTGTTTGATTAACACTGTTTGAACCCTAGGTGAATTGGCTATAGCTGCTAGTGCTAGGTCTCATTAATTAGTTAGTTTTTAAATAGGAATTAGCTGAAAATGAACAAAAATAGGTTGTTAGTTAAATAATTGGCCTAAGAATGGTTAACATTGCAAAGGGTTGACCTATTCTATAAGGCCCTAACACACAGCCCACTTTGAAAGTGGCTGGTTGTGCAAAATGGCTATGTGTGCAAATGCAGACTAGCCCAGGCTCTCTTTAGAGCCCTGAACAGCAAAGTGGCCAAACCAGTAAAGGTTTTGGGCCCAGCTGTTCAGTATTTGGCTTTAATAGCCCAAGCTAAGTCTCAACTTGAGACTGGCTAGTTCTTAAATAGTTAATCTCAATAATAAAACAGGCTAGTCCTGCAATTAGCTTTTAATTGTAATAACTTAGTCTTAATTAACTGGAATTGATTAAAAGTGGCTAAAATTGAAATAGTTTCTTAAAATAGAACTGGCCAGCCCTTAAATACTAATGCCAGGGCTGGCTATTAGTTAAATAGGTGCAAAAGATGCTAAGATTTAACCTAGGTAAGCTGTGTAAATAAGCAGTGCCCTTAAGGGCACAATTGGAACTTGAAATAGTATTCTAGTAAATAGTTAGAACTTAAGAGGGTAATGGAGTCATTCATGCCCCTGATTTCTGCAATTTTGCAGAGATTTAGGGGTATAATGGTCTCCTAAAAATGGGAAATCTGTAAAAATCTCAAACCCATAAGGATACATTGGTAAAAACAAATAAAAGGGAATCTTTAGAACCTTCCAGCACATGCTGGAAGGGTTTTGATAACTGAAATTGGGGTTAAAGTGTAAGTTTGATAATTTTAGGAGGGGGAAAAGTGGGATTAATCCCATGCTTCCTCCCCAAGTCTTCAGCCCTAAAAATAACTATATATACCTCTTAAAAAGGGGCTGAAAGGGGGGTTCCAATTGGAGTAATATGAAAATATATCGGGGTTCCAATTTTTAGCAATTCTGAAATACATTCAAGCTGGCTTTTATTGAATACCAAAATTGCAGAGATAGAAATAGCAATCTAACAGTAGGATTTCTGGAATTTCCTTCGAGTTAGAACCTGTCAATTGCTGTTGAGTTTTGGGTTTCTTTGCTCGAATTGGGTCTGGGTTTCTCTTTGCCTTGCTGTGAGATCTTCGCTGTTGTTGCTGTGTTGTTTTGTTCATCTAGCATTCACTTCCACTGTTGCATTGGCTGTTTGGATCTTGCTGTGGTTACAACTTACTTGATCTCCCTAGAACTCATCGATTTCTCTGTTTCATCCAGGTACACTTCTTTATGAATGATGCTGTATTGGCGCCTTTGATGAAATAAAATGGAGATTCAAGTTTAATTTCATTGTTGTTTTATAGTTGTAGTTTAATATTGTAATCTGTTTGTTGTAGTAGATAGTAGCTGAAAGAATAGAAACATAAGATGTAATAGCTAATATAATAGTAGAATAGTAGTAGTATAATCATAGTCATAAATCACTTAGTTAAATAGGTAATAATTATAAAACAGACTAAACAACCATGTCTTGAATTGATAATAACACCACAGTAGTAATTTTGAATAACTCGTATAGTAAATCAGTTCTAGGGATTAATGAGCTCGACTAGTTTGGTCTAAAAGGAAAGAACAAGTAAAATCGAGGGAATGATTTGATTAAGGTTGGTTCGTGAACATTATATTGGCTTGACTCACATCAATAGTTAATCGCATACATGAATCTGCCTAGAAAGAGTAGTAATAGAAATATGAAGTAATTTGCAATTAGTACGGGACAATGGATGAGTATAAGCTAAAGTGAATCCAATAGAGCAAATCATGTATATAAGTATCACTGGATCACTCAATTTAGATGTTTAGGTCCACTTTAAGTAAGAAATCAGACGGTCCAAATCATATTAGTTAAATCATCTGGTATTAATCAAATAAGTTTTCCGTCCTTAGTATATCAGTCTTTTAAGAAGCACCCCGAACATAGAAGTAATCAGTTTTCTTTCATATGTACTTGACTATCTTAGTTTGGAATTAACAGGAAATACATTGTACAGCAATTTTCTCTTCTGATGGAATAAAGAGTAATTTGATTTCTTAATGTTGTTTTATTATGGGTTTTTCATTAGTTTTACTTATTGTCATAACTATCAACTGGTTAGGGCCCAATGCAAAGGGAGCCTGAACAATAGTGCAAAGTCAGTAGGCAAAAGCCTTAAGACAGCTCGGACCTTAAGGGTCTGGATGGATCTGGAATTTGTATAAGTAGATGAAAAGATCCAGGCCCAATAACAATAAACTACATGGGCCTGGAATTCTTATTGTTAAGATGCGGTTAATGAAAAAACGAATATAGAAAACATAGCTAAATACTAGTATCCTTTAATAAAAAATTGGGACGAGCCTCGCCCGAATAACAAACATCGGGGCCCCCATTTAGTAACAAGATAACATAGTAGAACCGGAGAGGCTAATAGCGAATTCCATAGCCTCTCCCAAAAGTTAAAAGCCGATAGACATCATTTAAGGCACGATTTTAATATACTTTCCATTGAACGAGTGTGCACTTGGTGCGACTCAAATCCAAATCTCGGCAAAGCCGAAATATACCGAAAGTCATAGGCGTACTGGTTGCGGTATGACTCAAGGCGTGTTTCCGCGATGTCACAAATTCTTAAAAATAATATTTATGTAAAAAGCACATTATGTTGTTAAAACCTATAATTAAGTCAAACAAAAGTCGGGAACAACAGTGGAGCGACCGTGCTAAAACCACGGAATCCGGGAATGCCTAATACCTTCTCCCGGGTTAACAGAGTTCCTTATCCGGACCTTTGCTTCGCAGACATTTTAAGAGTCAAAATTCCTCGGATTCGGGATTAACCGGTGACTTGGGACACCATTGTCATTCCCAAGTGGCGACTCTGATTAATCTCTAATAAAATCCCGAACCGATTGTCCTTTAATTGGAAAAACTCCTTCCCTTACGTTATTTTATCCGTTTCGGGTAATTGAGCGTCGGGGTATACCCTACAAAGTGTATTTATACGCTTTTAAGTGTTGGGGTATTAAAAAGGGAGGTGTGACAATCACGACTTCATCTTATTTTAACCCTGAATTTCGGTTTCAGGGTTTAAGAACTCGAGCTCCATAGAACTGCCGTTCGCGTTTTTGTTTGACTTCGTTATGTGATTTGAATAACATGCTATGTGCTTTATCGCTTTGATATTATGTGAACTGTATATATAAAACTGTGCCGAAAACCCTTCTCTCTTCTTCCCCGGGGATGTGCTTACTGGTTGAGACTCCCCTTTCTGTTAAAAGTCACCTTAAATTAAGAAAACAGAGGCCGGATAAGTTACAAAGCCGATTGACTCCGCGGGTCACCGGTACGTAGCCCCTTCCTCGATCCGAGTTGTCCGCTCGGGTACACGGTCTAGCAATCTATGAAACCGTAAGATTTTGAACATAGGTCTAGGACGATTATATGCATCATATTTGACTTAGGGGACTCAACACAGGGGTTGGGTCCGTCTAGGACGGGTGACCCGGTATTGAAAAGACCGAGCATGCTATGTGTTGCATTTTATTGTCCTTGATCGTTATGCGGACCGGCGGAAATCCCGAGGATAGAAAAATTGTTGAAAAAAAAAGAGAGAGGAAAATAATGATTTATAGAAAATAGGTACATGGAAAATTTGAAAATTTGAAAAAATAGGTGGAACATTTTTTGAAATAATTGGTCAATTAATCTGACCGAACTACGCAGGTTTGATTCTCGCCATTAGGTGGGATATGTAGGCAACCCTTAAACGGGTCCAACCACACTTTTAGAAAAAGACCAAAAAGATTTTCTTTTCAAATAATCGAGGTGATTGCTATTTTTGGAAATCGCCGAATGTTCCGAAAGGACGACGGAATGCTGTTTTTGCAAAAATGGCCACTTCGAAAATCATTTTTCTTTTCTTTCATTCAAAATTGAAAATTTGCATTGAAAAAGATTTTTCCTTTTCTAAATAAAATCACCTTAATAAATGTGCAGGACGAGCACGATGATGAATGAACAATTTTCCCTAAATAAAATCCCTTTGGAGCTGAGATTATGGTGGCAGGACATGGGATCCGATGGTCAAGACTGGGTCAAAAGGTACTTGAAAGGCCTTACGGGTTTACTAGACATGGTTCCTCGAGGTGATGTGGTTAGAGCGTTGGTCACGTTTTGGGATTCGGCACACAACGTATTTCATTTCCCGGATTTTGAACTTACCCCAACTTTGGAGGAGATTGCCTTTTACATTGGGAAGACCGAGGTTCCGCTGAAAGGAAAATACCCGGTATCTCCGAGGACGATGACAGTACATCGCTTCCTCGACTCTTTGAAAATTGCCCAGAATGTTCATAATAAAGATCTGGCCGACGGGTTTTGTTCTCTAAGCTTCATCTACAATAGGTTTGGACACGTTGGGGGTTTCAATAACCTAACCAACAAATTATGCTGTAAGTCCAACCGGGCGAAATGGGAAGAACACCGGAGGTTCGCATTTTTGGTGGCATTTCTTGGAGTTGTTGTATTCCCGAGGAAAGATGGACATATCAACATAAAAGTTGCCGGAGTAGCTACCACACTGATAGTACAAGATAACTGTACCCTGGCCCCGATGATTGTGGCGGACATCTACCGTGCTCTGACTGCGTGCAAAGCAGGGGCTAGCTTCTTCGAAGGGTGTAACTTGATCTTGCAAATCTGGCTAATTGAGCATCTATGCCACCATCCTTCGTACTCAAGCTATGGTTCAGCCGAACGGACATGTTTGGAAGAGTTCAATGCGAGGACAAAGGAAGTAAAATTGCCTGAAGGAGTCCAAGGTTGGATTGTGTATCTTCGATCACTAACTGACGGTCAAATCGATTGGATGTATGACTGGTTACCTCTTGACGAGGTAATATACATGCCTACGGAGGGATCACCGTTTTTGATCATGGGTTTGAAGAGTATACAACCTTATGCACCATACAGAGCCCTGCGACAGTTGGGTCGGTGTCAGATTATTCCGAGAGATGGGGATCTCAGTGTGCAAGCTGTGGAGATTGGTCCAGACGGGCAATTCCCGGAAGCAAAAATCCGGCAAATCTGGAATGAGTGCCAAAATTTGAAGATTGATACTTGTGTGCCGAATAGGGCAAAGGGAGAGATATCACCTAGATACTCCACATGGTACCGACGAGGGGTTGAACACGAACGTCTTTCAAAGAGACCTCACTTGCAAGACCTGATAGAGCAATCCGAGGAAAATCTGAAATGGGCGGCCAAGGAAAAAGAATACAAGGCCAAAATCAGTCTGTTGGAAGATAAACTGAGAAATCTTCATTTCGAGAGTGGCTTGCAAGCAGCATCCGATGAAGTGGAAAAGAAACAACTGAAGAAAGAAAATGATATGTTGAAGGCTCAAATAGCTCAAATGAAAATTGCATCCGAGACCCCAGTTCGTTCAGCCCGAGATGAAAAGTTAATTGAGATTCTCCGACGGAAAGTAAATGACTATAGCTTTGATTTGGACATAGCCGAAAGAGAGTTAGGCAAGGCTCGGAAGCAAATGGGCAGAGACGCCGAGGAAAGAGCCAAGTTGGTTCGGCAACTACAAGACAAGCACGATGTTGAAGTAGCTCAGCTTAGAAAGAAAATAATCTCAGCCACAGTCAAGAGTAACAAGATTATCAAAGATCTTGAAGAAGAAAGAGAGCACTGCTACACGACTATGGCTAGATTAAAATTGGAGCTACAACAAGTGCAAAAGGACAACCAACACACCTTGGATGCTCACACTCAACAAATAAGCCGGCTATTGCAAGAAAAAGGGGTCATCAGAGAAAAGATTGTTCGCATCGCCCAATACATCACCCGGAAGACTCAGCTTTGTGAAGATATGTCTCGGAGGACTTTTGTATCTGCAGTGAAGTTTTTTGTACAACAAGTCATGGCCGACCTGGATAGGCTTCAAAGGGGATTAGCATATAGGCCCGCGGCAATGCCGAACGATGCCTCGCGGGCACTAGGTGCATTAATGTACTCTTAGGTCATGCATCATCTTTTATTTTTCTTTTTAAAACATCACTTTGTAATCAATGTTTTGAATTATCAATGAGAAAACAAGTGTTGTTATCAATTCTTTTGCTTTATTTCCTTTAAATCCGCTAGGCAAATAAATAGGAGCGTAATTATGAAAACGACAAAGGAAAAAAAAAAAAAGGGGAAAAAAGAGAGAAAAAAAAGCAAGAAAAAAAAAAGAAAAAGCAATAGAGAAAAGAAAAGAGAAGAAGAAAAAGAAAGAAAACAAAAGAACGGGAAAAAGAAAAGATAATTAAAGTGAGCAACGGCCGGGATGATGCATAACGATTCGAGGAAATATATTTGCTTTTAAAATCGTTGCATCTTATTTATGTGCTAACAACTAACGAGTGTTGATGTTTGTGAGTCCAGATTTTCTAGGCAACTGGCATACTGGCTACCCACCCATACAACACCAGATATAAAAAGATGACAAAGGCTGTGTCCCAGGAGATCGAGGCAACTATTGTAGACCCCGCTCACGAAGAAGAGATCGTGGATGTGGTAGGGATGAAGGAAGAAATGTACAAGTTAAGACAGCAGATGGCCGAAATGTACCAGGCTTGGTCAAGAGGTCAACCACTACCAGCCTACCCTGCTAACCCTGCATATGTCCCTCCAGCCAATCCTAACCCCGAGCCACCAACAATGAACTCGTCCTCCACCTACCCCGACTACCCTCACTACTATGCTTCCACCTCCCAGATACCACCACCTCCAGCCAAGCAAGCACCACCTCAGATACCGCAAGTCGCTCCTGTGTATGTGGCACCTCCGCCCGCTGTTATCCACAAATCCTCTAGTGAACCAATGTTTCATATCCAGGATCCTCACTACTACCCTCCGGAGCCGACTTTCAGACAACACGAGTCTCATGCTCCGATGATGGAAGCAAGTGCCGGGCAGGAAGAGATGGCTCGGAAAGTGAAAAGTCTTGAGAATGCTTTCCGCAATATGCAAGGACTGGGAGGGCAAGTAAGTGTAGCCTACAAAGACCTGTGTTTGTTCCCCGAGGTGCAGCTTCCCGTGGGATTCAAGTTGCCAAAGTTCGACATGTATAACGGACACGGGGATCCGGTAGCTCATCTCAGAGGATACTGTAGCAAGATGAGAGGCGCGGGAGGTAGAGATGAATTGTTGATGGCGTACTTCAGCCAAAGTTTGAGTGGATCAGCTCTGGAATGGTATACCCGACAGGACCATACAAGATGGTTCGTTTGGGATGACTTAGCGCAAGCTTTCGCTGGCCACTTTCAGTACAATTTGGAGATCATACCCGACAAGTTATCCCTTACCAAGATGGAGAAAAAGCCAGGAGAGAGCTTTAGAGAATACGGTTTTAGATGGAGGGAACAGGCCGCTAGAGTGGATCCACCAATGAAAGAAGGGGAGATGGTGGATTGTTTTCTACAAGCTTTGGAGCCAACATACTACGGCCATCTAGTGTCAGCAATTGGAAAGAGTTTTAATGAAGTTGTGAAAATGGGGAGTTTTGTAGAAGAAGGTTTGAAGACAAACAAGATTATGAGTTTTTCGGCTATCAAGGCCACCAATCAAGCTATACAGAGTGGAAACGGGGGAGTGATGGGAAAGAAGAAGAAAGAAGAAGTAGCAACCGTAGAAAGTAGGTCACGGAGTCGCAACCCACATTATAACCCACCAAGACCCTACCGCCAACACCCACCAAGCCCAACAACTCCATATAATCCACCACCACCATCTTACCCGCCAAACCCCTACAACACACCCAGCCCATATAACCCACCACCACCACCATACCCACCAACTGTCCCACATTACCACCACCCGCAAGCCCAAACCTACCCACCACCACCACCCCATGTGTGGAGAGCTCAAGCTCCACACAATGTGTACCACACCCAGAATGCATACCCAACCCCTAAACCTTACCGCAACCCGAATAGACCCAGGCCGGACGCTGATTGGAGAAATAAAGCAAGAAAAACATTCACCCCGCTCGGAGAATCATATACCAGTCTTTACCACAGGTTGAAAGAGTTGGGGATGTTGAGACCAGTTGCACCAAAAGTTCCAAACCCACCCCCGAAAAATCTTGATTCTTCTGTCAGATGTGAATACTGTTCGGGAACATTGGGCCACGATATTGAAAAGTGTTGGCAATTAAAGAATGCCATTCAAGATCTTATCGATGAGAGGAGAATTGAAGTACAGGCTCCCGAAGCCCCAAACATTACCCAGAATCCACTGCCAAATCACCACGAAACGCATATGATAGAATTGGTGCAGGGTGATGGCAATCAAAAACCATCTCAAGCCGTCATGATGATAAAGTCGAGTGACAAGTTAGAAAAGGAAGTTGTGAAGGAGAAAGCGATTGTTGAGAAACCAAAGCCAGTAGTGGTGGGAGGTTTAAAGGTGGTAGTTCCAGGTGCAAAGACGACCGTGACTGTGAAAGGAGCAAATGCAGAGCCAGTAATCATAAAACCAGTAGTGCAAATGCCAGTGGTGAGTACGAAGACTGTACCTTGGAACTATAACAAGATAGCAGTAGTTTACAAGGGAAAAGAGATTTCTGGTGAAATTAATGAAACGCATGGACTCACTCGGTCAGGAAGGTGTTTTGCTCCAGAGGAACTCAGAAAGATGAAGACGGTAAAAGAAAGTCAATTGAAGAAGCCAGTGTCGGAGGAGGAAGCAGAAGAATTCCTTAAGAAAATGAAATCACAAGAGTACTCAGTGGTTGAGCAGTTAAGAAAGACCCCGGCCCAAATTTCTTTGCTATCTTTGTTGATACATTCAGAAGAACACCGGAAGGCTCTTATGAAGATTCTAAATGAGGCTCATGTTCCGGAAAAAATTTCAGTGTGTCACTTGGAGAAGATTACCAGCAAAATTTTCGAGTCTAATAGGATCACCTTCTCTGATAAGGAGCTGCCGGTGGAGGGAACTGAACACAATAAAGCATTGTACCTCACAGTAAAGAGTGAAGAGTCAGTCGTGACCAGGGTATTGATTGACAATGGATCGAGCGCGAACATATGCCCGCTGTCAACCTTAGGTAAGCTGAACATTAGCCCGGACAGAATCCGGAGAAACAGTATCAATGTGAGAGGGTTTGACAGCGGAGGTAAGAACACGTTAGGAGATATTATTTTGGAAGTGACCATCGGTCCCGTTGATTTTACTATGGAGTTCCAGGTGCTCGACATTGCCGTGTCGTATAACTTGTTGTTAGGCCGACCCTGGATTCATGCGGCCAAGGCAGTACCATCTTCTCTACACCAGATGGTCAAGTTTGAGTGGGAACAGCAAGAGATTGTCGTACACGGGGAGGAAAATGCTTGTAATGTGGTATCACCTTTTGATGATACTAATGGGGATAGAGGTCCTTGGGTCTACCAAGTGACGAATGCTGTTATGGTGAATAGAGTTGCTGAAGGGGAAAAGTTACCAACTCCTATGATGGCACCAACTGCTGTGATGGTGGCCAGAGAAATGCTGAGAAACGGATTTGCACCGGGGAGGGGATTAGGCAAAACACTACATGGAGTCATTCAACCAGTTCAGCTTCCGGAGAACAAAGGTACATTCGGCTTAGAGTTCAAACCCACCTTTGCCGACATCCAAAGAGCCTCTAAAGCCAAAAAGAACTGGACCTTGCCCAAACCCATACCCAAATTATTCGACACCTACATTAGGCCTGGTACAAAATATCAACCATCTGCTGCAACAAAGTGCATTGAGACCCAACTTGATGAAGAAATGCTTGGTTTTGAGAAAATGTTTTGGGAGGTGAATACGATTGAAGCAGGGGAAGGCACGAGCAGAATGGACGTGCAATTTGTAGGACCTGGAATCACATTGAACAAATGGGAAGCTACTCCTTTCCCTATCAGGAAGGAGTCTTGGTAGTTAGCTCAAAATTTCATCATTGCTTTCCCGAAAGTTGTTATTTTATAGTTTTTCCCATTCCCCTCATGAAAAGAAAATCACCATGTATCCCGAACATTGTTAATTCTTTTATCAATGAAATGCAGTTTTCCTTTTTCTTCACTTTTGCCTTATTTTTCTTTATTTTTCCTTTTGTACATTTTTGCATGTGTTGATTCCAATGCCATGTCATGCGTGAAGGATTCTAGACCCAGTTCTGACAATCACGTTACTATACAAGAAATCGAGGAAGATAGCGAAATAGAATGTGAGGATGAGGAAGCCCTGGAGGAAATAAGTAAGGACATGAAACAATACGAGGAAAAACCCAAACCGAATCTGAGTGATACGGAATCTGTAAATTTGGGGAGCGAAGATGATGTCCGAGAAACAAAGATTAGTGTGCATTTGGAGGCACCCCTCAGGGATGAATTGATAAGGTTGTTACATGAATTTAAGGACATCCTTGCTTGGTCCTATGATGACATGCCCGGGCTTAGCACAGATCTAGTGGTACACAAGTTGCCTATCTACTCTGAATGCCGGCCGGTAAAACAAAAGCTGAGGAAATTCAAAACGGACATTAGCGTGAAGATAAAAGAAGAGGTGAATAAGCAGTTTGAGGCAAAGGTCATAAGAGTTACTACGTACCCCACCTGGTTGGCAAATGTTGTGCCGGTCCCGAAGAAAGATGGCAAAACCAGAGTGTGTGTAGACTATAGAGACCTCAACAAAGCCGGTCCGAAGGATGACTTCCCATTGCCAAACATTCACATATTGATCGACAATTGCGCCAAGCATGAGATCGGTTCGTTTGTGGATTGTTACGCAGGTTATCACCAGATCCTGATGGACGAAGAAGATGCTGAGAAAACTGCCTTCATTACACCTTGGGGAACATACTGTTACAGAGTAATGCCGTTTGGATTGAAGAATGCCGGGGCAACTTACATGAGGGCAATGACCACAATGTTTCACGATATGATGCATCGAGAAATTGAAGTATATGTGGACGATGTCATCATAAAGTCCAGAAAACAACCTGATCACGTGAAAGATTTGAGGAAGTTTTTCCAAAGACTCCGGAGGTACAATCTAAAGCTCAATCCGGCGAAGTGTGCTTTTGGAGTACCTTCAGGGAAACTACTGGGGTTTATTGTGAGTCGGCAAGGTATTGAACTGGATCCATCAAAGATCAAGGCTATTCAAAGTCTACCTCCGCCGAAGAACAAGAAGGAGGTCATGAGCTTATTAGGAAGGTTGAATTACATTAGTCGGTTCATTGCTCAATTGACATCAACATGCGAGCCGATCTTCAAGTTGTTGAAGAAAGATGCAGCAGTTAAATGGACCGACGAGTGTCAGGAAGCCTTTGACAAGATCAAGGAATATTTGGCCAATCCTCCGGTGTTAGTACCTCCAGAACCAGGGCGACCTTTGATTTTGTATTTGACGGTGCTAGATAACTCTTTCGGTTGTG
The DNA here is from genome assembly GCA_032618575.1 of Nicotiana noctiflora. Classification (NCBI taxonomy): domain Eukaryota; kingdom Viridiplantae; phylum Streptophyta; class Magnoliopsida; order Solanales; family Solanaceae; genus Nicotiana; species Nicotiana noctiflora. Next base: position 234,320 of record JASVEL010003143.1, read on the forward strand.
TACTGGGTCAACATGATGAGACAGGCAAGAAAGAACAAGCCATCTATTACCTCAACAAAAAGTTTACATCCTACGAGGTGAAGTATACCCAACTGGAAAGAACTTGTTGTGCATTGATTTGGGTAGCTCAGAAGCTAAAGCATTATTTGTCAACATACACCACGTACTTGATATCACGATTGGATCCTCTCAAGTATATATTTCAGAAGCCTATGCCTACGGGAAGACTGGCCAAATGGCAGATTCTGCTCACAGAATTCGACATTGTCTATGTAACTCGTACGGCAATGAAGGCACAAGCTATTGCGGACCACTTAGCCGAGAATCCGGTGGATGATGAGTATGAACCTTTAAAGACGTACTTCCCGGATGAAGAGGCAATGCTTGTCGAGGAGATGGAGCAAGACGAGAGACCAGGATGGAAAATGTACTTTGACGGAGCCGTCAACAGTAGGGGCGTTGGTATCGGAGCGGTACTCATTTCAAGTACGGGTCAACACTATCCCGTTACAGCTCAGCTTCGATTTTTCTGTACCAACAATATGGCCGAATATGAGGCGTGCATCTTGGGATTAAGGATGGCAATTGACATGGGTATTCAAGAGATTTTGGTCATGGGTGACTCGGATCTCTTGGTACACCAAATTCAAGGGGAATGGGAGACACGAGATTTGAAATTGATACCATATCGGTATTGTTTGCACGAGTTGTCTCAAAGATTCCAGGCTATAGAGTTCAAGCACATCCCGAGAATGCACAATGAGATCGCAGATGCTTTGGCCACATTGTCCTCTATGTTGCATCATCCGGACAAGACATATATAGATCCGCTCCGGATCCAAGTCCGAGATCAGAATGCTTATTGCTTCGCTGTGGAAGAAGAGTCGGATGGAGAGCCGTGGTATCATGATATTAGAGAATACTTGAAAGCTGGCAAGTACCCGGAGCAAGCCACTGGAGACCAAAAGAGAGCCATCAGGCGTCTAGCCAATGGATTTTTCCTCAGTGGAGGAGTGGTATACAAAAGAACACCAGATATGGGTTTATTGCGGTGTGTAGATGCACAACAAGCAGATGAAATCATGATTGAAGTACATGCTGGAGTATGCGGACCCCACATGAGCGGATATGTTTTAGCAAAGAAGATTTTTAGAGCAGGGTACTACTGGCTCACTATGGAGCGTGATTGTATCAGGTATGTAAAGAAATGCCATCAATGCCAGGTACATGGGGATCTGATCCACTCCCCGCCTTATGAGTTGCACACAATGTCAACACCTTGGCCCTTTGTTGCTTGGGGCATGGATGTCATCGGCCCAATAGATCCAGCCGCTTCTAATGGGCACAGGTTCATTCTGGTTGCAATAGATTATTTCACCAAGTGGGTTGAAGCTAAGACATTCAAGGAAGTGACGAAGAAAGCGGTGGTGGATTTTGTGCACGAGAATATTATATGCCAATTTGGAATCCCCAAGGTGATTATCACAGACAATGGAGCCAATTTAAACAGTCATCTCATGGCGGAAGTTTGTGAAAGGTTTAAGATCACGCACCGCAATTCCACACCTTACAGGCCAAAGGCGAATGGAGCAGTAGAAGCGGCTAACAAGAATATCAAGAAGATTCTCCGAAAAATGGTGGAGGGATCCAGGCAGTGGCATGAAAAGTCACCCTTTGCTCTCATGGGTTACCGCACGACGGTACGTACTTCTATCGGAACCACACCTTATACCCTGGTGTACGGAACGGAGGCTGTTATACCCGCAGAAATAGAAATACCGTCATTACGAATTATAGCCGAATCTGAGATAGATGACGATGAATGGGTAAAGGCCCGGTTAGAACAGCTGAATTTGATTGATGAAAAGAGATTGGCCGCAGTCTGCCATGGACAGTTGTATCAGCGGAGAATGGCCAGAGCATATAATAAGAAGGTACGACCTCGAAAGTTCGAAGTTGGACAACTGGTATTGAGTCGTATCTTACCACATTGGGCCGAGGCGAAAGGCAAGTTTACGCCAAATTGGCAGGGACCGTTCGTGGTATCACGGGTGTTGTCCAATGGAGCATTATATTTAACAGATGTTGAAGGAAAGTGCGTAGAGACCGCTATCAATTCAGATGCGGTCAAAAGATACTATGTATGATTCCTTTTCAATTGTATGTTTCTGTATTTTGTTGTGATTTTGGAATTGAAATGACTAAGGCATTTTATTCTCTATCCAAACACTTTATCCATTGATAACCCCTTTGAGCCTTAATGAATTCTTTCATATCCCTCTCTCGGAATCTCTCTAGTACAATAAGATCGAAATTGCCAGAATGAAAAATGAAATGATGGAAAAATGAAAAAAAAAATGAAATGAAAAAATGAAAAATGATGAAAAAAAAAGAGAAAAAGACAAAAATCGGGAAAAAGTCAAAAAGAAATCCATCTAACTTATGAAGTTGGATGAACTACGTCTGACTTGATCCCGAAAGGGTACGTAGGCAGCCTCTCTGAGGTTCAGTCACAATAAAGAAAAAATCCAAAAATTCCCCACATATTGAAACTGGGGCAGAAGTTATGTTTAATAATTCCGAGAGTTGTAAATATTTTTAACCCTCGTTGAAATTTTGAGCCTTTATATCTTTCTTTCTTAACCCACCCAAAAGCCACGTTACAGTCCAAAGAAAGACCTTCTGATCAATTTTGAAATGATAACAAATACAACGAAGGAGGAGCGAAGCATCGGATAATACCCGTGGTACAGAAAACAAAATACAAAAAGGAAAAATGGAAAAAATAAAAAAAAATGAGAGAGTCTCATCAGTGAAAACCTTAGCCGGCACTGTGAGGCGATTGTGAGGTTGAGAGAAATAAAATGAGAGAGTCTCATCAGTGAAAACCTTAATCGGCACTGTGAGATGATTGTGAGGTTGAGAGAATAAATGAGAGAGTTCTATTGGTGAAAACCTTTCGAGGCACCTTAGGGCGATCGAGAGGACTATCAGAAAAGAGAAAAGGCAACAAAAAAAGAGTATCGGTTTGGGTCAAAGGCAATTCGTAGTCTGAATAATGATTGGAACGAACTGGGTCAGAGTTTAAATACATGGCATGGTCAGCGGAATCAGCCAGCAAATACCCGGATAAGTTCTGTCATCTCTCCAAAACACCCTTACTTTTCTTTCATTTTCTGCATTTCATTGTTTACCTTTTTGAGAGCTAACTACCGGCTCCCGATAACGGAAGTTGAAACAACACTGGATCAGAAAGGATAGAAGATTGGGGAAAGGAATAAAGAAGCTTGGCAAACATGGCCAAAGAAAAAGAAAACAAAACAAAAATGGAGAAATGAGAAAAATACAAAAAGAGTCTGCAAGGGACAAGAAGTCGGAAGTCATGCAACACGAGAAAGCAAAAACAAAGGAAGCAATAAGAAGTGGGGACGGCAGATGCCAGTTGCCAGCAGTTTATATCTAGTAAATTTTGTTTCATGCAGGAACAAATTGTCACTAATCACTTTAAAGTGAATGTGACCAATGCGGAAAATTTAAAATACCAAAAAGAGAAAGTCCGCCGAATAAGTGGAGAAATTCACAAGCAAGAGATAAGTTGGTAAAAAGAAAATACCAAAAAAAAAGGAAGGTAACATCTCCTAAAATCCACTCCCCAGTCCTCCGGCTGCGGGAATACTTTTCTGCATTTGCATTGCACGTTTAGTTTCTGTTAGGTGCCCACCTTCTAATACGGGAATATTTTCTCGCATCGCATTGCACGTTTAATTTCGTTAGGTGCCCACCTTCTAATACGGGAATATTTTCTCGCATCGCATTGCACGTTTAAATTCTGTTAGGTGCCCACCTTCTAATACGGGAATATTTTTCTCCATCGCATTGCACGTTTAATTTCTGTTAGGTGCCCACCTTCTAATACGGGAATATTTTCTCGCATCGCATTGCACGTTTAAATTCCGTTAGGTGCCCACCTTCTAATACGGGAATATTTTTCGCATCGCATTGCACGTTTAAATTCCGTTAGGTGCCCACCTTCTAATACGGGAATATTTTTCTCCATCGCATTGCACGTTTAATTTCGTTAGGTGCCCACCTTCTAATACGGGAATATTTTCTGCATCGCATTGCACGTTTAAATTCCGTTAGGTGCCCACCTTCTAATACGGGAATATTTTTCTGCATTTGCATTGCACGTTTAAATTCCGTTAGGTGCCCACCTTCTAATACGGGAATATTTTCTCTGCATTTGCATTGCACGTTTAAATTCCGTTAGGTGCCCACCTTCTAATACGGGAATATTTTCTGCATTTGCATTGCACGTTTAAATTCTGTTAGGTGCCCACCTTCTAATACGGGAATATTTTTCTGCATTTGCATTGCACGTTTAAATTCAGTTAGGTGCCCACCTTCTAATACGGGAATATTTTTCTGCATTTGCATTGCACGTTTAAATTCTGTTAGGTGCCCACCTTCTAATACGGGAATATTTTTCTGCATTCGCATTGCACGTTTAAATTCTGTTAGGTGCCCACCTTCTAATACGGGAATACTTTTCTGCATTCGCATTGCACGTTTAATTTCTGTTAGGTGCCCACCTTCTAATATGGGAATACTTTTCTGCATTTTGCATTGCACGTTTAATTTCTGTTAGGTGCCCACCTTCTAATACGGGAATATTTTTTGCATCGCATCGCACGTTTAGTTTCTGTTAGGTGCCCACCTTCTAATACGGGAATACTTTTCTGCATTCGCATCGCACGTTTAAATTCAGTTAGGTGCCCACCTTCTAATACGGGAATACTTTTCTGCATTCGCATCGCACGTTTAAATTCAGTTAGGTGCCCACCTTCTAAATACGGGAATATTTTTCTGCACATCATGGTTTATATAGTTAAAAGCCCACACTGGGGCAGAAAAAGAAAAAAAAAGGTAGTTTGTTGTTTTGTTTTGAGCAGGTTCAGCTCGAGATCAAGAAAAACAAGAAAATCAACAAAAAGAGAGTCAACAAGAAAAACAAGAAAATCAACAAAAGAGAGTCAACAAGAAAAGAAAAATCAACAAAAAAGAGAGTCAGCATCAAAGAAAATCAACAAAAAAGGAAGATTCTGCATCACCGGAAAGGGAAGAAGAGCAAAAGCTAGATTAAGAGCAATTGTAATTGTAGGATCATAGCTTAGAATAGCTTCTTCATTTTACATTTTCCCCCCCGGTGTAATAAGGAGTAAGTCAGCAGATCTCAACAGTGTCAATGCAACAGTGAGTCTGGTAGTTTTTAAAACTGCCAGACCTTCCCGAACTACACTGACCTGATTCCCGTTTAGCCCAGGATATGTAGGCAACCTCTAAAGCAGGGTGCGGTCAAAAGGTTTTCAAAAATGCTTTCACGGAATATGCCGATGTGCAAAAATCTCTCATTATCGCTCACTTGTCTTTGCACTGAAACTCTTCGTGTTCCCGAGCAAAGAGGGGCAGCTGTGAGCACGTGATTTTTGCACCGAGCAAACAATTCCAAAATTAAAATAAATATATTTTTGAATGCAGTTACTTGCTATACTTTGTGTATTTGAATAATTAGAAATTGGAGAAAATCAAAAAAAAAAGTAGGCTAGGTAATTAATTTGGTAGTTTAATTAGTTAGATTTTAAGTAAAACTAAAAATAGTTTAAGTAGTAGAAATTAGGAAAAATAACAGAAAAATCGCAAAAAATACTAGAAAATTAGAGTAAGTAGTAAATTAGGTTTTATAATTTTCCATAAAAGAAAAAGAAAAAAAAGTATAAAAGAAATACATAAAAATAATAACAAAATCAGAAAATTAAAAAATTAGTTTGTGGGTAATGAGATTGGGCCAATTGAATGGAAATGAAAGGCCCAGACATATTGGCCCAAGGTAATATCCGGTCCAGGCCTTCCAGGAGTTGATCTCAACCGTTCATCAAATTTAATCTAACGGTTGAAGGTCAATCTCACAGTATCTAATAGATTGAGTGGTGAGATTCATTTCTCACCGTTCGATTAGTTTGAATCCGACGGCCTGAATAATGGTTAGGTTAATTAGTTAATTAAAATAAAAAAGGGTGATCTCAGCCGTTCAATCAATCTAGATCCAACGGTTAAGAAGAGGGACGAATTTAATTAATTAAGTGAAATGGGAGATCGAATCTGAGCCGTTCGTTTGGATTAATCTAAAGGTCTTGATTTTATTCCCATTAATAACGACACGACGTCGTTTAAGTAACGCCTTCCTGAGCCGTCGATCTTGATCATCTGGACGGCCCAGATTACCTCAGATGGCCGGCCTATAAAAGGGCCTTGTCTGAACGATTGGCCATTTCTCTCTAAAACCCTAGAGACAGCCGCCCCCAATCCCTTTCTCTTCTCTCTTGATCTTCTCCATGAAACCCTAATCGGCCATGGCGGCCGCCACCTTCCACGGTGGTCGCCGGCCTCCTCTTACCTCTCCCCTCTTCTTCTCTCTTCTTCTTTACTCATAACACATCAAAAGCCCCTAAGAACTCCCCTTCTCCAGAATTCCGGTCACCGGAACCCTCGCCGGTGACCACCCAAACAATGAGGATCCGCTTCAAACCAATGCCAAAAGAACCCTCTCCACCTGATCTATCCACCCATACCACTCTCACCCGTCGAATCTTCCCGTATCGTCTCGAATGTTCGAAAGAAGGTCGTCGGAACCCTAACTCCGGCGACCCCCAAACTTAAAACACCCAAAGGCCTCGCCATTTACTCTCTCAAGCACCCCTTTACAATTCAAAATACCAAAAGGCTTCGTCTTTAAGCCTTAAAAGAAAAACCAGAAAAAGAAAAGTAAAAAAAAAAGAGTTCTGAAAAGAATAAAGAAGAAAAAGAAACAAGAAGAAGGCTTGAGGATCTGAAAAGAAATAAAGAAAAGAAGTCCGAGAGAGAGTGTGAAAGGGGATTGGGAAGCTTGGGGGACAGACCCCGCAAAGCTAAGTCCCCCTGTCCTTTATCTGCTTTCTTTCACTATTTTCTGTTCATGTTTTGTGTGTTTTTATTTGATTTTTGTTTGCTATTTCGAATGTTTCTTGATTCTCACATGTTAGTTTTAGGATTTTTCCTTCTAATCTCCTGTTTCTTTTCTTTTCTGCATATTCTAATCCATCTCTCTGTTTTCTTTCTGTTAGTATTAGGGTTTCTTAATTTGTTTATTCCAGTATTTCTTTCTGTCGTGTGTCGATTGTTTGTAGTTTACTTAGCTCTAAAAGATATGTTTTTTTTCTTCTTTATCATATTGGTTAATGATTTCTGAGATTCAACAAGCATGACTTGATTCTTCACACGATTAGTTTTAGGTTTTAATTTGTTCATCTATGCTCTCTGTTTGACTGCTCATCTCCTTGTGTTCCTTATCTCTCATATATATTACACCTGTTTAGTTTGGCATATGAATTAAGGTGTCTTTTGTCTTAATATTGGTTTCTGATTCTTTGATTTGAAGACTTGGACCTGATATCTCTCCTCTTCTTTGTCCTTTGTTAGTTTAGGTTTTTCCACCTTGTTTGAATGTTTGCTCATTCTGTCTTGATCTTCTCTGTTAGTATTGACCGTTTGACTTATTCTTCTCTTCTCTTTGTCTCATGTTTAGGGACAGAATTAGCTATTAGTCCCTTATATTAAGTTTGAATTGGGCTCTTCATGCTTAGTTATACTGTTAGGATTAAATATTGGTTCCAAATCTGAGTTGGCTTTACTCCAGTTTTCCATAAGTTCAATGTTTTCCTTTTAGGATAATTTTAGGATTAGTCAATAGATTTTCATGACTATCTAAGGACTACTACTCTGATCTTTCTCATTTCCTGTGTCATGAACCTTGGTGATTGTGAGTTGTTCAAACTTTCATAATGACTTGAACTGGTAGTAATTAGGTCTTAATTAACATGAGTTCATACTTTGTCTCATAAAGTTGGATAATGTGAATTAATTAACTGAAATTCAACCATATCAATTGCCTTCTCTGAGTTTTGGTTGATTATTACATTTTGTCTGATTTTATGTGTCCTAATATGCAAATCATGTTGAAATTGATTTAGTTTTATTGGTTCTGGTTGAGTGTAAGTGTTTGATTAACACTGTTTGAACCCTAGGTGAATTGGCTATAGCTGCTAGTGCTAGGTCTCATTAATTAGTTAGTTTTTAAATAGGAATTAGCTGAAAATGAACAAAAATAGGTTGTTAGTTAAATAATTGGCCTAAGAATGGTTAACATTGCAAAGGGTTGACCTATTCTATAAGGCCCTAACACACAGCCCACCTTTAAAAGGGCCGGTTGTGCAAAATGGCTAAGTCTGCAAATGCAGACTGGCCCAAGCTCTCTTTAGAGCCCCGAACATCAAAGTGGCCAAACCTGTAAAGGTTTTGGAGCCCAGCTGTTCAGTAATTGGGTTTAATACCCAAGCTAAGTCTCAACTTGAGACTGGCTAGTTCTTAAATAGTTAATCTCAATAATAAAACAGGCTAGTCCTGCAATTAGCTTTTAATTGTAATAACTTAGTCTTAATTAACTGGAATTGATTAAAAGTGGCTAAATTTGAAATAGTTTCTTAAAATAGAACTGGCCAGCCCTTAAATACTAATGCCAGGGCTAGCTATTAGTTAAATAGGTGCAAAAGATGCTAAGATTTAACCTAGGTAAGCTGTGTAAATAAGCAGTGCCCTTAGGGGCACAATTGGAACTTGAAATAGTATTCTAGTAAATAGTTAGAACTTAAGAGGGTAATGGAGTCATTTATGCTCCTGATTTCTGCAATTTTGCAGAGATTTAGGGGTATAATGGTCTCCTAAAAATGGGAAATCTGTAAAAATCTCAAACCCATAAGGATACATTGGTAAAAACCCATAAAAGGGAATCTTTAGAACCTTCCAGCACATGCTGGAAGGGTTTTGATAACTGAAATTGGGGTTAAAGTGTAAGTTTGATAATTTTAGGAGGGGGAAAAGTGGGATTAATCCCATGCTTCCTCCCCAAGTCTTCAGCCCTAAAAATAACTATATATACCTCTTAAAAAGGGGCTGAAAGGGGGGTTCCAATTGGAGTAATCTGAAAATATATCGGGGTTCCAATTTTTAGCAATTCTGAAATACATTCAAGCTGGCTTTTATTGAATACCAAAATTGCAGAGATAGAAATAGCAATCTAACAGTAGGATTTCTGGAATTTCCTTCGAGTTAGAACCTGTCAATTGCTGTTGAGTTTTGGGTTTCTTTGCTCGAATTGGGTCTGGGTTTCTCTTTGCCTTGCTGTGAGATCTTCGCTGTTGCTGCTGTGTTGTTTTGTTCATCTAGCATTCACTTCCACTGTTGCATTGGCTGTTTGGATCTTGCTGTGGTTACAACTTACTTGATCTCCCTAGAACTCATCGATTTCTCTGTTTCATCCAGGTACACTTCTTTATGAATGATGCTGTATTGGCGCCTTTGATGAAATAAAATGGAGATTCAAGTTTAATTTCATTGTTGTTTTATAGTTGTAGTTTAATATTGTAATCTGTTTGTTGTAGTAGATAGTAGCTGAAAGAATAGAAACATAAGATGTAATAGCTAATATAATAGTAGAATAGTAGTAGTATAATCATAGTCATAAATCACTTAGTTAAATAGGTAATAATTATAAAACAGACTAAACAACCATGTCTTGAATTGATAATAACACCACAGTAGTAATGTCACGACCCGGATTTTCCCCCAATATCGGGATCGTGATGGCGCCTACTCGTGGTAGCTAGGCAAGCCACTGTATTCATACTATCCTGTTTTTAACACAATTTTAATTAAATAAATGTGGAATACTTTATCGAAATGGAAATAACAAATCACAAGGTAAAATCATACCGAAATCCTCTACCCAAGACTTGGAGTCACCAACTCACAAACTACTATGGAATACTACACATAAAAGTCTGAAGGAAATATAACATAATTCTGTTTGTCTCGGAACAATGAGACTACAGCTATTAACATAAATAGAGAAAGAGACGCCGGGCCTGCGGACGTCCGCAAGCTACCTCGGTCTCAAATGTGATCAACTCCCACGCAATCTATTTACTGCTGCTGCTGCTCCTGATCGTAACCTGGACCTGTGCAAAAACGCACAGAAGTGTAGCATCAGCACAACCAACCCCATGTGCTGGTAAGTGCCTGGCCTATCCCGGCGAAGTAGTGACAAGCCTAGGACCATACACCCACATAAACCTGTGCAATTCAATATATATATGTGTACCACAAAATAACAAGAAATAATCAAGTATTAACACAATAAGGAATATCTTAAAGAATTCAACAATTAACCACAGTTAATAATTTCACAAGGAAAAACAAAGTGTAATGTAAACACCAGTAATATCGATTCAAGAAATAGCAAACAGTTGCACGACATCACCCTTCGTGCTTTTACTCTCATCCTCACCAAATAAGCAAATAAAGTACACGGCATCACCCTTCGTGCTTTTACTCTCATCCTCACATCCATGGTACGGCATGATCCTTCGTACATGGTTCAATAATAGGGCACGGCATGATCCTTCGTGCATAAATAAATAAATAAACATGGCACGGCATCACCCTTCGTGCAATATCACTCTTCCTCACCCAAATAACAATCAAATAAGTTCACAAGGAAAACAAGGTATAATGGAAACACAAGTAATATCAAGTCAAGAAATGGCAAACAATTGTACGGCATCACCCAAATAAAATATAATGGAAAAACAAGTAATATCAAGTCAAGGAATAGCAAACAATTGCACGGCATCACCCTTCGTGCTTTTACTCTCATCCTCACCAAATAAACAAATAAAGTACACGGCATCACCCTTCGTGCTTTTACTCTCATCCTCACATCCATAGTACGGCATGATCCTTCGTACATGGTTCAATAACAGGGCACGGCATGATCCTTCGTGCATAATCAATAAATAAACATGGCACGGCATTAACCTTCGTGCATAAATAAATAAACATGGCACGGCATCACCCTTCGTGCATTATCACTCTTCCTCACCCAAATAACAATCACAGCTAAGGGCAGAGAAAGAAACAACAATTCATAAATCGTCCCATCAAGGGCAATCAATAATTATCTTCACAACAAGTCCCAACAAAGGAGAACAATAACAATTCATCTGCAATATATCTCAAAATAATTATTTTCCAACGACTCACGGTCATACTAGACGCCAGTGTATGGATGCTCGTCACCACAGCCCATACACCGCACTCGATCACATAACACATAACACATAATCCTATTCCCTCAAGCTAGGATAGAACAAACACTTACCTCGAATGCTTATGAACAATCCAATCCGTGGAAATGTCTTTTCTTTCAATTTGACTCCAATCCAACCGTATCTATACACAATTGATTTAATATCATCAATTTTACTCAACAAACTAATTCTTAAGACCAAATACAACTTTTACAACATTCTGCCCGGAATAGTGAATTTCAACCCCGGGCCCACATGGTCGGAATTCGGGGTTAGGACCAAAATCCGGTTACCCATCCTCCCACGAGTTCATGTATATATTTTGTTTCAAAATCGGACCTCAATTCGAGGTCCAATTCCCCAATTTATGAAAAACCTTATTTTCTAACAAAAACAAGAATTTTACCATGAAAATCATTGATTACTTATGAAAAACATGTTTAATGATGTTAGGAATTGAAAGAATTAAGTAAAAAGTGACTTACAATCGTTTTGATGAAGAAGAAATCCTTGAAGAGTCGCAAATGGGTGTTTTGGTTTTGTGAAAAATGAAGAAATGACTGAAATTCGTGTTTTTCAGGTCTCTGTGTTCGCATTTGCGAACATGGGTTCGCAATTGCGAACCCCGACCAATTTCCGGAGTTTGAAAAATAAGCTAAGGGTGGGAAGTTCGCATTTGCGAACATTTGTTCGCATTTTCGAACAATCTCGCATTTGCTAACTAATGTTCGCATTTGCGAACACATGCTGTATAAGGCAGTGTTCGCATTTGCGAACAATGGTTCGCATTTGCGAACCAAGGCAGTCACCGGGACGTTCGCATTTGCGAACAATGGTTCGCATTTGCGAACCAAGGCAGCACTGGGGACCTTCGCAAATGCGAACAATTGTTCGCATTTGCGAACAAGGCCGGCTTCGCATTTGCGATCAAGGTTCGCATTTGCGAGCCTTGCCTTACACTGTCCCCTTCGCAATTGCGAGAAATTCTTCGCAATTGCGAAGCCAACAGCTGGGTGAAAAAAACAGCAGTTCAAAATTCAGAATTTCATCCAACGGCCTATCAAATCTTTACCCGAGCCCTCCGGGCTCCAAACCAAACATGTACACAACCTCAAAAACACATTATGGACTTGTTCGTGCGATCATATCGCCAATATCACTTCAGTTTAATCAAATCGAGCCTCAAACTCATGATTTTCATACTTTGGATTTTTCCAAAACTTCTTAACTTGGAACTCAAGGTCCAAAACATCTCAAACGTCATCCAAATGTCACCAAACTTTACGGAAATCACATATATAATATTTAAGACTTGTACCGGGCGTCGGAACCAAAATACGAGCCCGATACCAAGGTCTATTAATTTATTTCCTTTAATAATTGCATCAAAAACAATTTCACATAAAAATTCATAACTTGGGCTCTAGGCCTCAGAATTCGACTCCGGACGCATGTCCAAGTCCCATATTTTCCTACGGACCTCTCGGGACCATCCAATCTCGGTCCGGATCCGTTTACCAAAAATGTTGACCGAAGTCAACCATATCAATATTAATATCATTTTTATCCAAATTTCTCATAGAATTCATATTTTCTATCACAAAATCTTTCCGGCTACATGCTCGGATCGTGCACGTAAATCGAGGCAACATAGAATGAGGTTTTCAAGGCCTCGAAAGCTCGAAATGATTAATAAAATAAGTGATGACCCTTTGGGTCGTCACAATCTCCACCTCTAAAACAACCGTTCGTCCTCGAACGGACAAAAGAAAGAAGTACGTGAGTCAGGAAACAAGTGTGGGTAACGACTCCGCATATCAGACTCGGACTCCCAGGTCGATGCCTCTGGAGGCTGACCTCTCCACTGAACACGCACAGAAGGATAACTCTTCGACCTCAGCTGTCGAACCGGCCGGTCTAGAATAGCCACCGGCTCCTCCTCGTAGGATATATCATTGTCCAATTGGACAGTAGTGAAGTCTAACACATGTGTGGGATCGCCGTGGTATCTCCGAAGCATAGATACATGAAAAACCGGATGCACGGCTGATAAGCTAGGCGGCAAAGCTAATCTGTAAGCCACCCCTCCCACTCTGTCTAGAATCTCAAATGGGCCAATATACCTAGGGCCGAGCTTGCCCTTCTTCCCAAACCTCATCACGCCCTTCATAGGCGACACCCGGAGCAATACTCGTTCACCAACCATGAAATCTACATCTCGAACCTTACGATCCGCATAAGTCTTTTGCCTAGACTGAGCTGAACGCAATCTCTCCTGAATAGTCTTGACCTTATCTAAGGCCTCCTGAACTAAATCTGTACCCAACAACCGAGCCTCTCCCGGTTCAAACCATCCAACCGGTGATCGACATCGCCTACCATACAACGCCTCATACGGAGCCATCTGGATGCTAGATTGGTAGCTGTTATTGTAGGCGAACTCTGCTAATGGTAGAAACTGATCCCACGAGCCTTCGAAATCAATAACACAGGCTCGAAGCATGTCCTCAAGAATCTGAATAGTCCTCTCGGACTGGCCATCCGTCTGAGGATGAAATGCTGTACTCAACTGAACCTGAGTGCCTAACTCCCGCTGGACCGCTCTCCAGAACCGCGAGGTAAACTGCGTACCCCGATCAGAGATAATAGATACTGGCACCCCATGGAGACGAACAATCTCCCTAATGTAAACCTCCGCTAACCTCTCCGACGAGTAGGAGACAGATACCGGAATAAAGTGTGCTGATTTGGTCAGCCTATCAACAATGACCCAAATAGCATCAAATTTCCTCCGAGTCAAAGGAAGTCCAGTAACGAAGTCCATAGTGATCCGCTCCCATTTCCACTCGGGAATTTCAATCCTATGGAATACACCACCGGGTCTCTGGTTCTCATATTTCACCTGCTGACAATTTAGACACCGAGCGACATACGCAACGATATCTTTCTTCATTCTGCGCCACCAATAGTGCTGCCGTAAGTCCTGGTACATCTTCGCGGCGCCCGGGTGAATGGAATACCGCGAACTGTGGGACTCCGCTAAGATCAACTCCCGAATCCCTTCGACATTGGGCACACAAACTCGACCCTGCAATTTCAATACCCCATCATCATCTAGATTTACCTGTGTGGCACCTCCTTGCTGTATCGTATCTCTCAACTCACGCAAATGAGGATCATCAAATTGCCTCTCAGGGATACGCTCTAATAAAGAAGAACGAGCGACCGTGCAGGCTAACACTCTGCTAGGCTCAGAAATGTCTAGTCTCACGAACCGGTTGGCTAAGGCCTGAACATCTAGAGCTAATGGTCTCTGATTGACCGGAATATATGCAAGACTACCCATGCCGGCATACTTTCTACTCAATGCATCGGCCACCACATTGGCCTTACCTGGGTGATATAATATAGTAACATCATAGTCTTTTAGCAACTCTAACCATCTCCGCTGTCGTAGATTCAACTCCTTCTGTTTGAACAAGTACCGTAGGCTTTTGTGATCAGTGTACACCTCACATGTCACACCATATAGATAATGCCTCCAGATCTTTAAGGCATGAACCACTGCTGCTAACTCAAGATCATGAACTGGATAATTCTTCTCATGTATTTTTAACCGCCTCGAAGCATAAGCGATAACCTTACCATCCTGCATCAATACCGCTCCAAGCCCTGTACGAGATGCGTCACAATAAACTGTATAAGGCCCTGTACCTGTAGGTAGTACCAACACCGGTGCGGTGGTCAAGGCCGTCTTGAGCTTCTGAAAGCTCGCCTCAAACTCATCTGACCACTGGAACTGGGCACCCTTCTGGGTCAACCTGGTCATCAGGGCTGCAATAGAAGAAAACCTCTCTACAAAACGACGGTAGTAACTTGCTAACCCCAAAAAACTCCGGATCTCAGTCACTGAAGCTGGTCGAGGCCAATTCTGGACCGCCTCAATCTTCTTTGGGTCTACCTGAATACATTCCACTGATACAATATGATCCAGAAATGCTACCGAACTCAGCCAGAACTCACATTTAGAAAATTTGGCATATAGCTAGTTATCTTTCAGAGTCTGAAGAACCACTCTGAGGTGTTGCTCGTGCTCTTCCTGGCTGCGGGAGTACACCGGGATGTCATCTATGAAGACTATCACGAACAGATCTAAGTAAGGCCTGAATACCCGATTCATCAACTCCATGAATGCTGCTGGGGCATTGGTCAACCCGAAGGACATGACCAAGAACTCATAATGCCCATATCTAGAGCGAAAGGCGGTCTTAGGGATGTCAGCCGCCCTGATCTTCAGCTGATGGTAGCCTGACCTCAAGTCTATCTTAGAGAATACCCTCGCTCCCCGGAGCTGGTCAAACAAATCATCAATCCTCGGCAGTGGATATTTATTTTTGATAGTCAGTTTGTTTAACTGCCGGTAATCAATACACATCCGCATCGAGCCATCCTTCTTTTTTTCAAATAATACAGGAGCTCCCCAGGGGGAAACACTGGGCCTGATAAAACCCTTCTCAAGAAGGTCCTGCAACTGATCTTTCAACTCTTTTAACTCCGGCGGGGCCATAAGATAGGGTGGAATAGAGATGGGCCGAGTGCCCGTGCCAAATCAATACGAAGTCAATATCCCCGTCGGGTGGCATGCCCGGCAGGTCTGAAGGAAAAACCTCAGGAAACTCCCGTGCAATAGGGACTGAATCAATGGAAGGAACTTCTGCACTGGAATCACGAACATAAGCCAAATAAGCTAGACACCCCTTCTCGACCATACGTCGAGCCTTAACATAAGAAATAACAATGCGAACGGAGTGGCTTGAGGTACCCTTCCACTCTAATCGGGGTGATTCTGGCAAGGCTAAGGTGACAGTCTTAGCATGACAATCAAGAATAGCATGGTATTGGGACAACCAGTACATCCCCAATATGACATCAAAATCTACCATATCCAAAAGCAACAGATCCACACGGGTCTCAAGACCCCCAAATATAACTACGCACGAACGATGCACCCGATCGACTACAATGGAGTCACCCACCTGGTGTAGCCACATAAACTGGAATATCCAGAGCATAGGCGGGCAGCCAAATACGGTGCGAAGTAGGAAGACACATAGGAATATGTAGATCCAGGGTCAAATAATACTGAAGCACCTCTGCCACACACAAGAATAGTACCTGTAATCACAGCATCTGATGCCTCTGCCTCTGGCCTGGCCGGTAAAGCATAGAAACGGGGATCTGCACCTCCCCTCTGAGCTGCGTCTCTAGGACGACCATCAACTGGCTGACCTCTACCTCTGGCTGGACGGTCTCTACCTCTACGGTCTCGACCTCCACCTCTAAAATCTCTACCCCCACCTCTGGCTGGCTGGGCAGGCTGAGGGTCAGCTGGGGCCTGAATCATAGGACGAGGACCTCGCTGCTGAGAGTTGCCCGCTGCTATAGGGCAATTCCTGATAAAATGACCCGGGTCACCACAACCGTAGCAACTCTTAGACTGATAGGGCTGCTGGCCCTGACGACCCGAATGGCCTCCACGAACACTCTGAAGAGGCTGAGCACTAATAGGAGACTGGTCTGAATAATACCCCCGAGAACCACGATCACCTGATCCACCCTGTGAAGCCTGAAGGGCGGAATGAAAAGGCCTGGAAGACTGGCCTCTATCAAAGGATTCTCTCCTACCAGAGGAAGAACCACCAAATCTACCTGTATGACGAGGCCTCTTATCCGAAGAATAACCGCCTCCCCTAGCAAGAGCCATCTCAACTCTGCGTGCTGCATTGGCTGCCTCCTGAAATGAT
Source organism: Nicotiana noctiflora (assembly GCA_032618575.1). Taxonomy (NCBI): domain Eukaryota; kingdom Viridiplantae; phylum Streptophyta; class Magnoliopsida; order Solanales; family Solanaceae; genus Nicotiana; species Nicotiana noctiflora. The sequence goes on from JASVEL010003143.1 coordinate 251,364, forward strand.
ATGTCACTCCCCACGCCCATAGCCATCTGGAGTCTAATCGGCTGATTAAGCCCATCTATAAATCTGCGGACCCTCTCCCGCTCCGTGGGAAGTATCACCACCGCATGACGAGCCAAGTCAATAAATCTCGTCTCATACTGTGTAACTGTCATAGTGCCCTGATGGAGGCGCTCAAACTGCCTCCGAAGTAAATCCCGCCGAGTAGCAGGGAGAAACTTCTCCATAAATAGTTCTATAAACTGGTCCCATGATAGAGCTGGGGATCCTGCTGGTCGAGTCAGGCAATAATCTCTCCACCAAGTCTTGGCGGATCCTGCAAGTCTGAAAGTACAGAAATCAACTCCGTTTGTCTCCACGATCCCCATAGTCTTGAGAATCTCATGACAACTGAATAAAAAGTCCTGAGGATCCTCTGATGCGGCTCCACTGAATGTAGTGGTAAATAGCTTGGAGAACCGATCAAGCCTCCATAACGAATCGAAAGTCATGGCCGCTCCATCGCCGGCATAAGCTGTGGTACCTGACTGAGTGGCCACAGCTGGCTGAATTACTGGTGCCTGAGGCTGAGGAGCTACCGGCTCCGGAGTATGAGCAATAGGAGTCTGGGCCCCTCCTCCAGCCTGAGAAGTGGCTGGGGCAACTGATAATAAACCCGCTCTGGCAATGCTATCCATAAATCCCGCTATTCTCACCAAAGCATCCCGGAGATCCGAGGTAATCAAAGCCTCTCCTGGGACCTGAGCTGGGCCCACTGGAGCTGCTGGAACTGGAATCTCCTCGTCGATCTCAATATGAGGCTCCACCTCTGGGGTAGCTGCCTGGGGCTGAGCTCTACCCCTACCACGGCCTCTGATACGGCCTTGGCCCCCGCCCCTCACGGGAGCTGCCTGGGGCTCGGGCTGCTGGTCAGCGGACGAAGAAGCGCGTGTCCTCACCATCTGCCAAAGGACAGAATAGAAATTCAATAAGTAATTGAGGAACAAGTCGCACGACAAGAGAGAACAAATGAGAGACTCTTTCCTAACTCAATAGACTCTGGAGGACAAGTACATACGTCTCCGTACCTACCTCTCAAATTCTACTAAGCTTGTTCGTGAGTGGTGAGACCTATGTAACCTAGAGCTCTGATACCAACTTGTCACGACCCGGATTTTCCCCCAATATCGGGATCGTGATGGCGCCTACTCGTGGTAGCTAGGCAAGCCACTGTATTCATACTATCCTATTTTTAACACAATTTTAATTAAATAAATTTTAATTAAATAAATGCGGAATAACAAATCACACGGTGAAAATCATACTGAAATCCTCTACCCAAGACGTGGAGTCACCAACTCACAAACTACTATGGAATACTACACATAAAAGTCTCAAGGAAATATAACATAATTCTGTTAGTCTCGGAACAATGAGACTACAGCTATTAACATAAATAAAGAAAGAGACGCCGGGCCTGCGGACGTCTGCAAGCTACCTCGGTCTCAAATGTGATCAACTCCCACGCAATCTATTTACTGCTGCTGCTGCTCCTGATCGTAACCTGGACCTGTGCAAAAACGCACGGAAGTGTAGCATCAGCACAACCGACCCCATGTGCTGGTAAGTGCCTGGCCTATCCCGGCGAAGTAGTGACAAGCCTAGGACCAGACACCCACATAAACCCGTGCAATTCAATATATATATGTGTACCACAAAATAACAAGAAATAATCAAGTATTAACACCATAAGGAATATCTTAAAGAATTCAACAATTAACCACGGTTAATAATTTCACAAGGAAAAACAAAGTGTAATGTAAAAACCAGTAATATCGGTTCAAGAAATAGCAAACAGTTGCACGGCATCACCATTTGTGCTTTTACTCTCATCCTCACCAAATAAGCAAATAAAGTACACGGCATCACCCTTCGTGCTTTTACTCTCATCCTCACATCCATGGTACGGCATGATCCTTCGTACATGGTTCAATAATAGGGCACGGCATGATCCTTCGTGCATAAATAAATAAATAAACATGGCACGGCATCACCCTTCGTGCATTATCACTCTTCCTCACCCAAATAACAATCAAGTAAGTTCACAAGGAAAACAAGGTATAATGGAAACACAAGTAATATCAAGTCAAGAAATGGCAAACAATTGTACGGCATCACCCAAATAAAATATAATGGAAAAACAAGTAATATCAAGTCAAGGAATAGCAAACAATTGCACGGCATCACCCTTCGTGCTTTTACTCTCATCCTCACCAAATAAACAAATAAAGTACACGGCATCACCCTTCGTGCTTTTACTCTCATCCTCACATCTATAGTACGGCATGATCCTTCGTACATGGTTCAATAACAGGGCACGGCATGATCCTTCGTGCATAATCAATAAATAAACATGGCACGGCATTAACCTTCGTGCATAAATAAATAAACATGGCACGTCATCACCCTTCGTGCATTATCACTCTTCCTCACCCAAATAACAATCACAGTTAAGGGCAGAGAAAGAAACAACAATTCATAAATCGTCCCATCAAGGGCAATCAATAATTATCTTCACAACAAGTCCCAACAAGGGAGAACAATAACAATTCATCTGCAATATATCTCAAAATAATTATTTTCCAATGACTCACGGTCATACTAGACGCCAGTGTATGGATGCTCGTCACCACAGCCCATACACCGCACTCGATCACATAACACATAACACATAATCCTATTCCCTCAAGCTAGGATAGAACAAACACTTACCTCGAATGCTTATGAACAATCCAATCCGTGGAAATGTCTTTTCTTTCAATTTGACTCCAATCCAACCGTATCTATTCACAATTGATTTAATATCATCAATTTTACTCAACAAACTAATTCTTAAGACCAAATACAACTTTTACAACATTCTGCCCGGAATAGTGAATTTCAACCCCGGGCCCACATGGTCGGAATTCGGGGTTAGGACCAAAATCCGGTTACCCATCCCCCCACGAGTTCATGTATATATTTTGTTTCAAAATCGGACCTCAATTCGAGGTCCAATTCCCCAATTTATGAAAAACCCTATTTTCTAACAAAAACAAGAATTTTACCATGAAAATCATTGATTCCTTATGAAAAACATGTTTAATGATGTTAGGAATTGAAAGAATTAAGTAAAAAGTGACTTACAATCGTTTTGATGAAGAAGAAATCCTTGAAGAGTCGCAAATGGGTGTTTTGGTTTTGTGAAAAATGAAGAAATGACTGAAATTCGTGTTTTTCAGTTCTCTGTGTTCGCATTTGCGAACATGGGTTCGCAATTGCGAACCCCGACCAATTTCCGGAGTTTGAAAAATAAGCTAAGGGTGGGAAGTTCGCATTTGCGAACATTTGTTCGCATTTGCGAACATCTCGCATTTGCGAACTAATGTTCGCATTTGCGAACACATGCTGTATAAGGCAGTGTTCGCATTTGCGAACAATGGTTCGCATTTGCGAACCAAGGCAGTCACTGGGACGTTCGCATTTGCGAACAATGGTTCGCATTTGCGAACCAAGGCAGCATTGGGGACCTTCGCAAATGCGAACAATTGTTCGCATTTGCGAACAAGGCTGGGCCAAAGGGGCTTCGCATTTGCGATGAAGGTTCGCATTTGCGAGCCTGTCCCCCTTCGCAATTGCGAGAAAGCTTCGCAATTGCGAAGCCAACAGCTGGGTGAAAAACCAGCAGTTCAAAAATTCAGAGTTTCATCCAACGGCCTATCAAATCTTTACCCGAGCCCCCCGGCTCCAAACCAAACATGTACACAACCTCAAAAACACATTATGGACTTGTTCGTGCGATCATATCGCCAATATCACTTCGTTTTCATCAAATCAAGCCTCAAATGCATGATTTTCATACCTTTAGTTTTTCAAAGCTTTCTTAACTTGGAACTCAAGGTCCAAAACATCTCAAACGACATCCAAATGTCACCAAACTTTACAGAAATCACATATATAATATTTAAGACTTGTACCGGGCGTCGGAACCAAAATACTAGCCCGATACCAAGGTCTATTAATTTATTTCCTTTAATAATTGCATCAAAAACAATTTCACATAAAAATTCATAACTTGGGCTCTAGGCCTCAGAATTCGACTCCGGACACATGTCCAAGTCCCATATTTTCCTACGGACCTCTCGGGACCATCCAATCTCGAGTCCGGATCCGTTTACCAAAAATGTTGACCGAAGTCAACCATATCAATATTAATATCATTTTTATCCAAATTTCTCATAGAATTGATATTTTCTATCACAAAATCTTTCCGGCTACATGCTCGGATCGTGCACGTAAATCGAGGCAACATAGAATGAGGTTTTCAAGGCCTCGAAGCTCGAAATTATTAATAAAATAAGTGATGACCCTTTGGGTCGTCACAAGTAATTTTGAATAACTCGTATAGTAAATCAGATCTAGGGATTAATGAGCTCGACTAGTTTGGTCTAAAAGGAAAGAACAAGTAAAATCGAGGGAATGATTTGATTAAGGTTGGTTCGTGAACATTATATTGGCTTGACTCACATCAATAGTTAATCGCATACATGAATCTGCCTAGAAAGAGTAGTAATAGAAATATGAAGTAATTTGCAATTAGTACGGGACAATGGATGAGTATAAGCTAAAGTGAATCCAATAGAGCAAATCATGTATATAAGTATCACTGGATCACTCAATTTAGATGTTTAGGTCCACTTTAAGTAAGCAATCAGACGGTCCAAATCATATTAGTTAAATCATCTGGTATTAATCAAATAACTTTTCCGTCCTTAGTATATCAGTCTTTTAAGAAGCACCCGGAACATAGAAGTAATCAGTTTTCTTTCATATGTACTTGACTATCTTAGTTTGGAATTAACAGGAAATACATTGTACAGCAATTTTCTCTTCTGATGGAATAAAGAGTAATTTGATTTCTTAATGTTGTTTTATTATGGGTTTTTCATTAGTTTTACTTATTGTCATAACTATCAACTGGTTAGGGCCCAATGCAAAGGGAGCCTGAACAATAGTGCAAAGTCAGTAGGCAAAAGCCTTAAGACAGCTCGGACCTTAAGGGTCTGGATGGATCTGGAATTTGTATAAGTAGATGAAAAGATCCAGGCCCAATAACAATAAACTACATGGGCCTGGAATTCTTATTGTTAAGATGCGGTTAAGGAAAAAACGAATATAGAAAACATAGCTAAATACTAGTATCTTTTAATGAAAAATTGGGACGAGCCTCGCCCGAATAACAAACATCGGGGCCCCCATTTAGTAACAAGATAACATAGTAGAACCGGAGAGGCTAATAGCGAATTCCATAGCCTCTCCCAAAAGTTAAAAGCCGATAGACATCATTTAAGGCACGATTTTAATATACTTTCCATTGAACGAGTGTGCACTTGGTGCGACTCAAATCCAAATCTCGGCAAAGCCGAAATATACCGAAAGTCATAGGCGTACTGGTTGCGGTATGACTCAAGGCGTGTTTCCGCGATGTCGCAAATTCTTAAAAATAATATTTATGTAAAAAGCACATTATGTTGTTAAAACCTATAATTAAGTCAAACAAAAGTCGGGAACAACAGTGGAGCGACCGTGCTAAAACCACGGAATCCGGGAATGCCTAATACCTTCTCCCGGGTTAACAGAGTTCCTTATCCGGACCTTTGCTTCGCAGACATTTTAAGAGTCAAAATTCCTCGGATTCGAGATTAACCGGTGACTTGGGACACCATTGTCATTCCCAAGTGGCGACTCTGATTAATCTCTAATAAAATCCCGAACCGATTGTCCTTTAATTGGAAAAACTCCTTCCCTTACGTTATTTTATCCGTTTCGGGTAATTGAGCGTCGGGGTATACCCTACAAAGTGTATTTATACGCTTTTAAGTGTTGGGGTATTAAAAAGGGAGGTGTGACAATCACGACTTCATCTTATTTTATCATTGTTGTTGCGTTGCTGAGAAGTGTCATTTTTTAAGGTCCTACTTGTGATCGAGAAGAAATCGGTAACTCTGTGTATCTGTTTCATTATGTATAATATTCATCCGATAATTGTCCATTGTTGAATGTTATAGTAAAATGGGATCTACTTATAATAATATGTTTGGCAGACGTGAGTTTATTCCCAAGCCCTTCAGTCCTTTATTTTTTCAGTCATCACATGTTCCTGGTGTTTCTCTTGTACCAGTTCCCTTTTTTGGGACAAATTTTGGGGGTTGGAAAAGAAGTATTATTGTTTCCCTGTCTGTTAGAAAAAAAATTGCTTTTGTCGATGGTAGTTTACCTAAACCTTCCAATAATTCAATAGAGTTTAATCAATAGGACATGTGTAATAACATTGTAATCTCATGCTTAACAAGTTCTTTATCATCTAACGTTGCAGATAATGTCCAGTACTCTGAAACATTTGATGAAATATGGATATAGTTAAATAAAAGATATGGAACAGTAGGTGGAACTAAAGCCTTTGAAATTAAGAAAGAACATGCCTCTACCTGTCAAGGCTCATTAGATAATGCATCATACTTTAACAAGTTAAAGAAAATATGGACAAATTGAGGGTTATTCATAGAAACCATAGAAATCATTGTAGTTGTGGTGCAAAAGAAGGTATTCTGAAAGAGGATGAAGAGGATAGACAACATCGATTTCTCATGGGACTTAATGAAGTCTATGTTGGTGTCAGGAGCAACTTGCTCATAATGCAACCACCTTCAACACTTCAGTGCATATAATATTCTTCTTCAAGATGAAAGGCAAAGGCAGATCAACTCCAATTCTCAGTTTGGTCCTGATTCAGTAGCCTTTATGGCCAAAATCAACTTCAATAATCATTCTAGTCCTAACACAAATTATAAGTTTCCTGGTTCCAATTCTCAGACACAATATATTCAAAGAGTGAATTTTGATCAATCCAAAAGGAATCTATTCTGCAAATATTGTAAGGATAGTGGGCGCTTAATTGATAAGTTCTTCAAGTTTCATGTTTTTCCTCCTCATTTCAAATTCACCAAGGAAAGAAAATAACAGAAAATGCAACTATTGGAGCAGAGCTTTCTTCTGACTCTTCTTCTAATTTTGTTGCTGGAACAGCTAACAATGATGCACAAGGTTCATTGGTACCTGGTTTAACCAAGCAATAATATTCTCAGCCAATGGATATTTTACAATATATCCACCAGCCTAATTCTGCTCCTCAGTCTGACATCATGGTTTCTGCCAATTTTGCTAGTAAAGTGCTCACTCCAAAAGTAGTGACTTGTTCTCTAGCTTGTATGTAGAGTCAGTCTTCACCTCATAAATGGATTATTGATTCAGGATCATCTGGCCACATGACTTATAACAAAGATCTTTTAACCAACATTACAAATTTTCCTATTCTTTACCTTGTCACACTCATAATGGATATAAAGTTAAAGTTACATGCACTAGGTCTTTTTCTTTATATCCTTCCATCATTCTTCTAAATGTTCTCTACATTCCTTCTTTCAAACATAATCCGATTTCTATGCACAAACTTATTTTGTTATTAAGATGCATATCACAATTTAGTTCTGACTCTTGCTTGCTACAGGGCCCTTCTCTGAAGATGCCTCTGGAGCTTAGTAAACTAGAGGATGGGCTTTACAAGTTTATCTGCACTACTGCATTTTCTTCTTTAGATCAAAATGCTTCTACTATGCCTTTTGCTTATAGTTTTCCATCTTTACATTCGACCATTGATGTTCCTAGCTCATAAATGGTTTATTGATTCAGGATCATCTGGCCACATGACTTATAACAAAGATCTTTTAACCAACATTACAAATTTTCCTATTCTTTATCTTGTCACACTCATAATGGATATAAAGTTAAAGTTACATGCACTAGGTCTTTTTCTTTATATCCTTCCATCATTCTTCCAAATGTTCTCTACATTCCTTCTTTCAAACATAATCTGATTTCTATGCACAAACTTATTTTGTTATTAAAATGCATATCACAATTTAGTTCTGACTCTTGCTTGCTACAGGGCCCTTCTCTGAAGATGCCTCTGGAGCTTAGTAAACTAGAGGATGGGCTTTACAAGTTTGTCTGCACTACTACATTTTCTTCTTTAGATCAAAATGCTTCTACTATGCCTTTTGCTTATAGTTTTCCATCTTTACATTCGACCATTGATGTTCCTAGCTCTAATTCATTGTGTAACTCTAGTTCTTTTCAAAATGTTTTGTCGCATCTATGTCATCTTGTAATGAAGCTACAATGAATAAAATGGATATTGATTGCCATCAAAGCTTTCACATGTTCCTTTTGTTAGAATGAAGGGCATTCCTGCTATATCTTCCTCTCTATCTTCTAAGCAACAATTCCCTTGTGAAATATGTTCTATGACAAGACAAACCAAGCTCCCTTTCCCCGATAGCTTCATTCATAGTACTCATCCCTTCCAACTTATACATGTGGATTCTTGGGGATTCTACCACACTCCTACTTATTCTGGTTCTAGATATTTTCTAACCATTATTGATGATTTTCCTACAGCCAATTGGACTCATTTAATGGGTTCCAAAAGTAATGTATTTTCCTTGATTAAAGCTTTTGTGGCCTATCGACGCCCCCTTTTTCTAAGGCAAAATCGGGTTCACGACATTCGGGAAGACAACTCTTTTTCCACTTTGGGAATTGGATTTTGAAAGTTTGGAGAGTGGCCACCTAATGATTAAGTGCATTAGGACACTAAGAAGAATTTTAATTTAGAAAATCAGATTTGGGTAAGGGATTGAAATTACCTTTAGGGGAAGGTGTTAGGCACCTCTCAAGATCCACTAGTGTGGTTTCCTACCGTGCTACAATAGTGATTTTAAGTGCAAATGATAAGTAAACAAGCAAGCATTGCAAATATGGGAAAATTATTACAAATAAGAGCGTGAAAAGGATTTAAAGGTGCTTAAATTTAGAGGATACCAATTTTGTAATTTAATAAGAGATACACAATGAGGGGAAAGATCAAATAAGTGATACAAATAACTTAAAGAAATAAACAAAAGATGGAAGTTCGAAAATTTTTGGATAACTTTTGAAAAATCTAAAAATAACAACTAGTAAAGAGGGATGGGGGTCCTAGGTTTATACATTACATGGATTATTCGCACAACACTGGTACTTAATTGTACGCGGAGTGTTATCGTTTAATCACCAACTCCATGTCTACCCTTCCCACCCCATTAAGGTATTAAAGCGCGGAAAGGTATCATTTACTTATCGCATACTACTACCCGTCCCAATCCTATTAGTCTTGGGACGTTAGGACTTCTAATCCTAAAGGGGAAAGAAAGGGATGAAGGCCTTTATGGAGTTTAAAGGATAAAATTCTAACTCGACATTCAAAACAAGCAGCATTTAAAGGGGGAGAACAAACAATCATACAAGACCATATTAACCCCAGAAATCAAGCAATCATTTAGTTTAGCATGTCTTAACAAATACTGGTTTGGTCTTAGATTAATAATTAAACAGCAAGCGGACTGTTCCAACATATATGTTTAGACAGAAAGTCTACATTAGGCAACTTGGATACAGTTTTCAGGGACTGACCCAATTCGTTAATTAGCAACCCCCTATCTATGTGTTAAAATAAAAAAGCTAGGCAAATAGATCAATTAATTTTAGGAATGATGCAAAAAAGTTACTAGTAGTTTCAGAAAAGATGCAAGTTGGTTTTCAGAAACGCATTATCAGTGTTGACAAAGTGAAAAGATGCAAACCGACATTAGAAAAGGATTACCAGTTGTTTCAGAAAAATGAAGACTGATTAAAAGGATTCAGGAAGGTGCATATTGATTATTGGAAAGGGTTTTACCATTGTTAGCGGGTTTCAAAAAAGTAGTAGAAAATTATCAGTTTTCGTAATGATAGATACGAGTTTCAGTTGTTGGCTCTATTTTAGAAATGAATGAGGCCATTAAGACGTGATTTCCTATAGGCATGCTTTCTATACGCTTGTTGATTTTAATACCCTTTAATGACATTAATAGGAATCTTATACACATGATGTTTGTATGCAACTCTGTTATTACCAACAAAGGTTTGCCTAATTACATTTGTGTATGCAAAATGCAAGAGCCTATATACATGATCTCTATATGTGTAATTACAGAACATGAACATTAAATCCTATAGACATAATTTCTAGGTGATTTTAGTAAAGTTAAGTGTTAAATCCTATAGGCATGGTCTCTACGTGATTAAATCAGTATTAAAGCTCCTATAGGCAAGATTTCTAGTTTGATAAAACAGATCCTAAGTCATGATTTCTTCCCTTTGAATGCAAGAAAAAGTAAAGACCCCTCCCACACCCTTTTAATATATTCCCTGAGTTTCATAAAAGATTATTACAACCCACGGAATCAAACTGGAACTATTACAACCCAATGAATCAAATTGGAAATTAAAAGATACATCAAAAGCTAACAACTAGATCCAAGCAGCCTATTTCAATCTTAATGTCCAGTAATATGTATTTAACCAACTCCGGGATCAAAATTTCCAAAGCCTTCTCTTTATCCAAGGTGTTTCGAAGTTCCAAGGAATATCAGGGATTCCAAGCATTGCTTACACCTAGGATACCATTAGAATTAGAATAGTGTAGTGTGGAAGAGCCAGCTCCCAGGCCTCCAAGTTCAGAGGGAGCTTACGGGTCCCAAAGCATAGCTTGCAAGAGAGGGGCAGAACTTATAGCTAGGAGTAAGTGCAAAATCAAGGGGAATTAGGGAGCCACGACAGATGGTGGTTATACATAGCCATAAAGTAGGCCGGCATACCCCTGACCACTTTTTTTGTTGAAAAAGTTAGGACAAACCTTTTGAATGTCATACCAAGGTCTGGATAGTGATTAGGACACTATGAGACCCAAGTCCAAGGCTCAAGCACATAAAAAGGGAAATGGAGTGAGAGTTGATTGAGTTAGGGATTCAAAGAAACCAGTTTAGGAGCATAGACAACAATATTGGAGTGCTGCTATGCCCTGGACAATAACTCACATACAAATGGGTAAGGGGTAAGGGAATTCATAAAGTGTCAAATTCACATCAAACAAACAATCCCACATATTATTCAAATACTGGACTGTAAATAAAAGGGTAAACATGTGATAATATGCTAGAAATAAATGGTCAGAATTAAACACATTGTTGTTGAGGCATGAAAACTAATTGAGACATACCAATATAGAAGCAAAGAGTGAAGAAGAAAGTAAACAAAATCCACAGCAGTGCAAGTATCAGAAAGAGAGACTTTAAATGAGAAGTAAATTGTGAACTTAGGTGGTTCTGTGTTCCTGTGTGTTCAAAGAGAAGGGAGGAGAGCATTTATAAAAATAAGGTGGATCAAACAACCATTAACAAAATAGACCAGGAAACTCAAACAAAATTCTCCTAGAAAATTAGGGTTTTCAACATCAAGTTCAGATAGAATATAATACAGCCAAACACAGTAAAAACATGCAGAGATTCAGAGAAGAGATGTTTGAAATAAAAATAACATTAAACCCTAGTTGAGGAAATAAGAGTTTCTGAAAGCAAACATTAAAGAAAAACGAATAGAAGGTTCACACACACATATATTCAGAACAAATCAAAAAATAAATCGAAGGAACCTCAAAGATTAGGGTTTCGTAAGAAACCCAATAGAAGAGATAGGCTTTGGAAACCATCGATCTGAGCAGAGAAGTCGAAGATCGAACTTGAAAAGCCATGGCTGGCCGAAAAAATGTTGAAGACGACTGGAGAACAGTCATCGAATAAAGCTTGGTCGGAACCCTTCAAGATCAGGTCGTTAGACCTTTAGAAGTGAGCACACATAAGCAATGAGAGGCTAGATAAGCCTTCAATAAGCCTGATGAGCCATAGATTAGGGCTCCGGTGGGAGGAGATGACTAGGATTTGAGGTGGTATTGGGAGAGAGTTCCAGAGACGAGGGGTTTCAAAGCGACGGTTGAGAGGAAATGAATTAGGGTTGGGGGTTTGGTAAGTTAAAAAAAGAAAGGGCGTGTTTGGGTCGTTGATCTTCTAGATTAACGACAATGATTAAATGGGGGATTTGGTCGGGTATAAAGATGGGTTGTAGGTTGGGTCCGCTTTGAAAATAGGCCGGTTGAATTGGGTTAATTGGATTGCCAAATTAGGCTTCAATGTGGCTATGATTGAAATGTAAATGGGGCTATAAGTTAAATAACCAATTTTCACTCTTTAATTTAATAAAAATAGCAATACTGATATTAGAAACAAATTAAATATACTGGGTAAATAAATATTATGTGAATATGAATTAAAAAATATTGTGATTAATTTTATAAACCTAAAACGTTATGAATTACCTATTATTGCAATTGTATGCAATTGAGCTTTAAAAACACCAAATAAAATTTATAAAAATATTCAAAAATCACCTTAATTAAATTTTGGTGTAAATATTAGAATAAAATAGGTTCACTAAAATGATAATTTTGGAAATAATTATTGGATTTTGTACTGTTAAAATAGACAATTAATTGATTTTAAAAATCCTAACAAATTGGGAATAATACTAAAACATTTGGGTATGATTATATATGTCATTTTGAAAGTATTTTGGGAATATAAAATACTCGGGGGAATGATTGGGTATCAACAGCTGCCCCTCTTTACCTGGGAAGGATGAAAGAGTTGTCCGGTAAAGATATGATGGCCAAGTTTGACCAGAGGCGGCGTTTTGAAATGACTTGACTGAGATATGGGTTCTGAACGGCCTACATATCCCCGGTTTTACAGGAATCAGTTCATATGTAGTTTGGAACCATTGACAAAATATGTCGATGGGGATCTAAAAGGGCGGACACGATGTTTGGGGGAGCAAAAGGCATTTGAATTATGGTAGGCTGCGGGAGCCGAGCGGGGTCGCTCCTACTGAGACGGCCATTGATAGCCAGACCTGCAAGTAAGAAATACGAGCATATATTGTACATAAACTTAAACATGATGCAAGTTCCCGTTGGGCTATGAATGCTATCCTTGGACGGTTAGGAAGACGTGCTAATACTATGATGTCCTGGGTCATGAAGCGCAAAATTAAAGGATTCGCAAGCCATGAAATGATTTTCTTGGGCTATAATGATGGTGCATCCGAACTATGCTTTTGAATAATAATATGAAAGATGTAAATGGGATCCTCGGGCCATGGCATGGTATTCTCGGACTATAAAGATGATGCCTCCGAATGATGACGCCTTTGGATAGTTTGGTGATATTTCATCCCATGAAATGTAAGATTTGGAAGTATGTCAGCCGATGCAAAAGCGTAAATGGCGATATTTCAGTAGATGCAAAAAGCGTAAATGGCAACATTTTAGCCGACGGAAATTTAAATAAGACAGGCGATGTTTCAGCCGATGCAAAAAGTAAAATGGTGATGTTTCAGCCGATCTAAAAAGTAAAATGGCGATGTTTCAACTGACAGGGGATTTAAATGTGGTTTGGCGATATATCTGCCACGCAAGACATAAATGGCGATATTTGAGTCGATAAAGAATTTAAATACGATTTGGCGGTATTTCAGCCATGCAAGACATAAATGGCGATATTTCATCTGGCAAAGAATTTAAATGTGGTTTGGCGATAATTTAGCCATGCAAGAAGTAAATGGAGATATTTCAGCTGACAAAGAATTTAAATGCAGTTTGGCGTTATTTTAGCCATGCAAGACATAAATGTCAATATTTCAGCCGACAAAGAATTTAAATGCAGCTTGGCGATATTTTTGCCATGCAAGATGAGGTAGAGCTTAACCCCGGAAGGCAGAAAGGTAGCCTTATACAATGCAGGGAATGCAGGAGGGAGACAACGCTTAGTCTCGGAAGGCAAAAATGTAGCCTTATGCAATGAAGGTAATGCAAGATGGAGACAATGCTTAGTATCGGAAGGCAGAAAGGTAGCCTTATGTAGATAATCCAGGATGGAGATAACGCTTAGTCTCGGAAGGCAAAAGGTAGCATTATATAGATAATGCAGGATGGAGACAACGCTTAGTCTATGAAGGAAGAAATGTTGCCTTATACAATGCAAGAAATGTAGATAGTAATAAAAGATTCTTAGATAATTGTTGGTAACTGATCATGCTATTGCGGCTGCTAGGGAATATTGCATGCGGATAGCAAAAAATGCGAATGCATAATATGTCTGTGACTCGGGTGCCTGCATCCAAAGAAGATCTTGTGTTTTTTAAAGCGAAAGGTTACTTTGTTCTCATGTAGCTTCCAGTGTTGCGCGCATCATTGGGGTAGCATTGCTAAAAAGCAACAATCATAGTCATGCAAGATTTAATAAATATAACGTAAGTAGAAAATAGTTTTGTCTAGATGAACCAGTGACTGCAACGTGGTTTAAATACTTGAAACCTTTCTTGCTCCAAAATTTTGAGGGTCCTCCTAAAAATTCTGCCCCAGTTTACTGGGCTGGCACTTCTGACGGCTGCGCTGAACAAATGCAAAATCCACTTCGAAATTTAGAGGACCCTCCTCAAAATTATATCCCAGTTTACTGACGTGACATCCTTGACGGCGAGCGGCTGAAGACCATCTTCAAAATTTTGAGGGTCCTCCTCAAAATTCTTCCCCAGTTCCAATGATAGGGGGAGATGAGATTTTTCTTGAATTGTGACTGAACCCAATAGGGTTGCCTACGTATCCCCTCTTAAACGGGAATCAGGTCAGGCGTATTTCAAATTACATCATAAAGAAAACATAAGATTACACATAGTATCGCTTCACTGCGTCTGAATTGATCGCCTTTGGCCAAACTTCTCCGTCCATTTCTGCAAGGATAAATGCTCCTCCCGTTAGAACCCGGTGAACCATGTATGGACCTTGCCAGTTGGGAGAGAATTTCCCCTTGGCTTCATCTTGATGCGGGAATATTTTCTTCAACACCAGTTGCCCTGGTGTCAACTTCCTTGGCTTAACTCTCTTGTTTAAGGCTCTGGATATTCTGTTTTGATACAATTGACCGTGGCAAACTGCATTCATCCTTTTTTCCATCTATAAGGGTTAATTGCTCGTAGCGACCTTTTACCCATTCTACGTCGTCCAACTCTGTTTCTTGTATGATCCTCAAGGACAGAATTTCTACCTTTATGGGAATGACCACCTTTGTACCATAAACAAGCATGTAGGGAGTTGTCCCGGTTGATGTGTTGATTGTGGTGCGGTATCCCAGCAAGGCAAATGCTAACTTCTTATTCCATTGTTTGTGACATTTGACCATCTTCCTCAGTATCTTCTTGATATTGTTGTTGGCCGCCTCTAGAGCTCCATTCATCTGAGGCCTCTAGGCTGTGGAGTTTTTGCGTTTGATTTTGAATGTTTCACACATTGCTTTTATCAAATCAGTGTTGAGATTGGAACCATTATCACTGATGATTGATTCTGGAACCCGGAATCAGCAAATAATACAATCACGGACAAAGTCTGCTGCAACTTTCTTAGTTACTACTTTGTACGATGCTGCCTCAACACATTTACTAAAAAAATCGATTACCACCAGGATAAATATGTGTCCATTTGATGCTGCAGGCTCAATAGGGCCAATGATATCCATTTCGTAGGCGATGAATGACCATAGTGAACTTCTTCTAGTAAGCTCGTTTGGAGGCACCTTTATCATGTCTGCATGTATCAAACAGCGAGTCATTTTCGAATATACTAGATACAGTCGATTTCCATAGTCATCCAAAAATACCCTGCTTGGAGTATCTTCTTTGCTAAGACAAAACCATTCATGTGTGACACACATGTCCCTGCGTGCACTTTATATAATTATCTGGATGATTCTTTTGCTTCGACACACCTTAGCAAACCCAAATTGGGAGTCCTCATATATAGGATTCCTTCATTGTGAAAGAAGTTGTTGGCTAACCTCCGAAGTGCGCGTTTCTGAGTGGCATTGGCAAGTTCTAGATACTCTCCTATTGTCAAGTACCTTTTGATTATCGTGGAACTATGGTTTTCCGTCCGCTTCTTCCTCAATGTGAGCATAATAAGCTGGCTGATCATAAATCCTTACTGGGATGGGATCAATGAAATACGTATATGGATGCTGGATCATGGATAATAAAGTGGCTAGTGCATCACCGAATTCGTTCTGAACCCTAGGGACATGCTGAAATTCTGTCTTTATGACTCTTTTCCTTAACTCTTGTATGTGATGCAAATAGGGAATTATTTTGGAAGTTTTGGTTGCTCATTATTCTCGAACTTGATGTGTGAGCAATTTTGTATCCCTGATCACTAGTAACTCTTAAATGTTCAATTCAATGGCCATCTTGAGTCCCATGATGCAAGCTTCGTATTCATCGATATTTTTGTGCACGAAAACCTAAGCTTGGTGGACATCGGTTAATGATGGCAGGTTTTTGATACTAAGACTTCCCCTATGCCAACTCCTCCGAAATTTGCGGCTTCGTCGAATAATAGCCTCCAAGCATCGTAGGATTCAGTAATGTCTTCTCCTACAAAAGACACTTTTTTGTCAGGAAAATACATTTTAGTGGTTCGTATTCTCCTTCAATGGGATTCTCGGCAAGGTGATCTGCTATGGCTTGACCTTTGACTTTTTGCTGAGTCACATAAACAATGTCGAACTCACTCAACAAGATTTGCCACTTGGTGAGCTTGCTAGTGGGCATGGGCTTTTGGAAAATATACTTCAGTGGGTCAATCCAGGTTATGAGATATGTAGTGTAGGCACAGAAATAATGCCTCAATTTCTAAGCTACCCAAGTCAAATCACAATAGGTGCGCTATAGTAGAGAATATCGGGCCTCGTACGAGGTAAACTTCTTGCTGAGATAATAGAAGGATTGCTCCTTTTTCACTGTTTCATCATGTTTTCCTAGAACACAACCGAAAGCTCCATCCAATACTGCAAGGTAAAGCAGTAGAGGTCTTCTTGGCTCGCAAGGAACCAAGATTGGCAGCATTGACAGGTATTCCTTGATTCTGTCAAAGGCTTTCTGACAATCATCAATCCATCTAGTAGCGTTGTCTTTCTTTAGCATTTTAAAGATGGGTTCACAAATGACTGTAGATCGAGCTATGAACGACTGATGTAATTGAGTCTCCACAAGAAACTCATAACCTTTCTCTTGTTCTTTTGTGGTGGAAATTCATGGATGGCCTTGACCTTTGATGGGTCCAATTCTATCCCTCGATGCCTCATGATGAAACCCAGTAGTTTTCCAGCAGGAACCCCGAATGCACACTTGGCGGGATTCAATTTCAGATTGTACTTTCTCAGTCTGTTGATGAACTTTCTCGGATTTTCCATATGATCAATTGCTTTCTTGGATTTGATGATGACATCATTCACATATACCTCGATCTCCTTGTGTATAATGTCATGAAAAATATTAGTCATGGCTCTGATATAGGTGGCGCCAGCATTCATCAACCCAAATGGCATCATTTTGTGACTATACATCCCCCACGTGGTGATGAAGGTTGTTTTCTCTGCATCTTCCTCATCCATCAATATCTGATGATACCCAGCGAAACAATCAACAAAAGACTACAACTCATGCTTGGCGTAGTTGTCAATAAGAATTTTATGTTTGGCAAGGGGAAGTCATCTTTGGGATTGGCCCGGTTGAGGTCCCGGTAGTCGACACAAATACAAACCTTCCCATCCTTCTTTGGCACTGGAACGATGTTAGCTAACCATGTTGGATACTCGACCACTTTGAGAACCTTAGACTTGACTTGCTTAGTAACCTCTTCTCTGATTTTAAAACTCATGTCATACCTAAATTTCCTGAGTTTTTGCTTTACCGATGGACAAGCTGAATCCGTTGGCAACTTATGAGCTATACTGTCCGTACTGAGACCAGTCATATCATCATACGACCAGGTGAATATGTGCTCATATTCTTTTAAGAATTCTATATACTATTCCTTTTCTGATGGCGACAAGTGAACATTGAAGCGAGTTTCTTGGACATTCTCTGTATCTCCCAAATTAATGACCTTAGTTTCTTCCAGGTCAGACTTAGGTCTATTCTCAAAATTCTCAACCTCTCTCACAACCTCTTAAGGTATTTCATCTTCTTCTGAGTCTATGTCTTTTTGTTGCGTTGTTTCGTGGCAAGTCACAGTCGTTGGTTCATCGTCAAGAAAAGTAATAGTAATGCTGTATAGAATAGAGTAAATGATTGAGAAAATAATAAGCGAGGTATATATGATAAACTGAAATGATTTGATTAAATTCAAAATTGTTCGAAACATCAGAGCTCTTTTCGAAATTAAAGACAATGCGAAAGGAAAATCAACTAGTAAAGTAAACTAAAAAATGTGATGTGTGTCGCTTTTGTTTAGCCTTGCTACCCCGAAGCCCTCTAGGCTATGACGGTCCTAATTGACTAGTTACTGAGGCGGTCTCCTTTGCTTGCGGCTTGTATGGAATGGCTTTTCTCCGCCTCCTCCTCAAAAAGAACACAATAGTCCATATCATCATCCTCTAGGAAGAAATTCTTTAGTGCTGCCAATGTTTCTTCTTCTTCAGACCCATATATATTATCTGCTGGCTGGAATGTTTGCTCCAGGCTAGGTATCGGAAACTCCAATGGGTAATAGGGTCTGCGCCATGGTGGCGACCAGTTCTGGAATTCTTTCCAAGTATTTCCATACGCTAAGCCAAACGTAGTGACATGCTTTTTCAGTGTGATGGGCTTAGTGACCCCGTGGAGATTCTTGCCGAGTCCCTTTTCAGGCTCGTACCCACACCAATTTAGGATACTTTCGATCTTGTTGTCCTACTATTTATCTTTGTCTACAGCGTTGATCCTTTAGATGCGGAGGTATGTCTCTCCATCTATTCTCCTTCTACCCCCAATCATCGGGATGGTCTAGCGACTTTATATATGGTTACTACCATCGCCATGAATGATCACTTCTTGGTGATTCCATTCGAACTTTACCGCCTGTCACACCTCCCTTTTTACTACCCCATTTTGGAATAAGCATATAAATACACTTGTAGGGTATACCACGACGCTCAGATACCCGAAACGGATAAAATAACATAGAGGAAGGAGTTTTTCCAATTAAAGGACAATCGGTTCGGGATTTTATTGAGATTAATTAGAGTCTCCACTTGGGAAGATAATGGTGTCCCAAGCCACCGGTTAATCCCGAATCCGAGGAATTTGACTCTTAAAAAATGTCTGCGAAGCAAAGATTCCAGATAAGGAACTCTGTTAACCCGGTAGAAGGTGTTAGGCATTTTCGGGTTCCGTGGCTTCAGCACGGTCGCTCAATTGTCATTTCCGACTCTTGTTTGACTCAATATAGATTTTAACAACAAATAGTGCCTTTTACCTAAATATTTTTTATGGAATTTGCGACATCGCGAAAATACACCTCGAGTCACACCGCAACCAGTACGCCTGTGACTTTTGGTGTATTTCAGCTTTGCCGAGATTTGGATTTGAGTTGCACCAAGTGCGCACTCGTTCATAGGAAAGTACGTTAAATTGTGCCCTAAATAACGTCTATCGGCTTCTAAATCTTTTGGGAGAGGCTATGGAATTCGCTATTAGCCTTCCCGAGTCTAATTGTGTTAAACCATTAATAAATAGGGGCCCCGCTTGTTTAATGTCGGGCGAGGCTCATCCCAATTAATTTTAAAAGTTCAATCTTAGCGTATACTATATTTTCTATATTGTTTTTTTCTTAATCGTATTTCCAATACTAAGCATTCCAGGCCCGTTTGATTTCTATAGTTTATTGGGCCTGGATTTCCTTTCGCTGAATCATACATACATTCGAACTGCCCAGGCCTTTGAGACCCAGGCTATTTTTGGACTTCTGCTCGACGGCCCAGTCAGCTTCACACTGTGGTTCAGGCTCATATTGCGTATTAGGCCCAAACCAATTGACAGTAAATAACAATGAAAGTAAAAATGAAGGACTGGAAATAAGGCAATCATACGAAATTAAGAAATGAAATCAAATTACTTTTATTCATCAGAAGAGAAAAACCACTGTACAAAGAGATCAATATTAATTCTAAGTTACAACTAACTAGTGTATACATGAGTGAACTACTCCTATCCCTTTGTTTTCTGCTAATGACCTATAACAACATTGAAATTAATTAGCTAAGAAACGATTCAACTTTGTGAGACCATATTAAACAATCTAATTGCTTATTAATGATGACCAATTTATCTAAGGCTAAGTGACCTAATGGTATATACACAACTATTGATTATAATTCGACTTAGTTCATGCTGTGTCACATACCCAATTACAAATGATTTTTCAATTTTTCTTACTCTTTTCCTTTTGGACTTATTTGTATCTACATACTAATTCACAGATATGACTAAATGCTAATGTTAATGTGAGTTAAGCTCATTTGATGTTATCAAAGCCAGTTTCACCCCTCATCAGGTCGTTTCCTTTTTTAACTTATTCCAATTCCGATATTGATGAACAAAACAAATTAATTACGTGAGCCTAACTGTTATCGACTCAAGTGACGGCCGTTTAACTTTGTTTAAGAGATTTTACCTAATTAACTAAGTGAGATGCTACTTACTACTACTACTACTATGTTACGACTATGACACTAGCTATTACAGCATTTTTGTCTTGGTCTTTCAATCCAAATTATAAATCTACTCTAGTTCTAAAGCTAATAAAGAGAAAAATGCACAATATCATATGAATTTAAAACTGGAACTTCATTTCATTCAGCAGTTCATCATTACAGCTTCATTGAAAGAGAGATGTACCTGGATCAAAAGAAAATCCAATGAGTCTAAGGGAATCAAGCAGATAAGTACAACAAGGACTCAGACAGCAATGCAACAGTGGAATTGGATGCCAAATGAACCAAATAACACAGCAATAGCAAGCAGGAATCAGCAAAGCAATAGAAACCCAGATCAAACTCGAGCAGAAGAACCCAACAATCAACAGAAATCAGCAAATTCTTACTCGAAGAATACCAAAAACACTATTGCTAAATTGCTATGTTTTAACTCTGAAACTTTTATCCAAAAGCCAGCCCTTAATCAGTCCTTTTAGGGGGTATTTATAGGTGTGAGAAAGAGCTGAAACTTGGGGAGAAAGTATGGGATTAATCCCAACTCTCCCCTTCTTAAAATTATAAAAGTTCACTTAGACCCCTTTTCAGTTAACAGAAACTCTTCCAGCATGTGTTGGAAGGTTCCAAAGATTCCTTTTTACAGGTTTTTACCAAAGTAGCCTTAGGGGTTAGGGATTTTTACTGATTTCCCTTTTTAGAGAGACCATTATACCCTTAAATCTCTGCAAAATTGTAGAAATCAGGGGTACAAATGACTCCCTTGCCCTCTTAGGTTCTAAATTATTTACTAGATTACTATTTCAGGTTCCCTATATGCCCTCAAAGGCATTGCTGATTTACCCGACCTACGTAGGTCAGGTTTCAGCCTTTTTGGGACTTATCTAACTAATAGCCAGCCCTTGCATTGGTATTTAAGGGCTAGCCAGGTTTATTGTTAGGAACTATTTCAATTTTAGCCTTTTTAACTTAGTTCTAGTTAATTAAGACCATATTATTTCAATTTTAAGCTAATTGCAGGACTAGCCTGCTTTATTATTGGAATTAACTACTTAAAACCTAACCAGTCTCAAGTTGAGACTTGGCTTGGGTAATTGAACCCAATTGCTGAACATAGGCTGGGCCCAAGCCTTTGCAAGGCTTGGCCACCTTAGTGTTCAGGGCTCAAAAGAGAGCCTGGGCAAGTCTGCATTTGCAGACTTAGCCTTTTTTGCACAACCAGTCCCTTTTTAAGGTGGACTAGTGTGTTAGGACCTTATAGAGTTGGTCAACTTTTTGCAAAGTTAACCACTCTTAGGTCAGTTATTGCTTAATGATCTATTTTTGTTCATTTTAAGCTAATTAAACTAAATTGCAGGATTAGCCTGCTTAATTAAGCACTTGAGCTATTTAACTAATGGCCAGTCTCAAGTTGAGACTTAACCTGGGCAACTGAAGCCCAATTGCTGAACATAAGCTGGGCTAAGGTCTTTGCAGACCTAGACACCTAAAGCTCAGGGCTCAAACAGAGCCTAGGCAAGTCTGCATTTCCAGACTTAGCCAGTTATTACACAACTAGCCACCTTTAAGTGTTGGCCAGTGTGAGGGACCTAACAGAGTAGGTCAATTGCAAAATTGACCCCTCTTGGTCACTTATTTAACTTGTAGCCTATTTTTGTGATTTTTCAGTTAATAACCTATTTAAAAACTAGCCATTTTCATGGACCTAATGCTAGCAGCTATAACCAATTCCCCTAAAGTCAATGAATGTTAATCAAATGCTCATACTAACAAGAACTGTTGAGAACTCAATCATTTTTGACATGTATTGCACACATAGCCACACAAGGTCAAACAATGTGCATCAATCAACCAAAACTCAGAAAAGGAAATTTGATGTGGTTGAATCTTAGTTAATCAATTAACATTATCTAATTTCATGTGATACAGTGTCAAACAATGTCAATTTAGAATTAGTTACAACTAGCTCAGGTCAGATGATATTTGAGAAACCTCAGAACCTTTAAGGTTCATGACATAAACATATACAGAAGCATAGACTCACACACAAAACATGGCTCACAAGACATAAACACAATGGACTTTAACATAGTAATATAAGCATGGTAATCAGAAATCATTTTCAAGCACTAAGCCTAGAATTATGCTAAGCAAATAGAACAGGGAAAGCTGAGTGGAACAAACTTAGACATGAGACTAGCAGCTAATCCTAGTTATGAGACTAAACATGAGAATAAATATAGGAGAAGAATCATTCAAACTAAAAGAAGTTATCTAATATCAACAAGAAGAAGAGGCCTAATGCTAACAGAGGACGAAGAAGACAACTAAACTAGACATGTGAAAAATCATGAAGAGAAGAACAATCATGTTGTTGAAGATTAATAGATCAGAAATCACAAATAAAAAGGAAATAGCATAGGATGAAAGATAGGTCTTTTGACTTAATAGGAAATGAACATGGTTTGCAGCAGACAGAACAGAAGAACAAGAAGATGAAAACAAAAAGATCAGTCAAAACAAGAAAATAGTATAAAGAAAACGTACGAGATAAACCTTAGTACTAAACAGATTTTTTCGAATTAGAGAAAACAAAGCAGAAAATAGCATGAAGATGAAATGAACATAAACCCTAAGACTAACAGACGAAGCACAAAAATATCAAGAATAAACAGAACATGCAAGACGAAAACAAAAGGAATCAAAGAAGCAGAAAAAGACAATATGACTAACACAATATTTCAAGATAAAAAATAACAAGACAGAAGAAAATCATGAAAATAAACAGACAAAAGACAATAAATAAAAACACAGAGGGGGAGGGAACTTAGCTCGCAGGGCCTGTCCCCTGAGCTTCCCTTCTTCTTTCACTTTTTCCCCACTCTCTCTCGAACTCTCTCAGACCCTTTTATTCCTTTTTTCTTCTTTTTTCTTTTTCTCTTTTTCATATTTCTTTTCTGTTTTTCGTTGTTTGGCTTCAAGATGAAACCTTTTGTGGTTTTTGAGTTTGTGGGGGGTATTTGGAAAAGGTAAAGGACGGTTTTTGAAAGATTGGAGTTTTGGGGTTGCTAGAGTTAGGGTTCCGGCGACACTTTTTGGGATATTCGACGAGTTCCAGAGATATTCGAGGGGTGTGGATGGTATGGTTGAGTAGACCAGGTGAAAATGGATAGATTGGCATTGGTTTGGGGTGGGTTCTCGTTGTTTGGTGGTCACCGGCGAAGATTCCGGTGACCAGAGTTTAGAGAAAAGGGTTTGTTTTAGGGTTTCTGGCGTTATTTGAGGTGAAGAAGATGAAGATGAAGGTTTTGGGGGTGGGTTGTAGCCGGCGACCACCGTGGAGAGTGGTGGCCGCCATGGCCGGCTAGGGTTTCTTGTTGGAGGCTGAAGACGAAGAGGGGAGAAGAAGAAGCTTCGAGGGCGGCTAGGTTCACGAGTATATGTAATGGCTTGTCTCAAACGAGACACAAGCCTTATATACTCGGAAAACCTAAGGTGATCTCAGCCGTTAGATCAGTGATGATCAACGGTCGAACTTTGTCACAACTAAAAAACGCCGCATTGTTTCAAATAAGAACAATGACTCCTTCCGTCAGATCATTTCCAATGGACGGCTCGGATCAATCCTTATTTAATTAACTAATTAATTAATCCGTCTTGTTATCTCAGCCATTGGATTAAACAAGACGGACGGCTGAGATTGATCCTTTATACGAATCAGACGGGCCACTTCTTG
This sequence comes from Nicotiana noctiflora, assembly GCA_032618575.1. Classification (NCBI taxonomy): domain Eukaryota; kingdom Viridiplantae; phylum Streptophyta; class Magnoliopsida; order Solanales; family Solanaceae; genus Nicotiana; species Nicotiana noctiflora. Next base: position 275,724 of record JASVEL010003143.1, read on the forward strand.
GGCCAATTCACTGGGCCAAATATCTGGACAGCCTCTTGGCCCAATTTTATTAAGCCTATATGTATTTTTGTGTTTTTCTGATATTATTTATTTTTTATGTATTTTCTTTTATTATTATTTTTTTATTTTATTTTTATGGAATATTATAAAAACCTAATTTCTATTTACTCTAATTATTTAGTATTTTTTGGCAATTTTCTACTATTTTTCCCTAATTTCAGCTATTTAAACTATTTATTTATTTTTTTTGGTGATTTTCTTCTTAACTAATCAATTAAAGCAAAGTAATTACCTAGCCTAATTTTTTTGATTTTCTCTAATTTCTATTTATTCAAAACACACAAAGTGTAGCTAATTTCAACCAAAGCAAGTAATTGCACTCAAAAATATATTTATTTTAATTTTGGAATTAATTGCTCGGTGCAAAAATCACATGCTCACAGCTGCCCCTCTTTGCTTGGGAACACGAAGAGTTTCAGTGCAAAGATAAGTGAGCAGTAATGAGAGATTTTTGCACATTGGCACATTCCGTAAAAGCATTTTGAAAAACCTTTTGACAGCACCCTGCTTTAGAGGTTGCCTACATATCCTGGGCTAAACAGGAATCAAGTCAGTATAGTTCGAGAAGGTCTCGCAGTTTAAAAACTACCAGACTCACTGTTGCATTGACACTGTTGAGACCTGCCGACTTACTCCTTATTACACCGGGGGTGGGGGGGAATGTAAAATGAAGAAGCTATTTTAAGCTATGATCCTACAATTACAATTACTCCTAATCTAGCTTTTGCTCTTCTCTCTCTTTTTCTTGATCTTCTGGGATGCCGACTCTCTTTTTGTTGATTTTCTCTTCTTGCTTTCCTCTTTTTTTTTTTTTTTCTTTCTTGTTTTCCTCTTCTTTTTTTTGATTTTCAATGGTACTCCTTGTCCTCGAGCTGAAACCTGCTCAAAATAAAACAAAAACAACAAACTTTTTTTTTCTCTCTGCCCCAGTGTGGGCTTTTAGCTAACATAAACCATAACTTGCAGAAATGTATTCCCTTGTTAGAAGGTGGGCGCCTAACGGAAATTAAACGTGCAATGCGATGCGAAAAGTATTCCCGTATTTGAAGGTGGGCACCTAACTTAAATTAAACGTGCAATGCGATGCGGAAAAGTATTCCCGTAT
>JASVEL010003144.1:0-48565 GCA_032618575.1 Nicotiana noctiflora
ATCAGAGGCCTAGTGGTTTATTTAAGAGGATTGGGCTTCCCGAGTGGAAGTGGGAGCAGATTACTATAGATTTCGTTACTGGACTTCCGCTGAGTTGGAAGAAGTTCGATGCAATATGGGTCATTGTTGATAGATTGACCAAGTCAATGCATTTCATTCTTGTGGCAGTCTCCTATTCTTCTGAGAGTTTTACTGAGATCTATATTCGGGAGATTGTTCGCCTTCATGGTGTGCATGTATCTATCATTTTTGACCGGGGTACACAGTTTATCTCGCGCTTCTGGAGAGTAGTTCAGCGAGAGTTGGACACACGGGTTGAGTTGAGCACATCATTTCATCCCCAGACGGATGGTCACTTCGAACAGACTATTCAAATTTTAGAGGATATGTTCTGAGCTTGTCTTATTGACTTTGGAGGTTCGTGGGATCAGTTCTTGCCTTTAGCGGAGTTTTCCGACAACAACATCTACCAGTCGAGCATCCAGATGGCTCCTTATAAAGCTTTATATGGTAGGCAATGTTAGTCTCCGGTTGGATTATTTGAGCTGGCAGAGGCTCAATTGTTAGGTACAGATTTGGTTCAGGAGGCCTTGGAGAAGGTCATGATCATTCAGGATAGGCTTCGTTCATCTCAGTCCAGGCAAAAGATTTATGCCGACCGCAAGGTTCGAGATGTGGCATTTATGGTTGGCGAGCGGGTATTGCTCCGACTATCGCCTATGAAAGGCGTGATGAGATTAGGGAAGAAGGGCAAGCTTAGCCCTAGGTTCATTGGTCCGTTTGAGATTCTTGATCGAGTGGGAGAGGTGGCTTATAGACTTGCTTTGCCGCCGACCTTAGCAGTCGTGCATCCAGTGTTTCATGTGTCTATGCTTCGGAGATATCACGGCGATCCCGCCCACGTGTTAGATTTCAACACTGTCCAGTTGGACAAGGACTAGTCTTTTGAGGAGGAGTCGGTTGCTATTTTAGACCGGCAGGTTCATCAGTTGAGATCCAAGAGTTTTCCTTCTGTTCGTGTTAAGTGGAGAGGTCAGCCCCCTGAGGCATCGACCTGGGAGTCTGAGTCTGATATGCGGAGCCTTTATCCTCATCTTTTCCCCGACTCAGGTACTTCCTTCTTCTGTTTGTTCGAGGACGAATGATTGTTTTAGAGGTGGAGAATGTGACGACCTAAAGGGTCATCACCTGTTTTAATTAATTAAGTTCTTTCGAGGCCTTGAAAATCTCATTTATAGTCACCTCGATTTGCGTACGATGTTCGGACGCATAGCCAGAAAGCTTAAATATGAAATTATATGGAAATGCTAAATTTGATGTTAAAATTAAAAAAATTGACTTTTGTTAATATTTTCGGTAAACGGACCTAGACCCGTAATTTGACGGTCCCAGAGGGTCCGTAGGAATACATAGGACTTGGGCTAATTCCCGGAATCGAATTCTGAGGGTTCAAACCCGAGAAATGATTTTTTGAGTAAAATTATTTTCTAGAAATGTTTAAGGAAATTTGAAATAAAATCTGATTCGAAAGAGATGGTATCGGGCTCGTATTTTAGTTCTGGCGCCCGGTATAGGTCTTATTTATGTTTTGAATCATTTCTGTAAAATTTGATTGAAAACGAACGTCATTTTACGTGATTTAGAGCTAAATTGGAAATTTTGAGGTTTTATTAAGTTTGAAAGAATTTTTGGATTTTGAGGTTTAAGTCGATGTTTATGATGTTGTTTTGGTGAGTTGATCGCACAAATAAGGTCCTAGGATGTTTTTGAGGTTGTGTATTTATTTGGTTTGGAGCCCGAGGGCTCGGGTGAGTTTTGGATAGGACACAAGTGCATTTTTGGATTTGAAATATAGCTGTTGCATTTCTAATCTGCAGCCTTTCGCAATTGTGAAGCCAATTTGGAAATTGCGAGCTCGCAAATGCGAGTATTGTATCGCAATTTTGAAGTGGAGACCTAGGCAGTCCTGATCGCAAATGCAACCACTGGGTTCGCAAATGCGACATTCTGGATCGCAAATGTGAGATTGAGAATTTAGGAAGGGGTTCGCAAATGCGAACAAAAGTTTGCAATTCCCATGTCAGGTCGGGGTTCACAATTGCGAACCCTTGTTCGCAATTTCCATATCTGCAACCTGTATTTTTTATACTTAGTCAATTTTTGAGCAATTTTTAATATTTTTTAAATACACAAACTTCTTTAGGCGATTTCCAAGAACAAGTCTTCTTCCAAATCAATTGTAAGTTAGTTTTTACTCATTTCTTTTAATCATTAACATCATTTAACATGTTTTCGACTTACAATCAATAATTTTCATGGGTGAAATTTCAAAAATTAGGGATTTGGACCTCAATTTGAGGTTCGATTTCAAAATAAATAATATATTTGAGTTTGTGAGAGAATAGGTAATTGGGTTTTGGTTCGAACCTCGGGTTTTGACCACGTGGGACCGAGGACAATTCTTGAATTTTTCGGTAAAACTTTGAAAAACTCATTTTCATGCATCGATGTTAATTCATTAAGTGTTTATTAATACAATTAAGCAATTTGTGATTAGATACAAGCAAAGTGGAGTTAAAATCATGAGGTAAAGCTGTAATTCATTCTTGAGTTGTATTCAAGGCATTAAGGTAAGTGTTTGGTCTAACCCTAACTTGAGGGACTATGAGTTGAGTCTTATTTGCTAATTGCTTCTTGTCGAGTACGATGTATGGGCATGGTGACAAGTATTTATACGTTGGTGTCAAGCATGATCGTGAGTCTTAAGTTGATAGTTGTTGTGTTCTTAAATGACACTTCGGATGCTTTAAATTGATGACACTTGATATTGAGTAAAGATTTGGTTTATTCTCGTGGACTTTAATTATGCTTGAGTTCTGATATTAATCGAGCTGAGTAAGAATTGAGCAAGATTTGGTTATGGTTGTTCTCACTTGCGGGGATGGTTATTTTGATATTGTTGTTCCCTTGCGGGGAAATTATTATTATATTGCTTTGTTTTCATTGCCGAAAATTTTATTGTGACTTTGTGTTGAAATGAAACGGGAGCGGGTGGTACGCCTACCACGAGTTATGATTGAAATGGGAGCGGGTGGTACGCCTACCAAAAGATATTGATTGAAATGGGAGCGGGTGGTACGCCTACTATAAAGATATTGATTTAAATGGGAGCGGTTGGTATGCCTACTACAAGATACAGATTGAAATGTGAGCGCGTGGTACGCCTACCACAAGATATTGATGAAATGGGAGACGCCTACCAGAAAAACATTGAGAAATGGATCGGGTTGCATGCCTGCAACGAGATGTGTACTGACAGTGAATTTTGCTTTTAATTCCTTTATCCGTGTTAGATTTAATTTATTTATGTTCCTTATTGTTCTCCTGAATTTCTGTATTATCTGTTATCCTTGAAGGATGTTCCCCTCCCATTTAAAATGGTTATTTTTGTTATTTTTTCGCTGTAGAAATATATATAACTGCATAGGTTTATATGATAATCTTGTGTAGCCTCGTCACTACTTCCTCGAGGTTAGGCCAAACACTTACCAGCACATGGAGTCGGTTGTGCTGATACTACTCTCTATACTCTTTTGCATAGATCCAGGTGCCGAACATTAGCAGTAGTTTGGGAGTCTTCCATCAGTCCATCGAGACACTGAGGTAGCCTTGCAGGCGTCCGCAATCGGGTCTCCTATATCTTCTCATTCTATCATCTCATGTCTTAAGACATACAGTGTTATTTTTCCTTCAAACATTTGTACTTAATATTCTTAGTAGACCGTGGATGTTGTGACACCGGTTCTTGGGTAGAGGCAATTGATGATTTTCGCATTATTGCTTAGTTTATTTAATTTAAGTCTTTCGCTTTAATTTCATATTTTCGATGTTATTCAATATTTAACGCTTTTTAATATGATTGGTAAAAAGAATTTAAAATAAAAGAGTTAGGAGTTATGAATTGTGGCTTGCCTAGCTTCTATGAGTTGGCGCCACCACGATTCCGGAGGGTGGAAAATTCGGATCGTGACAACTACTATCTAAATTTTCTCCCGTTAATTCCCAGAGCTAAATTTGTCGGGTTCAAAAATAGCCGAATTTACAAGTGGTGATTGAAAAATAGCTAAAGTTTCAAATGTAATCAAAATTTAGCCACTTTTCATATAAAGATAAATTTAAACAAAAAAACAATTCAAAATACAAAAAATATTCCAACATAATATACTAAAAATTTATACACAGGTGCTCCAATCTCCAGTATATTATGCTGGAACTTTCGATGTTGCGGCAAAATAATGGCTATTTTTTTTACAAACACTGGCTATTTTTCAATTACCAATCCAAAAACTGGCTAGCCCGTGTTGTTTTTACAAATTTGTGAACACAGAGACAAATTCATGCAACTACTTTTAAAGTCAAAGGAAACAGAATTCAAGATTAGCATCAGAAGGTCATGCGATGCAAATTATCTGTAGTGTTTATACCAGGTAAAGTTCAAAAATAGACTTCTAATATTTTAATTGAAAAACAATCGCAAATTCAAAAGTCATTAAAAAATAGTAGCAAATATTGGAATCCATGACATTGTTACGGATTTCAAAGTTCAAACTTAAAAAGTGAAACTTCGTGACTATATCATGGAAGAAATCCAAGACACTATCATGGAGTTTCGCCTTTTTTAAGCTCTAAATCCAATTTCAAAAATCAGGACAATATCTTGAATTTTCACTTGCTTAAGTTCCAAATCCATGACATTGCCATGGTGTTTCTGCACTAAAAGTGACTACTTTTCAAAGAATTTTCAAACACTACATATTTTTTAACAAGTTTGAAAAATGGCTAATGGGTACAACTTTACGTTTATACAAGGACATGGCGTGCCCATAGCAAGATGTTGTCAAATGTACCGGGTCATCGTCCATAGGAAGTTGTACATTCTTATAACTTTGTCAGGACAAACACATATCGATGTTTAGGACATAACATAAGCATAATAAAGGGTGGTGTTGCTATTCAAAGATGCAACTTATGTCAAGAGAAACAAATGAATACATTAATATTTTGCAACGGTGAAACTATAGAGGGAAACCGGAAAACCACCTATCAACCATGGCTAGGCATTGTTCCGGCTTGTATTCTGGAGCTGTATGACCCCCACCCTAAATTAAAAGAAAGCAAAAGAAAGGAGGATCAAGATGTAATGGCTGTTGGTTTTAGAGTTCTTTTCGCAATAGGGAATGGTCATTACCTTAACAGTTGCATATGTCAGCTCATAATGATTTTGTGAATACTTCACCTTGTATCTACATAAACAAAGTACGAGTAAGATTAAGAACTATTTGTACATGTTCATGATTTGGGAAGTCAAAATACTTAAAGAGGTCAAGGACCAACCCTGCTACTTGACCGTCAACAAACCAAGGCTCCCAATCATCTGCAATAGGCAGTTTCAAAGAGTCTATCCATTCTTCGGTGCTTGAATGAGGAACAACCATGTCATGATCACCACTGTCAAAGTCAAACAAATGTCAATTTTGGAAACTTTTTTCCAATGATTAGGCTTAACATATAGTACTAATGACTTTACAGCTTATTTTTCTTAAGCCAAAACACCCAAAGGTATAACACAGTGAACGACTTTATTCAATGTTCAAGATGAGCTATACCTCGTCTTTCTTTTCTTTTTGTTTTACCCTTATCTAGTGAACCCATACATCAACAAATTCATGTCACTAGGTTAGTTCGTTTATTGATGCACAAAACTATTGTTAGCACGGTTTTAACACTTCTAACAAATTTGAGAGATTACGTAAAACATAGAGGAAGATATTTCTAAGATTAGTGACTAATATGATCTTAAAGTCACTTAGAAGAATGAAGAAGAAGACGAATAGTACCTATAAATTAGAGCTCGACAGGATTTGCTGATGAGATGCCGATGATCATCAATAACACTTTGGACATCATACACATATGATTCAGTTCTCTCTTTACCTCTATAATGCATGCTGTCATTGCATCTCACCCACTCCAATGTTGTTCCCTGATATTTTTCATGATAATATCACTTCAAAGTCTTTCTCTGTTTTCTTACTTTCAATTTCTTTTCCTCGGTTGCGATTATACCTACTTCAGACCAGCTCGGAGGGGGGGGGGGGGATTGAGGCGATTGGATATGGAGAGTGGGAGTAAGAAAGCGTAATTGCATACCTCACGAACGTTTAGTGCTTTCTGGACAGCTTTATCGTTTGCCCAAACGTAAGAGTAAATGTAATTTTTTTCCTGGTTTTGGGGTTAAAAAAGTTAATTTCTGCACATTCTTGTATAATATACCAATCGAATTAAGACAATACTTGATGCTAACGAGGCCTCTTTAGGGGAGAAACAGAGACTTACTCGACACCATGGTCCTTCGATTGGGAACAGCGACAGGGCATTTGTAGGAGTTTCTTGGAGAATGCTCGTTAAAAATGGCAGGTCACACCAAGGTTCTAAAATATGTGCCCGGCGTATGTTCTTGAGACACTGCACACATGCAATAACGGAATATTTAAGTCTAAGACATCTCTGAAGATATATAAATATTTTGTAAGTGCAAAACCTGCTCCCTTACCCTATCTACTCTCTGAAGATCATTTACACATGCTACATTATTCGGGTCAACCTCTGCGTAGTTTCCGTTGCAATTTGCTTTAGTGGACTACACAGTAACATAAAGAAGATTAACTGCAGAATAAAAATGAATTGAAGGTAATATCTATTAGAACTATAATCTAGAAACTAATTGTTATAATTTGAAGAATTCAATTTGTTAGCAACTGTAGATCCCGCAGCGCAGGGGTGGGGGGCGGGGGTGGGTGTGTGTGTATGAGAGTTTTTTTTCCCTTTCTGGACTGTCATTAACTAGCAGTTATTTTCTTGAATGCTAGAGTACAGAGCATAAGCTATTAGATCAGTACCTGATAGATTTTATCTGAAATAAATCCCATACGATGAGCATATATGACTCTACCATTAAAGTCGATGTAATGATCTGTTAGAGCGTTGCCTTGTATATATCCCTACATTCAATCCAAAACCTCATGTTTGAGGGCAGAATTTAAAATGAGAAGTATTAATAATGAGAACAGCAGGAAGAGATACTTTGATATTCACCCGAGGATTCGCACCAACTTGCATACCTTTAGAGAAAGAAAAAGGTTATGAAACAAGATAACAAAAAGACTGATCCTTCACTCAAGTACAAGATACAATACCATCGTAGATTCTGCGAGTAAGCAGTGCGACAAAAATGCCTGAGTAGGAATCACCACCAACATATAGTGGATTCTTGAGATAATCGGGATGATCCATAAGCCACTACAGCACAAGAAGTTCACAGTCTCGTGAATTTGCTAATAACGGTTTCGTGCCTTTTGATCACCTTAAGCATTAGAATGAAAGTTGTGAACCATACTGGGACATGAGATGTGAGATAAATACATGCTGTTGGAGAATAAGATTCAAACAGGGGTTTCCACTTTTATTCATCAGGTCTCAAATCATTAAGTTTCTTCGTTCAAGATTTAGAATACAAAATGGATAACGAATCCCACTACAACGAATCAAGACTTGCCCCGCTCTGCCGGTTTGTCAGCCCTACATATAATACAAGCTGAGCAGGTACGACATAATGATAATAATATGATGCTATAAATGGAAGAATCCTCGCACCGAAGACATGTGACCTGCCGAAGACATCATTTGACCAAAACTAAACGAAATGAGAGAAAAATTGTAGTAATTCAAAGGGTGACAATGGAAAGCAGATCGACATGTGATGGGAAGTTGGGGCATGGATTGAATTGAATAACCCTTTATATCAACCAATAAAGTCAATTAACCATTATAATTAATACCGAACACAATTGAAGAAAAAGATTGTGAAAGATTTCCAATAAAGTTAAGTTAGAACCTTTATTCACATTTTTTAACCTAGCAGATCATGGAATTTTGGAATTTAGTCTTACACAGTAATGGAAATTAACAAAGATAAATACTCTTTCTCCACCTTCCCTATAAAGTAACATTTTCCTTTTTTATAATGTGTCAGGAAACTAGCTGAGGGTCTTTTGGAAACCGTCTCTCTGCCTTTCCACGGTACGGGTAAGGTTGCGTACATCTTACCCTCCCAAGATCTCACATGTGGGATTCACTAGGTTTGTTGTTGTACAGTGCCAGACAATTAAAGGATATAATGTTCCAGAGTCAGAAAGGGTGCTTTTATTGGCAATAGGCCTGACTTAACAGAAGATCACATTTTATTTTTTATTCTATGAAACATTAACTTTTATTAAAAATATGCATTTTTCATTAGCTAGCTAGAGTCTGAAATATCTGAAAAAAGGTAGATATTTAACCATGTGATGAATATCACAAGAAGCAATTTTACCTATACGTAAAAACTCGATGAACAACTACCTTCAAAAAAATAGGGGTAAGGTCTGCGAACATCCTACCCTCCTCAAACCCCAATTTGTGGGATTACACTAGGTATGTTGTCGTAAAAGCTCGAAACATGCAAATAGAATTGCTCAGAACAAATTGTTCTCACCTTCCTAAGGAACTCATAAGTTAGAGTTACAGCCAAAGTATCATTGCATTTGTAAGCTTCCGAAGTCTTTGCGTAAGAGTACCCTGAGCCAGCAGGTTGATCTATAAATATTATACTTGCCACCTAGTAATTAAAACCAGATAATGCTTGCATAAACTAGTAACAGAGATAATTCAAGCAAATGGTAAAAAGGTAAGGTTACAGAACCTTGGTCCAAGAATTTGAGTTCAACTCCAATTTCGGGAAATCTCCACTAGAATTTGCATAATCAAACATTAATGGGCCTGAAAGAAGCACTAAGTGTCATTTTTGCAAGTTATTAACTTCTGAGACACAATAATCCAGACGAGAAGCATCACTTGTCGAGAACATTTTGGTTTTTCCCCTTACTCTAATAAATGTTTTTTATTAATAGAACTCCAAACCTAATATTCAGCGTTGTGCATAATTTTGTGTTCCTCTACTGCTGCTTGGTAAAGAAAGAGGTAAGTGCTACATAATTAACTCTTACATGTGAAGACGATCAATCAAAAACTTAAAATTATTCAACTTTTGAGCAGAATTTAGGCCAAAGAAAAGGCACTAAATTATAAGCAGAATAGCCTAATAAACATTTCTACTTGTCCCGCTTTGTCATTCCATGTCATGATACTCTACGAAGTTTCATCCAGACACTTGTAGTTTTCAAAATACATTATTTTAAACCCCTCCGGCGTCGCGTGCTCTTCAAACACACAATGTGGAACATCATAGTCCACATCAGATTTTAAATGACACATCATTATTTTTAATTTAATTTCAAAATTTCAATTTTTTCCTCTTTTCTCTCCTCCCCCACCCTTGACCACCTATCTTTATTTTTTAGAGCAGAAATAACACCATGATTCAGAAAAGCCCGTCAATTCTTGTACTTATATCCCTCTTTTTAGACTTTTTTTTTAAATGATACCCCGCACAGAAATTTAAAAAAAAAAAAGTTTAAATTTTATAGCCTAAAGTTTGAGACACTTATATGACTACAAATCATCTCATTAAAAGTAAAATAAAACTTTTATGGTTAAATTACTTATAAATATAAAAAAAATATTCTTTTTGTGACAAATTAAAAATAAAAGTGTGTCACGTAAAATGAGATATAAGGTAAAATCTTCTTTAGCAAGTGGCTCAAACTGCAAATGCAAAATCTTTTTTTCTTTAAAACAAATATCGTGCAACGGTAGAGTTGTCTCTCCGTGTGATCTATAAGTTACGAGTTCGAGTCGTGAAAGCGGCCACTGTGTGATCTATAAATTACGGGTTCGAATCATGAAAGCAGTCATTAATACTTGTATTATGTTAGGTTGTCTACGTCACGCCCTTTAGAGCGTGACCCTTCCCCCAACGTGCGTGAATGGGAGATTCTGTATACATCGGGTTGCGCATTACTGTGCAAGTATAAATATGTATTTTTTCCACTATGACGTGACAAAGAAGCATATCATCACTCCTCACCCACTAACTTGGTTAAAATAATCCCACACCTAATCAATAATTCAGGGGTTTAAGTTGCCTGCAGGAGAGTTAGTTTGGGAATAACAGCTGCGGTAACATAATGTAATAAGAAAATAACATCACTTAGGGCGGGACTATACTTGATGATAAACAAAGTAAGTGTGAAGGAAAGAGGAGAAAATGAATTAAACATACCGATCTCATAGACAAAGGAAGAGAGGGCAGAGCAACCAGGACCTCCGGTGAGCCAAAGCATAAGAGGGTCATTTTCTGGGTCTCTTTCCGACTCAACGAAGTAGTAATATAGCTGCACTTTTTCCTCTTCTCCAACACCTACATAACTGAATCAACATACCAATTATAACTATAGGGGATTGAGAAATATATGGAATTTGATAATATATACTTGCCCAGTTTCGAGTTTGAAAGGAAGTTTTCCATTGAAGCCTGGTAGATTTTCAACAATGAAGTGAGACAAGACTACGTCATAAGGAACAAGTAACAGCAGTGGAAAAACAATGACACGCAGTAGCGATAGCATTGGAGATGACAATTGAAGATAGCTCCCAATTCAGAAAATAAGGAAATTAAACAATGCTTTTTTTAATTTGGGAAAGTTATGAAAACCGAACGGCGCTGAGTGGCAGATGTCCGAAAAAATACTGCAAAATAGGACAATGGTGATTGACATGTGGGGTTCAACGTGAATGCTTTTTCTTATGTAGATAAATAAATAATAGTACTCGCATATGGTTGGTTTGCACGTATAAAAAAATTGTGCATATAGAAGAAGTTGCATTTTCCTTATTTATTACTTACGTAGTAATTAAGTTTTAAGAATGTAGTATTAAATCTCATCTTATTGCCAGTAAAGGTGTTGTCTATCATGTGATCAAGAACCATATGAGTTTGAGTCATGAAAACGATTTTTGGCGTACAATGGCATATTTAAGATGTTTTATAGGGCATATATATATATATATATATATGTATATATATGTATGTGTGTGTTTGTGGGGGAGGGGGAGGCCCAACCATACTCAAAATATTATATGACGTTATAGTTGTTGGGCGTACCTCTCTAAATGAGTTTTTGAGTTCAAATCTTATTAATCATTTTTTTAAAACTAGGCGCCTATGAGAGATGGGCGTGTGCGGTGTCACTTTTTGCATATTAATTAAGTACATTTGCTTTTTATTTCTTTTTTTGTTTGGATTATTCTTTCAAAATTTTTAAACATTGAAATTCCTAGTCTTCTTTTCTCACTATAGAATCTTATATGATTAAACAATGTGTATGATAAAACTAATAGCGTATATGATGTAGCATATAGTCAATAAGTTCAACTGTTCCTGATATTCTCAACATGAAAACAACTATTTTAAAAAAAGAAATTGTGAACTTAGAATCGCAAAAGTGTAATGGGTGCGCAACAGTAAGAAATAAATGTTGAAATCCTAGATCCATTTCTTCTTAATAGTGCGCCCATCCTACCAAAATTCTGGATTCGCCTCTGCTAGTAGAAATGATATGGTTGCGTATAATAGATCCATGTGGTTCGGCCCTTCCCTGGACCCCACTACAACGGACTGCCCTTATATGTTAATGGAAAATTTTTGTTCCTATACCATATAGGAAACTATTTTACCAAATACGTTCATAGTTCACATATTACCCTTCATGCTATCAGTATTTCTATAAAATATAGACAATTCATTAATAAGGAATCATTGTAGCTGTAAGCTTCCTTATTTAGGCGTGCTAAAATTTAGGGATTAAATATTCTTCCAGATCTTCCACAAAGCAAATCACGCATATTAATAATTATCGTCAGTTTCGTTTCAAATTTAGCGTCTCTATTTTTGTGATACACTTTGTTTCAACTTTTTTTTCTAATTTCGCAAATCAAAAACGACTATATCTTCAACGATTCTTCTACAACAAACATAATTATGTCCAAAATTCTGATTATGCTATAATTGAATGAGAATTGGGATAGTTATGGTAGATTTAGGGAATTTCAGGTCGATTGCATTGTAGTCAATGAGGATGCAAGTTATAGCCTACTGATTTCCACAATCGCACAGCAATTAATGATTGATACATCTGAAAAAGGTATAGAAATTAAATACATTATCAACAAGCAATGTCCTCCAATAGAAATTTGGAACGATATGGGTGTTCGTGTTTACATGGAGACGAAAAAGGAAAACAAAAACTTAGGATCGTATCAGTTATTTATAATTGTTCACAATTTCGATATGGAATTGAGTATCACCAATGAGAATGCAGCTGCAGGTTTGTGATGTTAATTTTTCTATCAAATTCTGGTTGTATGTCAATGTATTACACGTTATCTACATTTTATCTACAAATAAACTACATGTCAGAGTAAATATATGTATCAGTCTGGATTCCATAACCTCTACAAAATTTCTATATTTATTCTACAATAAAACTACATATCATTTAAAAAGTAATATGAAATACATAATTTCAATATTTCTGCATATTATCTACAAAATTTACACAAACTGTTCATAACAGTACTTATATTTATTTTCATGCAGGTTCGTCTGGAACACTAAAGTGACTTGATATGCCAACATCTCCCGTTATAGAGGAATATGAAAGTATAATAATAACAGATAGTACACCAAGTTCTATTGAAGTAGGACTAGTATACCAAGACAATGAAACAATTGCAGCTGCAATGACGCATTATTCTGTCATGCACAAGTTCCAATTCAGTGATAAAAGATTTTGTGTTAGAAGGTATGAACATATGAATGGTCAGAGATCATTATTTTTTTAATTTTGTAGTTTATTTATAATTTTGTGATGATCCAGCCCGTCATCACGTGATTTACCGTCCCATTTCCTCCATATTATGTTTCTCTACGTTTCAATATTAGTATTTGAGGTGATCGGGTAGAATTAGATTGGTTCTAAATGGAAATGAGACACATAGTCTCTTAAAGGGAAGCTTATTTTGGAAAAGTCATTCGGAAGTTGAGTATTTAGTTAGAGAGCTCAAATGTTAATTCCAACGATTTGGTTAGCTTTGAGGGATGATATGTGACTTAGGAGTGCGATCAAAATTGAATTTAGAGGCCCGATGTAGAATTATGCTTGAATTGGTGAAGTTAGTATTTTGGCAAATTTCGGTTGATAGATGAGATTTTGATCCGGGGATGTAAATTTTGTATTTTTCGAGATGTGGGCCCGAGGGCTAGGGTTTTGCCAACTTCGTAATTTTTGGTATTTTTCGATTTCTTTCGCTTGGGTTATGTTCCATTAGCCTATTATAACGTATTCCTTGTGGTTTTGATCAGATTCGGCGCGCGAGGAGGTTGATTCAAGAGGAAAAGGCATAACGGACTAGTCTTGTGGCCGATTTGAGGTGAGTAATAGATGTAGATGATGATACGAGGGTTTAAAACCCAGGTATATCATACTGTGATGCTATATTGAGGCAAGATACGTACTTTATGGTGAGTGCGGGGTTGTTTGTGATTGGGGACTATGGCTTAGTCCGTCCCGAGTGACGTTCATACGGTGTATTGGACTAGAAATTAATTGGTAAACATCCTACTTGGATTGTTATGAGTATATTGGGTTGTGTGCCGATTATTTGAATCCCTTAAGGATTATTATTAGTGTTTCCATGATGCTTAGCATGTTACATGATTTCAGTCCTAAGTTAAACATTGTTTCGAAATGATTAGTCAATTTCTAAAGTTTCAAAAAACTTAAAACATATATTTCCTAATAATTGGAACTGAGAACGATAAACTTGACTTTGTCTTGGGGCTTACATGCATATTCTGGACTGAGTGTGGATCGGGCTACACGCCACAGTGAATGCTACGATGATATTGCGCTTGGGTTGTAGGAGCCCCTCCGGAGTCTGAACCCCTACAGTGAGCGCGGGTACCCAAATGGATTGGGTTGCTTGCCGCAGCGGTCGTGTGCATTGCATTTCATTCTTACATTGATATTTGCCTGTCATTATTTTGTTGCCATTTGCCGTTGATAGAGGTCTGTGCAGGGACTGCAAGGTTATTCCGGGAGAATCTCTTTCAACCCTTCATAGACTCCTAGTGATGGATGTCGGAATCTGGGTGAAGAAGAAGCAGATGGGTGCTCGGGGCCAACCGTGAATTAGATGGGGTGCTCTGACTAAAGAGAAAGCCCAGGAGCTGGAGAGAAGGCTAGTCGAGGGTGGAGCTTGGAGAAGTTCTGGGGTAGCAGACGCAATGTGGTCAAAGACGGCGAATCAAGTTAGGGAGGCAGCGCGGGATGTGCTTGGGGTAACCAAAGGCTATCTAGGCAGACATCAGGGCGACCGGTGGTGGAACGATGTAGTGCGAGGAAAAGTAGAGGTGAAGAAAGCAGCTTTTGCGAAGTTGGCAGGGAGCACAAGCGAGGAAGAAATGCGGGTGAACAGAGAGAGCTATAAGTGGCAAGGAAGGAAGCGAAATTAGCTGTCACAGAGGCTAAAAACACGGCTTTTGGTCGCATGTACGAGGAATTGGGGGAGAAAGGTTGGGATAAAAAGTTATTCCGGTTAGCCAAAGTAAGGGAAAGGAAGGCGCGGGACCTAGACCAGGTTAGGTGCATCAAGGATGAAGATGGTAGAGTCCTGGTAGGGGAGTCTCAAGTCAAACAGAGATGGCAGGTGTACTTCCGAGACCTTCTCAACGAGGAGGGGGACCAAATCATAGAACTAGGGGAGCTGGGGCATTCGGAGCATTATAGAGACTTAGGGTACTGCAGGCGCATTAGGGTGGACGAGGTCGTGGGGGCTTTGCGTAGGATGAGTAGAGGTCGAGCGACCGGGCCACACGAAATCCCGGTGGAGTTCTGGAAATGCATGGGTAAGCCAAGAGTGGAGTGGCTCACTAGGTTGTTCAATGCGATCTTCAGGTCTAAAAGGATGCCAGAGGAGTGGAGGTGGAGTACAGTAGTGCCCTTGTATAAGAACAAAGGGGATATCCAGTATTGCAACAACTATAGGGGCATCAAATTAATAAGCCACACCTTGAAGGTCTGGGAGCGGGTGACCGAGGCCAGGGTGAGGGAGTCGACATCTATTTCCGTGAACCAGTTCGGTTTTATGCCGGGCCGGTCCACTACAGAAGCTATCCACCTTGTCAGAAGATTTGTGGAATAGTTCAGGGATATGAAGAAGGACTTGCACATGGTGTTTATCGACTTGGAGAAGGCGTATGACAAGGTCCCTAGGGAGGTACTATGGAGGTTCATGGAGGCTAAGAGCGTGCCAGAAGCCTACATCAGAGTAATCAAGGACATGTACGATGGAGCTAAGTCTAGGGTCAGGATAGTGGGTGGTGACTCAGACCATTTCCCGGTGGTTATGGGGCTCCATCAAGGATCTGCGCTTAGCCCCCTTTTGTGTTGACTTGGTGATGGATGCTTTGACACGGCATATTAAAGAGGATGTTTCTTGGTGTATGCTATTTGCTGATGACATAGTCCTGGTAGACGAGACGAGGGTCGGTGTTAATGAGAGGCTAGAGAAATGGAGATAGACTCTCGAGTCTAAGGGGCCTAAACTAAGCAGGTCTAAGACAGAATATCTGGAGTGCAAGTTTAGCGCTGAGTCGAGCGAAGTGGGAGGGAGCATGATGATTGGATCTCAGTCCATAGCCAAGAAGGATATTTTCAGATACCTTGGATCGGTGATCTAGGGGGACGGAGAGATAGACGAGGATGTCACTCACCGTATAACAGCGGGGTGGTCGAAGTGGAGGCTTGCATCAGGAGTCTTGTGTGATAAGAAAGTGCCACAGAAACTCAAGGCGAAGTTTTATAGAGCTGTAGTTAGACCTGCCATGCTGTATGGGACGGAGTGTTGGCCGGTGAAGAAATCTCACGTTCAGATGATGATGGTTGCGGAGATGATGATGCTTAGGTGGATATGGGCTCACCAGGTTAGATAAGATTAGGAACGAAGTTATTCGGGAGAAGGTGGGGGTGGCCCCAGTGGATGAGAAGATGCGAGAGGCGAGACTTCGGTGGTTCGGGCATATGCGGAGGAGAAGCCCCGACGCCCCGGTGAGGAGTTGTGAGTGGCTAGCGGTGGTCGGTGTGAGGCGAAGCAGAGAGAGGCCTAAGAGATACTGGGGAGAGGTAATTAGACAGGACATGGCCAGGATGCGGATTTCCGAGGACATGACCCTTGATAGGAAAGTCTGGAGGTCTAGTATCAGGGTTGTAGGATAGGGGCTTCTAGATTTTTCATACTCCTTTCCCGGGGTGTGAGGCGTGGTAGGGCCGCCCATAGATGATTAGTTTGTGTTCTCTTTGGTAGTCATTTCTGGTAGTTACTGTTTTGATATCATTGCATGCCTTTTTATTTATGGTACATATGCATCTTATGTTTAGATAATTTTTATGAGACGTATGCTGGAGTAACTAATGCGGTTTTTGTTTTTATTTTTATTTTTGTTTTTGTTTGCCTTTTTTCCATAAGCCGAGGGTCGATTGGAAACAGCCTATCTTCCCTCTCGGGTAGAGGTAAGGCCTGTCTACATATTACCCTCCCCAGACCTCACCTTGTAGGAATATACTGGGTTGTTGTTGTTGTTGTTGTTGTTATTGTATACTATACTATTTTCTGTAGCTTTACATTATGGTATTTCGTGTATTCTCATTCTCAGACATTATATATGCTTATTACTCACTGAGTTGGAACTACTCACTTTACTCAATACACCATGTGTGCAGATTCAGGTATTCTGGGAGCATAGTTGAGCGGTTGGTTGTCCTTTTAGAGTCACTTTGAAGTTGTCGAGGTAGCTGCATGGCATCCACAGTACCCGACTTCTCCCCCTATTCCATTTATATTTCCGCATCCTAGACTTCTGTATTTTGAGGGTTTTTACTCCGTTGTATTTAGAGGCTTTAGACTCGTGACCCCAAATCTTTTGGGAATTATATTGGTATTACTACAACTTTCAGTATTGTTTCTATCTATTATCGGAATTATTAATTTTGTTAACTGTTATAAATACTTAATTAACTGGTACTGAGTTTCCATACTCGAGTTGAGGGTGTTCAATGGTCGGGCATGCCTAGCAATTGTGTTGGGCGCCATCACGATCGGGATTGGGATTGTGATAAGTTGGTATCAGAGCCTAGGTTACTACGCCTCATGAGTCATGAGCCGGTTAGCAGAGTCTCACAGATCGGTATGGAGATGTCTGTATTTATCCTCGAGAGGCTGCAAAACCTTTAGGAAACACTTCATATTCTTGAATTCTTTTCGTGTGGTTTTATTTTCCCGAGAACTAAACTTCTATATTCTACTATTTCGCAGATGGCGAGAACCCGTGCTACTGGACGTGGCGGACGACCACCATTACCACCCACTAGAGGCCGTAGGCGCGATCATGGTCGTGGTCAAGGCAGAGCAGCAGGGGCAGCACACGTTGACCCACTAGTTGCCCCATTCAGGACCATCGTCCAGCTGTAGATGCTCCAACATCACTTGTTCAGGCACCGGTAGTGCCCATTGTGACTCCTGGCCTTTAGAAGGCTTTAGCTTAGATCCTATCCGTCTATACTGGACTAGCTCAGGCAGTCTCAGCCACTACTGCCGCAAATACCTCACAGACGGGGTGTGGACATCATACCCCCGCAGTTCACGCACCCGAGCAAGTTGTTCAGGGATTGTAGACACCGGGAGCAGCCCCAGCTTAGCCAGTTGCACCGGTTGTTCCAGGTGTGTAAGTCGTACCAGCTCCAGATTATATGGTTCCAGCTATGCCAGACGACGAGCAACATCGACTAGAGAGGTTCGATAGACTCCAGCATCCGACATTTAGTTGTACCGAGGGAGAGGATGCCCATGGATTTCTCGACAAGTGTCAGCGTATGTTTCACACTGTAGGGATTTTGGAGTCAAGTGGAGTGGCCTTTAATACCTTCCAGTTCTCAGGGTTTTCATCTACATGGTGGGAGGAGTTTGAGAGGCGTGGGCTTGTTGTAGCAGCGCCCCTCACTTGGCAGCAGTTCTCCATTCTCTTTCAGGAGAAGTATGTACTGCAGTTTCACATGAAAGAGCTGCATTGTCTGTTTGAGTGGTTGATTCGGGGGGGCATAACGGTGACCCAGTACGAGTTAAGGTTTACGCAGTTGGCTTGGCATGCTACTTGGATGATCTTGACAGATCATGAGAGGATTAGGAGGTTCGTGGATGGCCTCAACTATCCACTCCGCATTTTGATGACTACAAAGAGGGTTGTGGCCGCCTTATTTGAGGAGGTAGTTGACATGGATCGACAGATTGAGACAGAACTCCATCGGGAGCGCGAGGAGAGGAAGGCCAAAAGGCCTCGAGGTTCAGGTAGCTTCAGTGGTGCTCCATCTAGGGGCCAGTTCCAGCATTACGGGGGTCGTTCCTTTAGGCCTCCTCAGTCAGGTCAGCCAGAGTACAGTGGGGCTTGTCGCTAAGGATTTCAGTAGGGCCAATCTTCACTTACTGCCCTTCCAGCTCAGAGTTCTACTCATGCCTCTTTAGCCAAGGGTTTATCTGTAGCGAGGGGTTCCCTTCAGTCCCCTTCTCCAGCACTGGGTAGTTGCTACGAGTGCAGTGAGTTTGGCCACATGAGGAGACAGTGTCCTCGGCTTCGTGGTCATCGGTCTCAGTAGGATCAACCCTCCTCTTCTACTCCATCTACTTCAGCACCCTCCCAGTCAGGTAGGGGTGGGGGCCAGATAGCTAGGGGTCATCCTAGGGGTGGAGACCGATCTGGGCATGGTCAGGCTCGGTTCTATGCTCTTCCAAACAGAAGGGACACCATTGCATTAAATGTTGTTATCATAGGTATTATCTCAGTTTGTAATAGAGATGCTTCTATTTTATTTGATCCCCGATCTACATACTCTTATGTATCTTCATATTTTGCCCATCATCTGGGTACGACTCGTAGTTGTCTTGCCTTAACTATGCATGTATCTACCTCGGTGGGTGATATTATTATTGTGGATCATGTATATCGATCTTGTCTGGTGACTATTGGGGGTCTGGAGACCCGAGTTGACTTGTTGTTTTTGGGCATGGTATATTTTGATATGATTCTAGGTATGGATTGGCTATCTCTGTACCATGATATTTTTGACTATCATGCTAATACAGTTACGTTGGCTATTTTGGGTGTTTCGAGGAATGCGTGGCGAGGTATGACTGATTATGTACCTAGCATGGTGATCTCTTTCCTAAAGTCCCAACGGATAGTTAGGAAAGGTTATTTATCGTACAAGGCTTTTGTGAGAGATGTTGGAACTGAGACTCCTATTCTTGATTTTGTGCCCATTGTGAGCGATTTACCATATGTGTTTCCAGCAGACCTGTCGGGCATAGCGCTCGATAGGGACATTATTTTTGTATTGATCTTGTGTCGGGCACTCAGCCCATCTTTATTCCTCCCTATCGCATGGCACCAGCTGAGTTAAAGGAGTTGAAGGAGCAGCTTCAGAAACTCCTGGATAAGGGGTTCATTCGTCCGAGTGTGTCACCGTGGGGTGCACCGATCTTATTTGTGAAGAAGAAAGATGGCACAATGGGAATGTACATTAACTACATGCGTTGAACAAGGTGACACTAAAGAACAAGTATCCACTACCGCGCATTGATGATTTGTTTGACCAGCTCCAGGGAGCAAGAGTATTCTCTAAGATTGATCTCTATTCAGGCTATCACCAGCTGAAGTTCAAGGATTCTGATATTATGAAGACATCTTTCAAGACAAGATATGGGCATTATGAGTTTCTAGTTATGTCTTTTGGGCTGACTAATGCCCCAGCCGCGTTCATTCATTTGATGAGCAACGTGTTTTAGCCGTATCTGGATTCATTTGTGATTTTTTTTATTGATCACATCCTTGTGTACTCGCGTAGCTAGGAATAGCATGCTCAACATTTGAGAGTGGTATTACAGAGATTGATGGAGGAGAAGCTTTATGCAAAGTTCTCCAAGTATGAGTTTTGGCTTGGGTCTGTGGCTTTTGTGGGACATGTGGTGATGGTATACCGGTTGACCTAAAGAAGATAGAGGCAGTACAGAGTTGCCCTAGACCGTCCTCAGCCACGGAGATTCGGAGTTTCCTCAGTTTGGTAGGGTATTATCGCGGGTTTGTCCAGGATTTTCATCTATTGCTTTGTCCTTGACCAAGTTGACGTAGAAGGGTGCTTTGTCCTTGACCAAGTTGACGTAGAAGGGTGCACCATTTGTATGGTCAGACGAGTGCAATGAGAGCTTTCAGAAGCTCAAGACAACTTTGACCACAACTCCAGTATTAGTTCTGCCATCAACTTTAGGTTCTTACACTGTGTATTGTGATGCTTCGAGAGTTGGGATTGGATGTGTGTTGATGTAGGAGGGTAGAGTTATTGCATATGCTTCTCGTCAGTTGAAGACTCACGAGAAGAACTACCCCGTACATGATTTGGAATTGGCTACTATAGTTCATGCCTCGAAGATTTGGAGGCACTACTTATATGGCGTATCTTGTGAGGTATATACAAATCATCGTAGCCTTCAGCATTCATTCAAACAGAAGGATCTTAATTTGAGGCAACAGAGGTTGCTTGAGTTACTCCGGGATTATGACATTACCATTTTGTATCATCCGAATAAGGCCAATGTTGTGGCCGATGCTTTGAGCTGGAAGGCGGTGAGTATGGGTAGTTTGGCGTACATTCCAGTTGGGTAGAGGCCCTTTGTAGTTGATGTCCAGGCTTTGGCCAATCGGATGTTGATGATAGATATTTTGAAACCAATCGGGTGTTGTCTTGTGTGGTATCTTGGTATTCCTTGTATGACCGCATTAGAGAGTGCCAATATGATTATCCACATTTTCTTGTCCTTAAGGACGGGGTTCAACATGATGATATCAGGGATGTAACTATTGATAGTGATGGCGTGTTGAGGATGCAGGGCCAGATTTGCATGCCCAATATGGATGGGCTTCGAGAGTTGATATTGGAGGAGCCCATAGCTCGCGGTATTCTATTCATCTAGGTGCCACAAATATTTATTAGGATTTAAGATAGAATTACTGGTGGAGGATAATGAAGAAGGATATTGTGAGTTACGTACTCGGTGTCTCAACTATCGGCATGTCAAGTATGAGCATCGGAGGCCTAACGGTGTACTTCAATGCAGTGATTTTCCCGAGTGGAAGTGGGAGAGGATTACTTTGGATTTTGTGAGTGGTCTCCCTCGAACAACGAGGAAGTTTGATTTGATTTGGATGATTGTGGATCGGCTGACCAAGTCCGCGCACTTCATTCCAGTATGTACCATATATTCTTCATAGCGGCTAGTAGAAATTTTCATCCGGGCGATTTTACGGTTGCATGGGGTCCCAGTTTCTGTTATATCTGATAGGTGTACTCAGTATACTTCCTAGTTCTAGAGGACTTTTCAGCGAGAGTTGGGTACACAGGTAGAGTTGAGTACAAGATATCATCCTCTGACGGACGGGTAGTCCGAGCGTACAATTCAGATATCGGAGGACATGTTGTGTGCTTGTGTTATTAATTTTGAAGATTTTTGGGCTAAGTTCTTGCCACTTGCAGAGTTTTTTTACAACAACAACTATTTCTCTAGCATTCAGATGGCACCGTATGAGGC
Organism: Nicotiana noctiflora; assembly: GCA_032618575.1. Taxonomy (NCBI): domain Eukaryota; kingdom Viridiplantae; phylum Streptophyta; class Magnoliopsida; order Solanales; family Solanaceae; genus Nicotiana; species Nicotiana noctiflora. The sequence continues at coordinate 21,751 of JASVEL010003144.1, forward strand.
CTTATATGAGAGACGGTGTAGATATCCGGTTGGTTGGTTTGAGCTTGGCGAGGCTAGCTTGTTGGGGACAGAGTTGGTCCAGGATGCCTTAGATAAGGTGAAAGTGATCCAGGAGAGATTTCATACAGCTTAGTCGCGTTAGAAGGGTTATGCGGACCGGAAGGTTCGAGATGTATCGTATATGGTGGGCGAGAAGGTCTTGTTGAAGGTTTCGCCTATGAAGGTCATGTGGTTTGGGAAGAAAGGGAATCCGAGTCTATGGTTCATGGGCCTTTTGATATACTTAGGAGGATTGGGGAGGTGTCCTATATGCTTGTTTTTCCATCCACAATGTTGAGAGTCCATCCGGTATTTCATGTATCTATTCTCTATAAGTATGTAGGGGACCCGTCTCATGTGTTGGACTTCAGTACAGTTCAATTGGATGATGATTTGACCTATGATGTGTAGTTAGCGGCTATTTTGGGTCGTCAGGTTCAAAGATTGAGATCAAAGGATATAGCTTCGGTGAAGGTGCAGTGGAGAGGTCGGCCCATGGAGGAGGCTACTTGGGATATCTAGCAGGAGATACAGAGAAGATATCCTCGCCTATTTCAGGCTCCAGGTATGTTTTTTGACCCGCTTGAGGATGAGCGTTTCTTTTAGTTGGGGAGAATGTCATGACCTTTTCGGTTGTCACGTGAATTACCACCCCATTTTCCCCATATTATATTTCTCTACGTTTCAATATCAATATTTGAGGTGATTGGGTAGAATGGATTGGTTTTAGATGGAAATGTGATACTTAGTCTCTTAAAGGGAAGCTTGTTTTGGAAAAGTTAACCGGAAGTTGACTATTTAGTTAGAGGGATTAGATGTGAATTCCGGTCATTTGGGTAGCTTCGGTGGAAGATTTCTGACTTAGGAGTGCGATGGAAATTGAATTTGGAGGCCCGGTGTAGAATTAGCCTTGAATTGGCGAAGTTAGTATTCTGGCAAAATCTAGTTGATAGGTGAGATTTTGATCCGAAGGTCGGAATAGAATTCCAAGAGTCGCAATAGCTCCCTTATGTTATTTTGGATGTGCGGGTATACTTTCAGCTCCATTGGAGGTGTTTTGTTTAAGTTTTTGATCGAATGTGTTTTTCGGAAGTTTTGAAGAAACTTAGGCTTGAATCAGTGGTGAATTGATGATTTTTGTGTTGTTGGACGTATTTTGATGATTGGAACAAGTTCGTATGATATTTTGGGGTATGTTGGTGCTTTTGGTTGAGGTCCCGGGGGCCTCGGGGTGATTTCGGGTGATCAAACGCATCATTTTTGGACTTGAGGAACATCAAGTTTTTCAGCTGTGGAATTACAGAAAATCCCATCTTCGCGTTAACATGTGTGTGTCGCGAACGCGTAAGGTAAAATAGTGAGACCTGGAAAGTGTTCATCGCATTCGCGTTGGGGCCACGCGTTCGCGTAAGTAGGGGTCTAGGCATTTCGCCAGCCTATGTGTTCTTTGCATTCGTGTTTATGCAGTCGTGTTCGCGTAGGTTCTAGGGCCCAAAGCCTTCACGTTCGCGAGGAGCAGACGTATTCGCGAAGGGCAATTTTGGTCATAGAAAATTTGTGCATCACAAACGCGAGAGAGGACTCGCGTTTGCATAGAAGGGAAAACTAGGCAACATAAGGTTTTATTAATGATATTTCATCCGCGGCCCATTTATCTTTTCCTCCATTATTGAACCACCTCAAGAGCTTTTTGATAGAAATTGAAGAGGGTTTTGACGGGAATTGATTGGATATAAGTCTCGTGACCTAGAAATGCCATTTTATTGAAGAATAAACCTTTAATTCTTGGAAAATTGGGTGACAAATTGAAGAACTAGGGCTTGAGTTTTTTAAATGAAAATGTGGGATTCGAAGGAGTATTTGAACTCCGGTTTTGGTAAATTTTATATGTACGGACTCATAGCGAGACGAGGAATCCGGTGATGTGAATTTTGTAATTTTTTGAAAAGCGTGCCCGGGGGCTCGAATTTTACCAACTTCGTAATTTTTGGTATTTTTTGATTTCTTTCGATTGGGTTATGTGCCATTAGCCTATTGTAACATATTCCTTGTGGTTTTGATCAGATTCGGCATGTGAAGAGGTTGATTCGAGAGGAAAAGGCATAGCGGACTAGTCTTGTGGCCGGTTTGAGGTGAGTAATAGATGTAGATGATGACCTGAGGGTTTGAAACTCCGGTATATCACAATGTGATGCTATATTGAGGCAAGACACGTACTCTATGCTGAGTGCGAGGTCGTTTGTGATTGGGGCACTATGGCTTAGTCTGTCTCGAGTAATGGTCATATTGTGTTATGGACTAGAAACTGATTGGTAAACATTCTACTTGGATTGTTTTGAGTGTATTGAGCTATGTGCCATTTATTTGAATCCTCTAGGGATTATTGTCACTGTTTCCATGATGCTTAACATGTTACATGATTTTAGTCATGAGTTAAACACTGTTTCGAAATGATTAGTAAATTACTTAAGTTTCAAAAAAACTTAACATATATTTCCTAATAATTGGAACTGAGAATTATAAACATGACTTTGCCGTGTGGCTTACATGCATATTCTGGACTGAGTATGGATCGGGTTGCATGCCGCAGCAAATGCTACGATGATATTGCGATTGGGCTATAGGAGCCCCTCCGGAGTCTGAACCCCCACATTGAGCGCGGGTACCCAAATAGATCGGGTTGCGCGCCGCAGCGGCCACGTGCATTGCATTGCATTCATACATTGATATTTGCATGTCATTGTTTTGTTTCCATTTACCATTAATTGTGCTAAACTGTTGTCTGTAGATTTACATTGTGGTATTTCGTGTATTGTCATTCTCAGTCATTATATATGTTTATTACTCACCGAGTTGCAAGTACTCACTTTACTCCCTGCACCATGTGTGCTGATTCAGGTGTTTCGGGAGCAAAGTTGAGCGGTTGGCTGTCCTTTTAGAGTAACTTTGGAGTTGTCGAGGTAGATGCTTGACGTCCGTAGGGCCCGACTTCTCCCCCTTATCCATTTATATTTCCGCATCCTAGGCTTCTGTATTTTAAGGCACTACAAAAAATTACCCTTGTTGTGGCGACAAGAGTCGCCACAATATCCCTAAGAGGCGCGGCTAAAACGTATTAGTGGCGACTTTTGTCTTGCCACAAGAAAGTCCATGACTGAGTTATTTTTGGCAACCGTTTAGTTCGCCACTAAAAGAACATGACATAGTTGACACGAAAGGTTGGAAAAAACGCTAAAAAAAATTGTTCCGTAAGAGCAAATATAAGATGTGTCGCCACTATAAATATCCTTTAGTAGCGACTAAAATTGCCACAAAAAAATATTTATCTTCAGTGGCAAGTTTATGTCGCCACTATAACGACTAAAATTGCCACTATAACGACTAAAATTGCCACAAGAAATATTTATGTAGAGTGGCAAGATTTTATCGCCACTATAAATGTCCTTTAGTAGCGACTAAAGTGGCGACAAAAGTTTTAACAATTAATGAAAGACACAATATATTTTGTAGCGACTAAAGTCACTGCAAAAGAAAGTGACATTCAGTGGCAACTTAGTTATCGCAACAAATACTAATTTTTTGACAAAACTATATCGCCACTAAAAGTTATTTTCTCAGCAATTATAACGACTAAAATTATATACATTTTCGTGCCAGTATGAACCTAATTATCTAAAATTTCATATAGAGATATTCATATCAATTAACTATCTATATTAAAGCAACCAATAATGCTTGACAAACACCAAAAGAATTTCTCAAGCCGAATATTATAAATATATCATTACTAAAAAGTCAATTATATATATACTATCCGTCACTTCATTATGTATTGTAATTGTACGCATATACATATCCCAAAAGACAAAATGTTAAGTACCTTGTAACTACTCCTTGCTCCACACCATCCTTGAACAATACCACAATTTAAGTGCCATGTCTCTGCTAGACAAAAGTAATATACATAAGGAACATAATGAGATTTGTTATATCCAAAAACATGCATAGACGAATAAAGTACAAGCAAATACATTATTATAACAGAAAGTAAATTTGTTTTATGCTATTTCAATTGCGAAATGAAATGGCGCAAGTGTGAAAACATTAGTTTTCAGGCAGTAAAAGAGTGAGAATACAACAGTTGCACGAAAGCGGGATAAAGTTGAGGTATTGGACAGTGAGAGGAATAGAAGCCTCTTTAACTTAAGCGATACCCCTGTCCTAATCTTAATTACCCAATTTCATGTGCTTTTACTTTTTAATTCACTGAATCCGCTTAAATAACTAATTTGCCTTAATGGTTGAATATATTGATCTCAGGTTGGGCAAAGATTGAAGAGTGATCGGGAAAGGTTTCCACCAAACAATGGCTAATGCTTGCAGGAGCAGGGCTACTTTGGATGGGTTGGTCAGGTTTCAATGGAGGAGCACCTAATGCTGCAAATGTAGCTGCTCCTTTAGCTGTTTTAAACACATATATTTAAGCAACTACTAGTCTTCTTGTTTGGACAACCCTTGATGCACTACAAGAAAATAAGGATACGACGACATTATATAAATGTCATATTAGTTCACTTAAATGTCGTTAATTCATTTACCGATATTTAATTTACATTTGCACTAAATGTCGTAAATTTTGATGTCGGAAATTTTCCGACATTTATGTTAATGTCGGTAAGAGATTTGCGACATTTTGTTTGCGACATATATAAAATTGTCACTTAAAATTTATGACATTTAGCCTAATGTTGGTAAAAGATTTACGACATGAAGTTATAGCTGTTATAAAATGTCACAATCATATTTCCAACATTTATATTAAAATGTCAGTAAAAGATTCACGACATTTATTATAACTTTTGGGAAATGTCATATCAAATTTCCAACATTTAGGTTATTGTCAATACAAAGCTTCCTGTTTCATAGTGATATAAATATTTGTATCAAGTCTGTAATTTCATAAATATGAAACACCGTATCAATGTAACAAAAACAAAATATATTTATTGAAAATAACTTTTATTATTGTATCAAAAGAACAAAATAATGATCGAATAAGCATACTCCTTACAATTTCGATTACATCAAATCAAATCATCTCTCCGTTACTAATTAAATTAGAAATGACAACTAAAAACTAATAAATCATAAAAGACAGTGATAAACTTTTATCCAGCATACACTTATGTCATGATCACTCCTAATTCGAGCTGATCCCTTTAACTTCTAGAATAACTTATGCACAGCTTTATGGATCCATCTTTCCAAAAGTCGAGCATTCCCTTGCTAGTAGTTGATTTGACATCCACCAAAAATGTTGTACAAGAAGTCCACATAAAAAAATTACAACAATATAATAAAGTACAAGAGGAGTGCATTTAATGCTTTTTCAAAATTTACCCTCTTCTTTTTCTTCACGTTAGCTCCACTATTTGCAGTTCTTGATTATGTAAACCTGACAAATAAATTAGACCATTCAAAACTTAGATTTGGTTATCAAGCTACATTAGAAAAACACCAAGCACAAGACTTCAGAAACCAGATTTCCTAGCATAATTTACAAGTTGATCCTTAAGAAATAAATGTTCTTTCAATAAATTAGGAATGGTAATAATTGTTCCCAAGCAGAATAAACTGCTACTAAACAATATCAACCCCAATTCTTTCTCAAACATTAAGAGGGATAACAACGTAAAAGGAAAAATAGCTTTTGAATCCAGTAACTAAGTTATACATTACCACTCTTACACTCTAAGGAAAGGCCTACGTATAAATTAAACCCAGGCTTCAGAGTTAATACTGGGAAAATGATCAAATTATTGAGCAGAAATAAAATAACACAAAAGTGTTTAACCAAAAGAATACCACACTATAAAAAATCCACATATATGAATATAGAGACTTGAACAACCAATGATGCTTAACCAAACTTGCAATCAAATGCTCGAAAGTCACATACAAAGAATAAGAAAAGAAGAAATACCTTGTAGGTGTTGTTTTATGGAGAAAAAATCTATCTCTTGCTATAACTTTATGTCTCTTTCTCTGTCAGTCAAGAGAGTTGAATAACAACCGCTATCAAATTTTGAAAGTAATTTAGGATTATATTCTTGGCTGAAAATTCACATTTATGCTTAATATATTCATTAAATTAGATGAGGACCATTTTAGCAATGATATTAAGAATATGATATGCTAGAACAAATATTTTGCCTATTAGACAGAAAATGTTACCTCAATTGAATGTTCAAATGAATAATTCACTGGCTCTTTCCATCTCATGCTAGACAATAATGGCATATACTACACAAACCAAAGTGCAAACTTAAAAATAAAATGTAAATGAAATTTTAAAGAATTATCAATCCAACCTGACTAGAAGGCCAAATCATGTGTCGTACCATGTAATAGAGGGAAAGAATAATCTTCTTAACTGAACATAAATTTGAACTACTTGAAATCCCAATTAAACATTGGACTACCTAAATTCGCAGTGAAACATAGTTTAATAGCCAGAACCCACATTTCATTCACATGAATCTATTATCTGTCACGACCCGAATTTTCCCCCAATATCGGGATCGTGATGGCGCCTACTCGTGGTAGCTAGGCAAGCCACTGTATTCATACTATCCTGTTTTTAACACAATTTTAATTAAATAAATGTGGAATACTTTATCGAAATGGAAATAACAAATCACAAGGTAAAATCATACCGAAATCCTCTACCCAAGACTTGGAGTCACCAACTCACAAACTACTATGGAATACTACACATAAAAGTCTGAAGGAAATATAACATAATCTGTTTGTCTCGGAACAATGAGACTACAGCTATTAACATAAATAAAGAAAGAGACGCCGGGCCTGCGGACGTCCTGCAAGCTACCTCGGTCTCAAATATGATTAGCTCCCACGCAATCTACTTACTGCTGCTGCTGCTCCCGATCGTAACCTGGACCTGTGCAAAAACGCACAGAAGTGTAGCATCAGCACAACCGACCCCATGTGCTGGTAAGTGCCTGGCCTATCCCGGCGAAGTAGTGACAAGCCTAGGACCAGACACCCACATAAACCTGTGCAATTCAATATATATATATGTGTACCACAAAATAACAAGAAATAATCAAGTATTAACACAATAAGGAATATCTTAAAGAATTCAACAATTAACCACGGTTAATAATTTCACAAGGAAAAACAAAGTGTAATGTAAACACAAGTAATATCGATTCAAGAAATAGCAAACAGTTGCACGGCATCACCCTTCGTGCTTTTACTCTCATCCTCACCAAATAAGCAAATAAAGTACACGACATCACCCTTCGTGCTTTTACTCTCATCCTCACATCCATGGTACGGCATGATCCTTCGTACATGGTTCAATAATAGTGCACGGCATGATCCTTCGTGCATAAATAAATAAATAAACATGGCACGGCATCACCCTTCGTGCATTATCACTCTTCCTCACCCAAATAACAATCAAATAAGTTCACAAGGAAAACAAGGTATAATGGAAACACAAGTAATATCAAGTCAAGAAATGGCAAACAATTGTACGGCATCACCCAAATAAAATATAATGGAAAAACAAGTAATATCAAGTCAAGGAATAGCAAACAATTGCACGGCATCACCCTTCGTGCTTTTACTCTCATCCTCACCAAATAAACAAATAAAGTACACGGCATCACCCTTCGTGCTTTTACTCTCGTCCTCACATCCATAGTACGGCATGATCCTTCGTACATGGTTCAATAACAGGGCACGGCATGATCCTTCGTGCATAATCAATAAATAAACATGGCACGGCATTAACCTTCGTGCATAAATAAATAAACATGGCACGGCATCACCCTTCGTGCATTATCACTCTTCCTCACTCAAATAACAATCACAGTTAAGGGCAGAGAAAGAAACAACAATTCATAAATCGTCCCATCAAGGGCAATCAATAATTATCTTCACAACAAGTCCCAACAAGGGAGAACAATAACAATTCATCTGCAATATATCTCAAAATAATTATTTTCCAACGACTCACGGTCATACTAGACGCCAATGTATGGATGCTCGTCACCACAGCCCATACACCGCACTCGATCACATAACACATAACACATAATCCTATTCCCTCAAGCTAGGATAGAACAAACACTTACCTCGAATGCTTATGAACAATCCAATCCGTGGAAATGTCTTTTCTTTCAATTTGGCTCCAATCCAACCGTATCTATACACAATTGATTTAATATCATCAATTCTACTCAACAAACTAATTCTTAATAACAAATACCACTTTTACAACATTTTCTGCCATGAATAGTAAATTTCAACCCCGGGCCCACATGGTCGGAATTCGGGGTTAGGACCAAAATCCGGTTACCCATCCCCCACGAGTTCATGTATATAATTTGTTTCAAAATCGGACCTCAATTCGAGGTCCAATTCCCCAATTTATGAAAAACCCTATTTTCTAACAAAAACAAGAATTTTACCATGAAAATCATTGATTTCTTATGAAAAACATGTTTAATGATGTTAGGAATTGAAAGAATTAAGTAAAAAGTGACTTACAATCGATTTGATGAAGAAGAAATCCTTGAAGAATCGCAAATGGGTGTTTTGGTTTTGTAAAAATGTGAAGAAATGACTGAAATCCGTGTTTTTCAGGTCTCTGTGTTCGCATTTGCGAACATGGGTTCGCAATTGCGAACCCCGACCAATTTCTGGAGTTTGAAAAATAAGCTAAGGGTGGGAAGTTCGCATTTGCGAACATTTCTTCGCATTTCCGAAGCCAAGGCAAAACTGGGAAGTTCGCATTTGCGAACTATTGTTCGCAATTGCGAACACTGGCTAAATATGGGGAGGTTCGCATTTGCGAACTATTGTTCGCATTTGCGAACCCAGGCGGAATAGTGGCCAATTCGCATTTGCGAACTATAGCTCGCATTTGCGAACACAGGCACAGAAGGGTCAAGTTCGCATTTGCGAACTATTGTTCGCATTTGCGAACACAGACACAATAGGGGGGGAGTTCACATTTGCGAACTGTTGTTCGCATTTGCGAACTCTGCAGAATAGTGGGGAGTTCGCATTTGCGAACTATTGTTCGCATTTGCGAACTCTGCAGACCAGTTGCAGACAGCAACTTCTAACATGAAAAATTGATCTCGTGGCCTATCCAAAGTTCACCCGAGCTCTCGGGGCTCCAAACCAAATATGCACATAACCTCAAAAACACATTATGAACTTGTTCGTGCGATCACGTCGCCAATATCACCTCGTTTTCATCAAATCAAGCCTCAAATGCATGATTTTCATACCTTTAGTTTTCAAAACTTTCAAACTTGGGACTCAAGGTCCAAAACATCTCAAACGACATCCAAATGTCACCAAACTTTACAGAAATCACATATATAATATTTAAGACTTGTACTGGGCGTCGGAACCAAAATACGAGCCCGATACCAAGGTCAATTAATTTATTTCCTTTAATAATTGCATCAAAAACAATTTCACATAAAAATTCATAACTCGGGCTCTAGGCCTCGAATTCGACTCCGGACGCATGTCCAAGTCCCATATTTTCCTACGGACCTCTCGGGACCATCAAAATCTCGGGTCCGGATCCGTTTACCAAAAATATTGACCGAAGTCAACCATATCAATATTAATATCATTTTTATCCAAATTTCTCATAGAATTCATATTTTCTATCACAAAATCTTTCCGGCTACATGCTCGGATCGTGCACGTCAATCGAGGCAACATAGAATGAGGTTTTCAAGGCCTCAGAAGCTCGAAATTATTAATAAAATAAGTGATGACCCTTTGGGTCGTCACAATCTCCACCTCTAAAACAACCGTTCGTCCTCGAACGGACAAAAGAAAGAAGTACCGAGTCAGGAAACAAGTGTGGGTAACGGCTCCGCATATCAGACTCGGACTCCCAGGTCGATGCCTCGGGAGGCTGACCTCTCCACTGAACACGCACAGAAGGATAACTCTTCGACCTCAACTGTCGAACCTGCCGGTCTAGAATAGCCACCGGCTCCTCCTCGTAGGATAGATCATTGTCCAATTGGACAGTCCTGAAGTCTAACACATGTGTGGGATCGTCGTGGTATCTCCGAAGCATAGATACGTGAAAAACTGGATGCACGGCTGATAAGCTAGGCGGCAAAGCTAATCAGTAAGCCACCCCTCCCACTCTGTCTAGAATCTCAAATGGGCCAATATACCTAGGGCTGAGCTTGCCCTTCTTCCCAAACCTCATCACGCCCTTCATAGGCGACACTCGGAGCAATACTCGTTCACCAACCATGAAATTTACATCTCGAACCTTACGATCCGCATAAGTCTTTTGCCTAGACTGAGCTGAACGCAATCTCTCCTGAATAGTCTTGACCTTATCTAAGGCCTCCTGAACTAAATCTGTACCCAACAACCGAGCCTCTCCCGGTTCAAACCATCCAACTGGTGATCGACATCGCCTACCATACAACGCCTCATACGGAGCCATCCGGATGCTAGATTGGTAGCTGTTATTGTAGGCGAACTATGCTAATGGTAGAAACTGATCCCACGAGCCTCCGAAATCAATAACACAAGCTCGAAGCATGTCCTCTAGAATCTGAATAGTCCTCTCGGACTGGCCATCCGTCTGAGGATGAAATGCTGTACTCAACTGAACCTGAGTGCCTAACTCCTGCTGAACCGATCTCCAGAACCGCGAGGTAAACTGCGTACCCCGATCAGAGATAATAGATACTGGCACCCCATGGAGACGAACAATCTCCCTAATGTAAACCTCCGCTAACCTCTCCGACGAGTAGGAGACGGACACTGGAATAAAGTGTGCTGATTTGGTCAGTCTATCAACAATGACCCAAATAGCATCAAATTTCCTCCGAGTCAAAGGAAGTCCAGTAACGAAGTCCATAGTGATCCGCTCCCATTTCCACTCGGGAATTTCAATCCTCCGGAATACACCACCAGGTCTCTGGTGCTCATATTTCACCTGCTGACAATTTAGACACCGAGCGACATACGCAACGATATCTTTCTTCATTCCGCGCCACCAATAGTGTTGCCGTAAGTCCTGGTACATCTTCGCGGCGCCTGGGTGAATAGAATACCGCGAACTGTGGGCCTCTGCTAAGATCAACTCTCGAATCCCTTCGACATTGGGTACACAAACTCGACCCCGCAATTTCAATACCCCATCATCATCTAGGTTTACCTGTGTGGCACCTCCCCGCTGTACTGTATCTCTCAACTCACGCAAATGAGGATCATCAAATTGCCTCTCACAGATACGCTCTAATAAAGAAGAACGAGCGACCGTGCGGGCTAACACCCTGCTAGGCTCAGAAATGTCTAATCTCACGAACCGGTTGGCTAAGGCCTGGACATCTAGAGCTAATGGTCTATGATTGACCGGAATATATGCAAGACTACCCATGCTGGCATACTTTCTACTCAATGCATCGGCCACCACATTGGCCTTACCTGGGTGATATAATATAGTAACATCATAGTCTTTTAGCAACTCTAACCATCTCCATTGTCGTAGATTCAACTCCTTCTGCTTGAACAAGTACTGTAGGCTTTTGTGATCAGTGTACACCTCACATGTCACACCATATAGATAATGCCTCCAAATCTTTAAGGCATGAACCACTGCTGCTAATTCAAGATCATGAACTGGATAATTCTTCTCATGTATCTTTAACTGCCTCGAAGCATAAGCGATAACCTTACCATCCTGCATCAATACCGCTCCAAGCCCTGTACGAGATGCGTCACAATAAACTGTATAAGGCCCTGCACCCGTAGGTAGTACCAACACCGGTGCGGTGGTCAAGGCTGTCTTGAGCTTCTGAAAGCTCGCCTCACACTCCTCTGACCACTGGAACTGGACACCCTTCTGGGTCAACCTGGTCATCGGGGCCGCAATAGAAGAAAACCCCTCTACAAAACGGCGGTAGTAACCCTGCTAATCCCAAGAAACTCCGAATCTCGATCACTGAAGTCGGTCGAGGCCAATTTGGATTGCCTCAATCTTCTTTGGGTCTACCTGAATACCTTCCACCGATACAATGTGACCCAGAAATGCTACCGAACTCAGCCAGAACTCACATTTAGAAAATTTGGCATATAGCTGGTTATCTTTCAGAGTCTGAAGAACCACTCTGAGGTGCTGCTCGTGCTCTTCCTGGCTGCGGGAGTACACCAGGATGTCATCTATGAAGACTATCACGAACAGATCTAAGTAAGGCATGAATACCCGATTCATCAACTCCATGAATGCTGCTGGGGCATTGGTCAACCCGAAGGACATGACCAAGAACTCATAATGCCCATATCTAGAGCGAAAGGCTGTCTTAGGAATGTCAGCCGCCCTGATCTTCAGCCGATGGTAGCCTGACCTCAAGTCTATCTTAGAGAATACCCTCGCTCCCTGGAGCTGGTCAAACAAATCATCAATCCTCGGCAGTGGATATTTATTTTTGATAGTCACTTTGTTTAACTGCCGGTAATCAATACACATCCGCATCGAGCCATCCTTCTTCTTTACAAATAATACAGGTGCTCCCCGGGGGGAAACACTGGGCCTGATAAAACCTTTCTCAAGAAGGTCCTGCAACTGATCTTTCAACTCCTTTAATTCCGGCGGGGCCATACGATAGGGTGGAATAGAGATGGGCTGAGTGCCCGGTGCCAAATCAATACAGAAGTCAATATCCCTGTCGGGTGGCATGCCCGGCAGGTCTGAAGGAAAAACCTCAGGAAACTCCCGTGCAATAGGGACTGAATCAATGGAAGTAACTTCTGCACTGGAATCACGAACATAAGCCAAATAAGCTAGACACCCCTTCTCGACCATCCGTCGAGCCTTAACATAAGAAATAACAGTGCGAACGGAGTGGCTTGAGGTACCCTTCCACTCTAATCGGGGTGATTCTGGCAAGGCTAAGGTGACAGTCTTAGCATGACAATCAAGAATAGCATGGTATGGGGACAACCAGTCCATCCCCAATATGACATCAAAATCTACCATATCCAAGAGCAACAGATCAACACGGGTCTCAAGACCCCCAAATATAACTACGCACGAACGATGCACCCGATCGACTACAATGGAGTCACCCACTGGTGTAGCCACATAAACTGGAATATCCAGAGCATAGGCGGGCACGACCAAATACGGTGCGAAGTAGGAAGACACATAGGAATATGTAGATCCCGGGTCAAATAATACTGAAGCACCTCTGCCACACACAAGAATAGTACATGTAATCACAGCATCTGATGCCTCTGCCTCCGGCCTGGCCGGTAAAGCATAGAAACGGGGATCCGCACCTCCCCTGCGAGCTGCGTCTCTAGGACGACCATCAACTGGCTGACCTCTACCTCCGGCTGGACGGTCTCTACCTCTACGGTCTCGACCTCCACCTCTAAAATCTCTACCCCCGCCTGCGGCTGGCTGGGCAGGCTGAGGGTCAGCTGGGGCCCGGATCATAGGACGAGGACCTCGGTGCTGAGAGTTGCCCGCTGCTATAGGGCAATTCCCGATAAAATGACCTGGGTCACCACAACCGTAGCGAGCTCTTGGACCGATAGGGCTGCTGGCCCCTGACGACTCGAATGGCCTCCACGAACACTACGAAGAGGCCGAGCATTAATAGGAGAGCGGTCCGAATAATGCCCCCGAGAACCACGATCACTTGATCCACCCTGTGAAGCTCGAAGGGCGGAATGAAAAGGCTCGGAGGACCGGCCTCTATCAAAGGATTCTGCTGCTACCGGAGGAAGAACCACCAAACTCGCTGAATGACGAGGCCTCTTATCCGAAGAATAACCGCCTCCCCTAGCAAGAGCCATCTCAACTCTACGTGCTGCATTGGCCGCCTCCTGAAATGATATGTCACTCCCCACGCCCATAGCCATATGGAGTCTAATCGGCTGATTAAGCCCATCTATAAATCTGCGAACCCTCTCCCGCTCCGTGGGAAGTATCACCACTGCATGACGAGCCAAGTCAATAAATCTCGTCTCATGCTGTGTAACTGTCATAGTGCCCTGATGGAGGCGCTCAAACTGCCTCCGAAGTAAATCCCGCTGAGTAGCAAGGAGAAACTTCTCCATAAATAGTTCCGCAAACTGGTCCCATGATAGAGCTGGGGACCCTGCTGGTCGAGTCAGGCAATAATCTCTCCACCAAGTCTTGGCGGATCCTGCAAGTCTGAAGGTACCGAAATCAACTCCGTTTGTCTCCACGATCCCCATAGTCTTGAGAATCTCATGGCAACTGAATAAAAAGTCCTGAGGATCCTCTGATGTGGCTCCACTGAAAGTAGTGGTAAACAACTTGGAGAACCGATCAAGCCTCCATAACGAATCAGAAGTCATGGCCGTTCCATCACCGGCATGAGCTGTGGTACCTGACTGAGTGGCCACAGCTGGCTGAATTACTGGTGCCTGAGGCTGAGGAGCTACTGGCTCGGAGTATGAGCAATAGGAGTCTGGGCCCCTCCTCCAGCCTGAGAAGTAGCTGGGGCAACTGATAATAAACCCGCTCTGGCAATGCTATCCATAAATCCCGCTATTCCGACCAAAGCATCCCGGAGATCCGGGGTAATCAAAGCCTCTCCTGGGACCTGAGCTGGGCCCACTGGAGCTGTTGGAATCGGAACCTCCTCATCAATCTCAATATGAGGCTCCACCTCTGGGGTAGCTGCCTGGGGCTGAGCTCTACCCCTACCACGGCCTCTAGTACGGCCTCGGCCCCTGCCCCTCACAGGAGCTGTCTGGGGCTCAGGCTGCCGGTCAGCGGACGAAGAAGTGCGTGTCCTTACCATCTGCGAAAGGACAGAATAGAAATTCAATCAGTAATTGAGGAACAAGTCGCACGACAAGAAAGAACAAATGAGAGACTTTTTCCTAACTCAATAGACTGTGGAGGACAAGTACAGACGTCTCCGTACCTACCTCTCAAACTCTACTAAGCTTGTTCGTGAGTGGCGAGACCTATGTAACCTAGAGCTCTGATACCAACTTGTCACGACCCGGATTTTCCCCCAATATCGGGATCGTGATGGCGCCTACTCGTGGTAGCTAGGCAAGCCATTGTATTCATACTATCCTGTTTTTAACACAATTTTAATTAAATAAATGTGGAATACTTTATCGAAATGGAAATAACAAATCACAAGGTAAAATCATACCGAAATCCTCTACCCAAGACTTGGAGTCACCAACTCACAAACTACTATGGAATACTACACATAAAAGTCTGAAGGAAATATAACATAATTCCGTTTGTCTCGGAACAATGAGACTACAGCTATTAACATAAATAAAGAAAGAGACGCCGGGCCTGCGGACGTCTGCAAGCTACCTCGGTCTCAAATGTGATCAACTCCCACGCAAAAGATTTACTGCTGCTGCTCCTGATCGTAACCTGGACCTGTCCAAAAACGCACAGAAGTGTAGTATCAGCACAACCGACCCCATGTCTTGGTAAGTGCCTGGCCTATCCCGGCGAAGTAGTGATAATGCTAGGACCAGACACCCACATAAACCTGTGCAGTTCAATATATATGTATACCACAAAATAACGAGAAATAATCAAGTATTAACACAATAAGGAATATCTTAAAGAATTCAACAATTAACCACAGTTAATAATTTCACAAGGAAAAACAAAGTGTAATGTAAACACAAGTAATATCGATTCAAGAAATAGCAAACAGTTGCACGGCATCACCCTTCATGCTTTTACTCTCATCCTCACCAAATAAGCAAATAAAGTACACGGCATCACCCTTCGTGCTTTTACTCTCATCCTCACATCCATGGTACGGCATGATCCTTCGTACATGGTTCAATAATAGTGCACGGCATGATCCTTCGTGCATAAATAAATAAATAAACATGGCACGGCATCACCCTTCGTGCATTATCACTCTTCCTCACCCAAATAACAATCAAATAAGTTCACAAGGAAAACAAGGTATAATGGAAACACAAGTAATATCAAGTCAAGAAATGGCAAACAATTGTACGGCATCACCCAAATAAAATATAATGGAAAAACAAGTAATATCAAGTCAAGGAATAGCAAACAATTGCACGACATCACCCTTCATGCTTTTACTCTCATCCTCACCAAATAAACAAATAAAGTACACGGCATCACCCTTCGTGCTTTTACTCTCGTCCTCACATCCATAGTACGGCATGATCCTTCGTACATGGTTCAATAACAGGGCACGGCATGATCCTTCGTGCCTAATCAATAAATAAACATGGCACGGCATTAACCTTCGTGCATAAATAAATAAACATGGCACGGCATCACCCTTCGTGCATTATCACTCTTCCTCACCCAAATAACAATCACAGTTAAGGGCAGAGAAAGAAACAACAATTCATAAATCGTCCCATCAAGGGCAATCAATAATTATCTTCACAACAAGTCCTAACAAGAAAGAACAATAACAATTCATCTGCAATATATCTCAAAATAATTATTTTCCAACGACTCACGGTCATACTAGACGCCAGTGTATGGATGCTCGTCACCAGAGCCCATACACCGCACTCGATCACATAACACATAACACATAATCCTATTCCCTCAAGCTAGGATAGAACAAACACTTACCTCGAATGCTTATGAACAATCCAATCCGTGGAAATGTCTTTTCTTTCAATTTGGCTCCAATCCAACCGTATCTATACACAATTGATTTAATATCATCAATTCTACTCAACAAACTAATTCTTAATACCAAATACCACTTTTACAACATTCTGCCATGAATAGTAAATTTCAACCCCGGGCCCACATGGTCGGAATTCGGGGTTAGGACCAAAATCCGGTTACCCATCCCCCACGAGTTCATGTATATAATTTGTTTCAAAATCGGACCTCAATTCGAGGTCCAATTCCCCAATTTATGAAAAACCCTATTTTCTAACAAAAACAAGAATTTTACCATGAAAATCATTGATTTCTTATGAAAAACATGTTTAATGATGTTAGGAATTGAAAGAATTAAGTAAAAAGTGACTTACAATCGATTTGATGAAGAAGAAATCCTTGAAGAATCGCAAATGGGTGTTTTGGTTTTGTAAAAATGTGAAGAAATGACTGAAATCCGTGTTTTTCAGGTCTCTGTGTTCGCATTTGCGAACATGGGTTCGCAATTGCGAACCCCGACCAATTTCTGGAGTTTGAAAAATAAGCTAAGGGTGGGAAGTTCGCATTTGCGAACATTTCTTCGCATTTCCGAAGCCATGGCAAAACTGGGAAGTTCGCATTTGCGAACTATTGTTCGCAATTGCGAACACAAGCTAAATATGGGGAGGTTCGCATTTGCGAACTATTGTTCGCATTTGCGAACCCAGGCGGAATAGTGGCCAGTTCGCATTTGCGAACTATAGCTCGCATTTGCGAACACAGGCACAGAAGGGTCAAGTTCGCATTTGCGAACTATTGTTCGCATTTGCGAACACAGACACAATAGGGGGGAGTTCGCATTTGCGAACTATTGTTCACATTTGCGAACTCTGCAGAATAGTGGGGAGTTCGCATTTGCGAACTATTGTTCGCATTTGCGAACTCTGCAGACCAGTTGCAGACAGCAACTTCTAACATGAAAAATTGATCTCGTGGCCTATCCAAAGTTCACCCGAGCTCTCGGGGCTCCAAACCAAATATGCACATAACCTCAAAAACACATTATGAACTTGTTCGTGCGATCACGTCGCCAATATCACCTCGTTTTCATCAAATCAAGCCTCAAATGCATGATTTTCATACCTTTAGTTTTCAAAACTTTCAAACTTGGGACTCAAGGTCCAAAACATCTCAAACGACATCCAAATGTCACCAAACTTTACAGAAATCACATATATAATATTTAAGACTTGTACCGGGCGTCGGAACCAAAATACGAGCCCGATACCAAGGTCAATTAATTTATTTCCTTTAATAATTGCATCAAAAACAATTTCACTTAAAAATTCATAACTCGGGCTCTAGGCCTCAGAATTCGACTCCGGACGCATGTCCAAGTCCCATATTTTCCTACGGACCTCTCGGGACCATCAAAATCTCGGGTCCGGATCCGTTTACCAAAAATGTTGACCGAAGTCAACCATATCAATATTAATATCATTTTTATCCAAATTTCTCATAGAATTCATATTTTCTATCACAAAATCTTTCCGGCTACATGCTCGGATCGTGCACGTCAATCGAGGCAACATAGAATGAGGTTTTCAAGGCCTCAGAAGCTCGAAATTATTAATAAAATAAGTGATGACCCTTTGGGTCGTCACATTATCTCATTCCAAAGTAGGCCGAAAAGCAATGCTTTAAATAGAACTCAAACTCGAGCATCCAATTTAAATTAAAAAATACAATGCTAAAACTGCTCTTCTCAATGTCCAAATGTCATTAGCAAAGTATTATAGTACACTTAGTAGATACAAAGTCTAAATTGAAAACTAAAAATAGAGTTCGACAGGGACGAAGGTAGTTCCTAAAATTGTCCGGCGTCTTAAAATAAGGTCACAAGCATAAAGGTGAAAAAAATATCGATTACAGCTTTACACTGAAAACCCTAATGCTTCACCCAAAACTCAAAATTGAATTTATATTAGTTGGAAAAATTTTCAAAACATAAAAAATAGCAAACAAGACGTCAATTAGGAATGACGATACTCGAAAATCTTGTTCTTGAATCTTATTAAATAAAGATAAAAATTCACAAGGGTGAAATTCCTATATAGAAACATACATCTTCGATTCAAATAGATCTAGAATTCAGGAAAAAGTTAAGCATGATATATGTAGAGAGAGAAGAAAGAGAGAAAAAGAAAGAGAGAGACGGAGAGACATATGAGTTGGGTTACCTGGAATGGTTGTTGTTGATGGCGAGAGAGATAAGTTGGACGGAGGCGACGACAACTCCTAAACTTCGGCAGATTAGGGTTTTTCGCTTTATTCATTAATGTCTAAAAATTTTACTTATGGGAGGGAATGTGTGATTGTTGTGGGAAAATGGGAGGGAAAGATAAAATATTAAAATTTTCGTTCAATTACCGAAAACAAATGTAGAGAAATTTCTAACATTTGTTCTAAATGTTGCTAATTACCAATAAATAATAACACATGT
The DNA here is from genome assembly GCA_032618575.1 of Nicotiana noctiflora. NCBI lineage: Eukaryota > Viridiplantae > Streptophyta > Magnoliopsida > Solanales > Solanaceae > Nicotiana > Nicotiana noctiflora. Next base: position 40,989 of record JASVEL010003144.1, read on the forward strand.
GGAATAAATGTAACTATAATTATGACATTTTATACTAAATGTCCTTATTTTTGCTACTTTTTCTTTTAAATGTCATGAAGTTCCTTTTTTTGACATTTATTTTAAATGTCACAAAATAAATGTCGTCGTATTCTAGTTTTCTTGTAGTGATGTTTTTTACTTTGGCAAACCATCAGCTACTACTCTTTGGTTTTAAACACATATTTTATGTGCATATACTTTTCCATTCACTGAACCTACTTAAATAACTAATCTGAATAAACAACCAAGTCGTTTCAAAACTGCATGAACACTAATCTCAAATTTTGTTACTGCATTCTTGTACATGCAGTATCAGGTAAACATAATATAGAAGCCATAGAAGTAAAACTATAAAAAATACCTATTATATATTTCCATTAGTACATGGGTTCCAAAATATGGAAGCCTACCATAAAATAAAACTATATAAAATACCTATTCCATATTTCCATATTTCCATTGTTACTGCATTCTTGCACATGCACATGCACATTCTTGCACATGCACTATCATAGAAGTAAAACTACCTATTCCATATTCCATTAGTACATGGGTTCCAAAAATAAAAAAATGTTTTTCTATATAGGGAAGATTCATGGGGGCAGATGCTAAAGATAGAAAGCCCGCACTTCAATTACTCAAAATAGAAGTCACTATAAGGCATCATTCATATATAAAATTTGCGCACCAACAAATTAAAGATTTCAAAAATGAAAAAATATCAGTCATCGACCTTCTCAAGAACATTACTAACTGTATCAATGAGGTTCGCTACTACTTTTATCATGATTTGGTTAACAATTTTATGCTACGGAGGATGCCAACAAATAACACAACCTCTCTAATGCAATACTAGCACTAGATGGCTCGAGCAATTATACAACAATAATGCCATTGATAACACCATGTAAAATGCATTTAACTAGCTCAAAATTAATGCAACAATCAGTTGTTTTGCCTCCAAGCATTGGCACAACTAGAAAGAGGCACCAGATCCTTGAAAGGAAAATCAAAGACTACATATAATAACAAATTGATTTGTGTAATCCATTTAGTAACATTTGATTGAAAATGGGATAGTGTCAAAGTCAAGCACAACTTTTTCTGTCTGAATTCACAAAGATGCCTTCTGTTTTAATGCATTTATTTAGCTCATCTTTTCTCTTCCATCTAGTAACCAGATGCCTTTTGTCATTGTTCTGTTTCTTATTGGTCATTGTCTGTGCGTGTACCTTTGACAGAAGGAAAATTTGTGCAAGAAATGGTTGATGAAGCTCTACGACATGTCTATAATAGTGATGGTTGGTTCACTTACCTTTATTTGCATGCATATTAAATGACTATAAAACCTTATATAAGCTAACTATGGTTACTTATTCTATTACCACATATGATAAAAATATTGATCAGGTACTCTTTATACTCTCGAGTTCTGCAAATAATGAAGATGCTTACATTAATATATCAGTTTTAATAGTAATGCATGATGATAGCACAACCTTTAGCTTACCCCAAGTATGGACTAACTTCTTATGTTCATTGATCTTTTTATTCTTCCTTGAGTTTTGCATTTCACAACTTAGATTAGTAAAAGTAGTCAACTCAGATGTCATTTAGATAATTTTTGTGACTGCAACAATCACTAGATGTTATATCTTATCTAATCTTAAATAAATGAACAACCTTTTCAACAAACGAACATACTATTAACAGAAGGGCAAATGAACATATCTATATTGAAGCAAATGAAAAACCTTTTCAACAAGTTAACAGAAGAAATAGATCCAAAAAGAAAGTTCAGTGGCAACCTCAAAAGGGCAACAATCAATGTAAAGCCAAGGCAATCCAACAGCAAAATCAGAAGGTTACCATCATAGAGAACACCACAATGTCTGGTGGTTACTAAACCCTTAAACATGAAGTCACTATAGAAGGAAGGAAGAAGAACTGTCGAGGAGGAAGAATTGTTAAGAAGTAGAGGAGCAAGTACCTGTTGTTGTTGCATTCTGGTCAAGAAACTAGCAAATTGTTCATGCATCTTCTTCTCCACTTCTAGAGAGATCCTCTTGTATGTGTCGGCATTTGCATGTTGACGCTCCTCATTTCCGTGTTGACGCTCCTCTGCCAACTTCCTTTCCAACTCAATTTCCATATTTCTTTGCAACTCAGCAGCCATTTGTTCACGTTCTTCTTGCAACTTCCTATCCATCTCGGCTTGCATCTCTTGACGGACAATATCAATAGCAGAAGACACGCTAGCCTCTATGTTTGCCTGCTGAATGTTATTCTTTTTAGGAGGCTTCTTTCTGCATCCTTTTCCACGAACATAGCATGTTCTCTCACCAACATCGGAGGATAAAATCTCATCTCTAGTCATGGGATGCTCGATATCCTCAGATTGTTCCTGAGCGACAACTTCCTGGAGTTGACCCTGCATTTATGCATAATCATTTAAATCAAAACATAATAAAACATATTAAATGAAACTTACAAAAACATAAAACTTTATAAGTGTTTTTAGATAATTACATGAATTTGTTGGGATTGTGAATCCAACCACACCAGTTCGCCTCTATCATCCTTGCGTGTATGTTGGATCTCCCAAACTTTATCTGGTGTGTCCAATTCTCCAGTAATAGGATTTCTCTACAATATAGTTACGGAAAAAATATATAAATATGTAAATAACAAAGAAGCATAGTAGGGGATTAAATATATTTTTACCGTAGATTCCTCTACTTCTGCAAAAGACTTTGTACCACAAGTATGCTTAATTATTTACTTTTCTATATTTCTTTTATTCCTCTCACTTACAACCTGTAAGTAAACAGATTAATAAATCATCATTCAAAGATACAATCTTCAGGTATTAAGTTAGTACCTTAAATTCCGGACTTCCAAAATATTGTATTCGGTATTTCCAGTCCTCAAGCTCAACATCTTCAGGTCGATGAGATAATCTTTCTTCATTAGTATTGTACTTAGAGTACAAAATGCTGAGTCGAGCTTTCCATGCTCTAAAAAACCTTTGCATAGTGATAATTACAAATGTCTAAAACCTATGCTCTTGCAACCCGCTGAAAACTTCAAATTTATCCTGACAATAAATGTAACTTTATATTCAATATCCTAACCACATAAATAAACCTTGTAACTTAAAGTCAATAAAATATTGAAAGTAGTTTATTACCTTGACCTTTAACCACATTACTTCTCCGTGTTTCAGAACTATTTTCTGCCAATTTCCATCTTGGAATGAGATAGTGCTCTTCATGATCAAACCACAGTAGTTAACAATATTTCTAGCCCCACCAACTACTGCTCTATCAATGTCAGCGGGAATCATAATTTTGATTTTGCCACAATACTTAGTTTTTACCTCTAAACTTTTAGATTTGTATTTTCCTCTTCCTCTTCCTCTTTTTTTATTACTGGAAGAAACTGCAAAGTAAAAGGATACTATTTTTCATTTGTAGCTCCACTAAATCAGTACAAATAATTTTCACAAAATAACAAAAAACAGAAACTAACCAGCACAATTTTTAGCCTCTGGAGAGCAATGCACAAGCTCTGCTACATTTTGTGATGATTGTGTTTCTAAAGAAGGTATTTGGAGAGAGTTAGTAGATACTCGTCCGATCTGTAAAGGTCCTTGACTCGAGTTACTTGGTTGTCCTATCTCTACAGATGCATCAGATACACGTCCGGTCTGTATGTGTGGCTGAGACATCGCTCCAAAATTGCCACGTCCTTGAAAAATTTCATAACCACGGCTCGTCCTGCTTCTCCCACGTTTTCCTCGTCCAATTCCTCTCATTTCCTGCAATAAAACTTAAAAATAAAATGATGAATCAGAATAGAGAAAATATTTATTCACTAATTTTCTAACTTCAGATGTCTATAGAAAGGGGACATATGTCAATGCCTCACTAGATATTAAAGTAAAGAAAGTTCTACTATTTGTTAGTTGATGGTCAATCCTTTTCACCCAATGAAGGCACGTAGAACAATAGATTGATTCTTTTAACATAATTCATTACTCCACCTGTACATTATACCAATACAACAGAAGACCAATACAACATAAAGCTACTAGCATCACGAATAGAATCAAAAAAGAAATATGAAGATTCAAGCATCATTAATCTTTGGTTCATTGACAGTTCCAAACAAATGCATGTGGTAGTACAAAGTCATGGACAAAAATATAGAGAATTTTCAAAATAGGATGTAACATCTATATCATTCATCTTTTGATTCTTAGTCTTCAAGAGGATGTATCAGTGTCCTCCCCATCATCATCAAATAACTCTTCTTCACTATCCTCCCTCTCTGATATTTCTATATGATTGTCATTAATGAAATCATCTTCCTCATTATGCACATCATTTTGAGCTTGCGTACTTGCATTATCGTAGTTAATACTTTGTGGTTCAACATTATCCCTATGTAGAGACACCTCAACAATATTTTCTTGGTCATTGGTGCACAAAGTATTAAATTCAGCTTCCTCTTGCTGATAAACTTCTTTATTCAGTAATTCTTCATCTTCAGTATCTATACAATCATCATCATTATCAGGCATTTTGAAAAGGTCACGGGGATTTGTCTTCACAACAACAAGCCAATCATTATCGACCATGTCATCCAAGTAAAAGACTTGTTCTGACTTAGATGCCAACACAAATGGCTCATTTGTATTCAAGGCACACCGAGTATTCACACTTGTGAAGCCATATTTGTAAATCTTATATCCTCTTCCTAAGCGAGCCACATCCCACCAATGACACTTGAATAAGTAAACCTTTTTGTTTCCCACATAAGACAACTCATAAATATCCTCTAATACACCATAATACTCCTTATTAGAGTCTGAATCATCTCCTTTCACAAGGACACCACTATTCTGCGTTTTTCTTCTCAATGCAAGATCTTTTGTATGGAATCTAAATCCATTCACCACAAATGTTGAATATCGATGTACTAATGGTGCAGGACCGACGACTAAGCTTATGAGCTCTTCATTTGTGTGTCCTTCTGCAGATAGTACAAATATCTACAAAGACGAACAATATTATTATGACCAATAACATAATGGGATAAATAAACTAATATCAATATTATCATTTGAGTAGACGCCTACACTCGTGCAAAACCAATCAAGAAATCCATTTTTATGAGCTCTCATTGAACTTTGGCTTTCAATCTCACTTGTATATTCCCTACATTTTAAGTTAGATAAGTTAAATCGGATTCAGATTATCTCAATGTGAAACTATCTTGAAGTTAATAAGGGACTTACTCCATGAAATGCGAAACCTCTTCACAATTTTGAAGCACATACATACATGCTTGTTTAAACTCATCATGAGATAAACTGATGTCGTCTGAGGCACCCTTTGTTTGCCCACTTTTTTTAAAGATATACATCTCATCAGTTGACACAGATCCATCATGATTCCTAGTTGGTTTATTGAACTTTGTTGAGATATTATTCAAGTATCGTGAGCAAAATGTGAGGCTTTCCTCTGCCAAATAACCTTCTGCAATTAAACATTCTGGACTATTTTTGTTGCGAACATATGACTTTAGTGTTCGTAGATACCTATATAAAATGACTTATTAATATAATGTGTGCCATTCTAAAACTATAGCATCAAAATTATTAAACAATAAGTTACCTCTCAATAGGATACATATTCCGATATTGAGCTAGTCCACCAAGCTTTGCCTCACTTGGCAAGTGAATTGGCAAATGAACCATGACATCAAAGAAAGACAGAGCGAAAACAAGTTGAAGTTTGGTCAAAATAAGAGGAATTTCTGCCTCTAGGATATCAAGATCTTCAATCATCAACCACTTAGAGTATATATTCTTCAAAAACGTTCCTAAGGCTATAATTGGATCACACACTTCCTTGGGTAGCAAACCACGTATAGCTACTGGAAAAATGTCTTGCAACAATACATGATGATCGTGACATTTCAATCCATGTACCTTTTTCTCCTGTACGTTGACACACCTTGAAATGTTTGAGGAATATGCATCAGGAACCTTCATATTAGCTAAGAAACCGCACACCTTGAGCTTCTCTTCCGCGGACAATGCATAGCATGCTGCCGATAACAAAATATTATTCCCATCCTCAATAGGATGCAACCTTTGTCTGATTCCAAGATCCATCAAGTCATATCTACTTTTCAATATGTCTTTTGTCTTTCCAACCATATTCATGACAGTTGATATAATATTATCGGACACATTTCTTTCGATGTGCATCACATCAAGGTTATGTCGTAACATAAGACTCTTCCAATAAGGCAATTGTAAAAAGATACTTTCCTTCTTCCAATTGTAAGCATTGCTATGAACATCACGCTTTCTCTTTTGTCCTTTACCAAAACTCACATTACCCAAAACTTGTAATTGCACAAGTGCTTCATCACCTGTTAAAGGGTTAGGTGCGACTCCCATTTAAACTTTCCCATCAAATAACGTCTTACTTCTCCGCCATGGATGGTCCATGGGAAGGAAGAAATGATGACCCATATAACCCAACTTACTATGCAAGGAAGTCGATTGTGTATCTTTATGGCAACAAGGGCATGCAAGCTTGCCTTTTGTTGACCATCCTGAAAGATTTCCATATGCAGAAAAGTCATTGATCGTCCACATGATAGCCACACGTATCAAAAATTTAGATTTTGAGTGTGCATCATAAGTCTCCACCCAGTCCAATAATTCTTTCAACTCTTCAATCATTGGTTGTAAATATACATCGATATCATTGCATGGACACTTGGGGCCCGGAATAAGAAGCGTCATCATGAAATATGGATTTTTCATGCAATCCCATGGTGGCAAGTTATACGTAGATAGTACGGCTGGCCAAATGCTATGATTAGAACTCATGTTCCCATAAGGTTGGAACCCGTCACTCGCCAAACCTAATCGAACATTTCTCAACTCGGCTGAAAAGGTGGGATGTTGTGCATCAAAAGATTTCCATGTTATTGAGTCAGATGGATGTCGCAAGACACCATCATCAATATTTCCCTCCTTGTGCCACCTCATCTTTTTAGCTGTTTCTCTTACCATGTACAATCTTTGAAGTCTTGGTTTGATTGGAAAATACTGCAAGATTTTATAAGGTACTTTCTTGCCTCCGTGTTCTTCGGACTTCCATCTAGACTTACCAAACTTAGGACATGCTTGGACATCGGCATAATCACGCCAATATAAAATACAATCATTTCTACATGCATCTATTTTGGTATAGCCCAAGCCGAGGTCACAAAGAACTTTCTTTGCTTCATAGAAAGAATTAGGCACAAATGACCCCTCGGGAAGAACTTCTTTAAAGAAGCTCAAAAATGCATCCATCGATTTGTTGCTCTAATGGTTAAGACACTTCAAGTGAAGTAGCTTAACAACAAAAGACAACTTCGAGACTTTTTTACAACCAGGATAAAGTTCCGTCTCAGCATCTTCTAATAATTTGTAGAACTTTGTTGCATGTATATTTGGCTCTTCATTGTCCTTTGAATTATTATTA
>JASVEL010003145.1:0-93126 GCA_032618575.1 Nicotiana noctiflora
CATTTAGGACTTCAAACTCGCAGGCCCAAAATTCCTTCTAGCAAAGCTGGATCTGAAATTCTGAAGAACTGGTTGCTTGCACTTTCAGGAATCACTCCGCGAACTCTTGCTTCAAACTGCTTACCTTCCGAAATTTGCAGCAAAAATGGATTCCTCAACACTGCTCTTCAACCAGCTCAAGGTCTGAAATTTGATTGTTAATTTTCCCCTTGTTTGTCAAAAACGTTCATTTTCTGCATATTGCTTTTTGTTCATTCCTATTTCTTCCTTAACACTAACTGCTCATTTGCTAACGGAAATCCAAAAAAAAAAAGTGCAGACAGCAGAGCCATTTTTCTTACTAGCAGGTCCAAATGTGATTGAATCAGAGGATCACATTCTTTACATGGCCAAGCATTTGAAAGATATCACTTCTAAGTAAGTAACTCTCTCGCTTATATCTCAGTGTCACGTTTAATTTTGGATTGTGTTAATTTGTTCTAGTGATTTTTTAATTTTGTGCATTTATCTAGTTTAACAGTAGGGCATTGCTTAATTATATGTTCCAATATGAGGTCCTTTATATAAAATCGTAATTGATTGAGTTGTTATTTTTTTTATTATAGACTTGGATTGAAGTTTGTGTTCAAGTCGAGCTTCGACAAGGCTAATCGCACTTCCTCTAAATCATTTCGCGGTCCTGGCTTGGCTGAGGGCTTGAAGGTATAAAATGCCACTGCTGTGCTGGAAAATTAAGCACTCCAATATCTAGAAGAACATCACAAATTGGATTATTAATATGTTATATTCCAGCTCTTGTATGACATTTGCTGTTACGGAAGCGTTTCTGAAAAATAATCTATCAGTTTTCTCCCTTTTTGGCAGATCCTTGAAAAGGTGAAAACAACTTATGATGTACCCATTGTTACTGATGTTCATGAATCTATTCAGGTAAAGTTTGTTTGCCTGTTTCCAGTAGCACTCGGCCATTTATGATTAGACTTTCTGTCAGCTTTGCTCTTTGATCTGGAAAGTTGATGATATAATGCAATATTGGCTTAGGAAATTTGTTCACTTCTGTAAATATATAGTACATCATTCTCGCTTCTCGTCCATTTTTATTCCTTTGAACTAATTGACTAACTTATGGTTTTTCCCTTTATCAAAAGTACTGTCTTGTATCATATTCCTCATTTCCAGATTTTCGAAAAATGTTATGATGTCTGATGGTAAGCAACCCCACTTCCAATCGAGAGGTTGTCAGTTGAGTCTTCCCAAGAGCAAGGTGGAAAGTTCTTGGAGGGAAGGATGCCGGGGTCTATTTGGAAACAGCCTCTCTACCCTAGGGTAGGGGTAAGGTCCGCGTACACAGTATCCTCATCAGACCCTACTAAGTGGGATTATACTGGGTTGTTGTTGTTGTTATGACGTCTCATGTGCTATGGTTGGCAGGTATTAGCTCTAGGTTTTTCCCCCCTTCTTAATAAATGGATGAGAAGATTTCATAAACATACTGTGTTATTGGTTCTAATGACTCTTTATTTGTCAGAACACATCGGATGCAAAAAGTTTAGAAGTTCTTTCATCCATGTATTATGATCAATATCATTTTTAATTCATTTATCCATTTTTTATATCATCTCATCGTTGAACATTGGTGGTCCAGAAGTAGTTTCCCTTCCAATATGAACTGCATCTAACACTGTTTTGCCAGTGTGAAGCAGTTGGCCGGGTTGCAGATATAATTCAGATTCCTGCTTTCTTATGTCGGCAGGTTGGTCTCCTGACATAATCTTCATTTTCAGAAAGATATCTCTGATTTCGTTTCTGAAGTTGTGGCTTTTACAGTCCCAGATTTCAATACATTGCTGAGCCATATTGATCTGCTTTTTGGCATTTAATGACAGACCGACCTACTTGTCGCAGCTGCCAAGACTGGAAAAATTATCAACATTAAGAAGGGCCAGTTTTGTGCTCCTTCAGTAAGTAACTTCCTCTTTTCTGTTTCTCCCTAGGCCTCCTTTCATTTGCTCCCGTCAAAACTGCGATAAACTAGGATCTTGAGCACAATCATGTGTATATTCTATCCATTTTCAATTAATGCTACAATGTTCTCAGGTGATGGAAAATTCTGCCGAAAAAGTGAGATTGGCTGGAAATCAAAATGTTATGGTGTGTGAGAGAGGAACAATGTTTGGCTATAGTAAGTTTTCTTTAGTATGTTCCTATTTATTAAAAGCAAAAAATTTGTTTAGTTTTTTGTCTATTTGGATGGAAGCAAGTCTCCAAGCAGTTATTTTTGTTTTTTTTTTATCTAAGCTGGAATGAAAACAGTTGAAGCTATACAAGTAAATTATGACTAATTTTCTGCGCTGATGTTTTATGCGGATTTCCGAGGACATGGCTCTTGATAGGAAAGTCTGGAGGTCTAGTATCAAGGTTGCAAGTTAGGGGCTCCTATTATTTCGCGGGATAGGGATGGGTCGAGGTGGGGGAGGGTTCCTGATAGGTTAATATCTATGTGAGTACTCCTAGAATTACTAATGCCTTTTGTTCGTGCTATTGCTTTGTTTACTTTGCCCTTTTATATGTCAGTTTTTTGTGGTTTATTCTGGAGTCACTAATGCCTTTTCTTTTTCTTTTTGTTTTGTTTTTGTTTTTTTTTTCCTTTTCTCGATCTTTCGCCGAGGGTCGATTGGAAACAGCCTCTCTGCCCTATCGGGTAGGGGTAAGGCCTGCGTACATATTACCCTCCCCAGACCCCACTCGTGGGACTATACTGGGTAGTTGTTGTTTTTTTTGTTTTTCTGCGCTGATGTTTTAATGGTTAACGCTACAAATGGAAAGTGTCTACCGATATAAACATCGAAACTGTAGGAGAGATGAAGTATGTGTTTCATGAAGGGTGTGTACGAGGACAGATGCAAAATGGTCCTGGGGTGGGAACAAGGGGAGTGTATATTACTCCACTTATGACCTTCACAAAACATATTCTGTTCCAAACTCGGGTAAGGAGATGAGTTGCAGCAGGTACTTAACATCTTACATATATTATCTAATCTGCAGATGACTTGATTGTGGATCCCCGGAACTTCGAGTGGATGAGGGACGCCAATTGCCCTGTTGTAAGAATCTTATTATGAGTGTATTTGTTATTATTTTCCCTGATAATTTAACTGGAGAAATCCACTTATATTGACTCTTTACTTTATGCTTTGATATTTGCTTTTTGATGTACTTTTCTCATATAAATTCTTGTTTGTCAGGTGGCTGATATAACTCATTCATTACAACAGCCTGCAGGCAAAAAGGTTCATTGTTCTTTTTCCCTTTCACTTAGAGAGTACCAACCATTTTTACGTATATACAGTCAGCATCACAAATATGAAGCTGTTTCCGATCATTTTAAATAAATTCTCGTCAGCTTATAGCACAGCAATCTAAATTTTTTTAACCTGAGCGTTAAGATAAATCTGCTAGACTAGAAAGTGCATGAGGATGCCATGTTTGCGGTTTTGCTAGAAAATGAGAATAGGAACTTTTCTCCCTGATCAATGAGTCCATGAGCATTGAGAGATATGCCATTTTTATCTACACGGCAACTCTTATAGTAGGGAATTTAAAAGTGACAATCAACATTAGTTGGTGTTTGATGTGTATGAAAGTAGGAGAGGATGTGAACCATTGTGTGAAGAGAAATCTGCTAGACTGGAAAGTGCATGAGGATGCCATGTTAGCGGTTTTGCTAGAAAATGAGAGGATGAGAACCATTGTGTAAACCAAACACCATAGGCTATGGTGTTTGGTTAGTCTATGTTTGGAGTCAAATGGGTAATTCCAGTAACCATATGAAATATTGAAACTCAGACGGAAGAGGCAGGAAAGAAGAGCATGTAAAGCGCCTCTAATGCTCATGCCGACAAATGGAAAGAAAGGAATAGAAGAGTGTTAAACGGAGTAGAAACCTCCGTTGTACAAACTAGTGAAAGTAAAAATATGTGTGATTTTGTAGGACATATGATCATAGAACTAGGGGAGCTGGGGCAGTCAGAGCGTCATACAGACCTTGGGTACTGCAGGCGCATTAGGGTAGATGAGGTCGCGGGGGCTTTGCGTAGGATGCATTGTTTGAAAAAGCGCGCGCTTCGTCGCTTAAAGCGAGAAGCGACGCGACGCGATAAGGTGTCGCTTTTCTGTGTCTAAGGCGACTCGATCAGGAGAAGCGCACGCTTCAGAGAAAACATCGACGAAGCGATGAGGCGACAAGGCGACTGTAGCGATCGCTTTTCTTAAATAAATTGCTGCTGGGCCTTTTGTTTTAAAAAAAAAACTTGGGTCTGAGATTAATAAAATAATTGGTCTCAGAAATACCTAAATTAATCACAAACAGAGTTGGACCAACCTCTCTTCTTCTTCTCCAGTGGCCGAAAATTAGGGTTCCATCTTCTTCTTCAGTGGACGACCAACCCAAGTATTTTTTCTTCTCCTTTCTTCTCGTTTTTTTCTGTTTTCTTCTTCTTCCATCTTCTTCTTCTGATGATGAGACCCAGTCGATCTTCTTCTTCTTATTCATTTTTTTCTTCTGCTTTCTCTCTCTGTCGACGAGACACCAGATGACTTGACTATGTTTCATTTTTTTTTCCCTTTTCGTTTGTGTATTCAGTAGTGTTAGGCTAATCGTTTGTGTAGTCAATAGTGTTAGGCTAAGATTCCTCTCTTGTTAAAATTCAATAAGTTAATTATTAGGCTAAGATTCCTCCCTTGTTAAGATACAATAAGTTAATTATATATAATTATATGAAACAGAAATATTGTGTAGCATATAATCAATGAAACACTGTGTAGCATATATATAATTATATATTTAATTATTGTATCTTAATTAAAATTATTGTATCTTAATTCAGCATTTAATATTTTATTTCAGCATATAAATTATAAAATTAATAAGTATTATATTTTCAGCATATATATATATATATATATAATTATTGTATTTCATTTATTATTTTATTTCAACATATAAATTTATTATTATATTTTCAGCATATATATATATATATTTAATTATTGTATTATTATTATTATTATTATATTTTCAGCATATATATATTTAATTATTATATGTATTTCATTTAATATTATATTTTCAGCATATATATATATATTTAATTATTGTATTTCATTTATTATTTTATTTCAACATATAAATTTATTATTATATTTTCAGCATATATATATTTAATTACTATATGTATTTCATTTATTATTTTATTTCAGCATATAAAATTAATTATATATATGTATTATTTTTAGTTTATGTGATCTTTTATATATATTATACCTAGTACCTATTTTTAAGTATTTAAATTGATGTTTTTCATTATTTATAATTTTACATTATGTTTTTTAAGAATTGCGCTTCACTTTAAAAAAGCGCGCGCTTCGCTTTGCGCTTCGCTTTTGAAGCGAAGCGAGCCCTTGTCGCTTTTTTGCGCTTTGCGCTCTCCAAAACACTGGTTTTGATTGAGGTCGAGCGACCGGACCAGACGAGATCCCTGTGGAGTTCTGGAAAGGCGTGGGTAGGACAGGTGTGGAGTGGCTGACTAGATTGTTCAATGTGATTTTCAGGTCTAAGAGGATGTCGGAGGAGTGGAGGTGGAGTACAGTCGTGCCCCTGTATAAGAACAAAGGGGATATCCAGTGCTGTAACAACTATAGGGGCATTAAATTACTAAGTCACACCATGAAAGTCTGGGAGCGGGTGGTTGAGGCGAGGGTGAGGGGGATGACGTCCATATCTGTGAACTAGTTCAGTTTCATGCCGGGCCGCTCCACTACAGAAGCTATCCACCTTGTCAGGAGATTGGTGGAACAGTTCAGGGATAAGAAGAAAGACCTGCATATGGTGTTTATTGACTTGGAGAAGGCGAATGACAAGGTCCGAGGTATTATGGAGGTGCCTGGAGGCGAAGAGCGTGCCGGAAGCCTATATCAGAACAATCAAGGACATGTACGATGGAGCGAAGTCTAGGGTTAGGACGGTGGGTGGAGACTCAGACCACTTCCCGGTGGATATGGGGCTTCATCAAGGATCAGCCCTTAGCCCTTTCTTATTTGCCTTGGTGATGGATGCACTGACACGCCATATTCAAGGGATGTGCCTTGGTGTATGCTATTTGCTGATGACATAGTCCTGATAGACGAGACGAGGATCGGCATTAACGAGAGGTTGGAGGTCTGGAGACAGACCCTCGAGTCTAAGGGTTTCAAACTGAGCAGGTCTAAGACAGAATACCTGGAGTGCAAGTTTAGCGCCGAGTCGAGTGAAGTATGCAGGGATGTGAAGCTTGGAGCCCAGGTCATCCCCAAGAGGGACAATTTCAAATATCTTGGGTCGGTGATCCAGGCAGACGGAGAGATCGACGTGGATGTCACCCACCGTATAGGGGCGGGGTGGTCGAAATGGAGGCTTGCATCAGGAGTCTTGTGTGACAAAAAAGTACCATCGAAACTCAAGGGGAAGTTTTATAAAGCTGTGGTTAGACCTGCCATGTTGCATGGGGCGGAGTGCTGGCCGGTTAAGAACTCTCATGTTCTGAGAGTGAAGGTTGCAGAGATGAGGATGCTCAGGTGAATGTGCGGGCACACCAGATTAGATAAGATTAAGAATGAAGTTATTCGGGAGAAGGTTGGGGTGGCCCCGGTGGATGAGAAGATGCGGGAAGCGAGGCTCAGGTGGTTCGGGCATGTGCGGAGGAGAAGCCCTGATGCCCCGGTGAGGAGTTGTGAGCGGCTGGCGGTGGTTGGCACGGGGCGAGGCAGAGGGAGGCCTAAGAAGTATTGGGGAGAGGTGATTAGGCAGGATATGGCAATAATGCAGATTTCCGAGGACATGGCCTTTGATAGGAAAGTTTGGAGGTCTAGAATTAGGGTTGTAGGATAGGGGCTTCTAGAGCTTTTCGTACTTCTTTCCTGAGGCTAGGTGTGGTTTGGTAGAGCCCTCCATAGATGTTTTGCGTTTTGTATCGTGCTCCCTATGGTAGTTACTGTTAGGTGTTATTGCATGCCTTTTAATTTACGATTTTATGTGTAGTTATCTGTTTATGCATTTTCTGCTGGAGTCACTAATGCTCTTTTGTTTTTCTTTTTCTTTTTCTCTTCTTTCTCTTCCCTTTCACTTGAGCCGAGGGTCGATTGGAAACAGCCTCTCTGCCCTTTCGGGTAGGGGTAAGGCTTGTGTACGTATTACCCTCCTCAGACCCCACTTTGTGGGAATACACTGGGTAATTGTTGTTGTTGTTGTTTGTAGCACATATGACTTCTCAGTTAGCATTAACGCCTGAGTGCTCTTTTAGAGAATTATGTAGTAGTGTACAATTCTCTACTTCTGTATATACATATTTTGTGGAGGAATCTATTCATTACATTAAAGGATTTTATCATGCTAATTCTGTTAATTGAGGTGAACCTGTTTTTGCTCCAAACTTCTATTCAATGCTATAGCATCTGTAGGCCAAATAAGATATAGTCAAATCAATTTTGCAGTGTCTGTTCTTCTGTTCGCTGTTCAGGATATACCCACTTGTTTTCTTTTCGTCATTAAAAATCTCTTGGGAAAAACAGTTTCACAGCCAAAAAGGGTGATTGATTGCATAATGCATATTACATGGTTCGTCATTTTGTAGCATATCTTGCATATTTGATATATTTTTCTGTTCTTCCACCCTTATCCAAAAAAAAAAAAAAAAAGAAAGAAAAACTTCCTCCACTCCAAAATGAGGACTTGCACTAATGTTCAAGCGCGGATGGGTGTTTTTAGTTTTACTAGTAAACCTGAGAATTTAATGTTAGGTCTACCGAAGTAAGTCTGAGACAATTACTGACCCTTTACATTTATATAATTTGAAGCTTTAGGTTTCAATAGCAGAAACCCCTTCTTCCACATCATGTTAGACTTCTGTGTGTACAGAGTTGACCCCTCGATTTTTTCTTCTCTTCGTTCTTTTATGTCATTGTCTTTACTTTCTGCTGCTTGAACCTTTCAAGCTTCAGAATTAATTGTTAATAATTTACTTTAACGGTATCAATATACCAAATCAATGTTCTAAGATCATGAGTTCAATTGCATAATCGTACGATTCCTTACTTGATAAAGTTTTATTCTGTGTCAATGACTTGAAGTTCTGATTCTTGCACAGCTGGAAGGTGGTGGTGTTGCCAGTGGCGGTCTTCGCGAATTAATTCCTTGCATTGCCAGGACAGCTGTTGCTGTGGGAGTAGATGGAATTTTTATGGAGGTATAAAGGGCATCTGTGTGATTTGTAAAGTTTGTGATTTGCTTTCTGTATGTGCCCTTTGTTTAAGAAGACAACTATGTGTACTCCTTGTTTAAGAGGACAAGGCTAAAAGGAATTTGAGAGTTGGAATGACAATGAAGTAATTTACTTTTGCTATGAATTCCTTTAAAAGGAAAACAATGGCTTTTTTTGTGATTCCTGAACTTCTTGATGTTTATCAAAACTTGCTTTAGTTTTCTGCTCAACTGAACCTGAGAAATTTTTTGTTAGGTGCACAATGATCCCCTGAATGCTCCAGTTGACGGTCCAACACAGTGGGTGAGTTACAGGCAAACAAACAATATATACTGTTGAGACTTTTCAGATGTCCTGTTCTCTTAAATGAAACTTTATTTACAGTGTTATTCTGATTTTTGCTGTTAATTGATCAACGTTTTCATCTTCGTATTGACATAGCCTCTGCGCCATCTGGAGGAACTACTAGAAGAGCTTGTCACGATTGGTGTAAGTTACTTAATTTCTCTTTAGCATGAATTGTATATTAGACCTCCTTTTGTTGCATAAGTGAATGTAGCTAATTTTTCAATTAGCACATGTAGAAGATAGAAGGATATCATTAAGGTTCTTTGGTATATCCAAGACATGTGACATTAGTGTAGGGTGCATTAAGCCATAGCAGGCACCTTTTGTGCTAGAAGTATATGACATAGGAGGGAAAGGATAGGAGAAATGCATATTCCAAGTGTAGGTAAAGCTAATCTTTGTATTTCCTAGTGTTCTTTTCTTTATTTTGTATGTCATCTATCCACAATGTTTGCTATTTTTTCTTGTTTCTTTATGTTTTTTTCCTAGTTCCTCCAAACTAATTAATATGTTGGTCTATAGGAGCTACAATTAGCATCTTTTGCTGCCTGTTTATCCTAGAGTGTCGAAGGTTTAGGTGTCATGGCTTGGCTTTAAACCAAAGTTAGAAGAGGGTCAAAAGAAGACGTAATTCCCTGTCCCACATAGCATACATGCAGTTCCCGTATAAATTTGGGACATTTACAACTTTGCGGTGATGTTGAATGCTCGTTTGAGGTGCTTTGAAACCAAATAACTAGGTGAAGCTCAAGTCGGGCACTTTGCCTCACTTAAATGACACTTTAATGCAGACATCAAGCCATTAATACATGTGTCTCATCACCCATGGACTTGTCTATGAAAAAGCAACAGTAGACAGTAAATATAATTGGCAAGGTGATATGCTACTTGCTAATAAAAATGTTATGAATGAACTTTCTGGTGATTTGGTATTGATCTCTGCAAATGAACTATCTAGTGATTTTGAATAAGAATTAGAAATTTAATATAAGAAAATTAGTCGCTGAAGACTAAAAACCCCAGAAGCGCAGATGCTTTTCTACGCCTTTGATCTTTAAAAACTCTGCTGCTTTGTCCCTTCTTTGGCTGTTAAGTTGACTTTGGTTTGTTACTTGTCTGCTTATGTATTTAATGTATTTGAACAAAGTCGTGCTAATGTGAAAGATCTATCAAGCTTGATCAAAAAGGAAATCCAAAAGATCTGTCATTGGCATTCACAAAGAGTTAAGTCTGCATTTTTAATTGCTCTATGATTAGGGGTGTGTCTGGTATGAAGGAAATGTTTTAATGGAAAATGAGTGGTTGTATCACTTATTTTTCCATTGTTTGGTTGGTGAGTAGAAAACTTTTTCCGGAGAATATTTTCTAGTGTTTGGTTAGAGAGCAGAAAATATCTTTTTAGGAAAATATTTTTGATGCTACTCTCCTCACCCCCTCCCTCCCCCAAGTCCCCATGTTTCCTTGATCGCCCCCTCTCCCCACCCCCTCCAAATACCCAACGTTTTCGTGGCTCTATTTTCTTCAAGGAATTTAATTATTTTTCTAAAAATTCACACAAACCCAAAGAAACTAATGCGCTGCTTTACTTTTTTACGCAAACAATAATGTTAAAATTTGTGCTCCATAACTAAAGAGAAAATACTCTTTTTGATTAAAAAAGAAAGTACTATTTCTACAACATGAAAATAAAGTACTCAACAACAACAACCACCCAGTAAAATGAAAATAAAGTATTCATTTTATTGAAATAAAAGAAATATTTTTTCTACATCATGCAAAAAAATACATTTTGTTGAAATGAAAGAAAATACTTTATTCACATTATGAAAAGAATTTTTTTTTTGTTGAAATGAAAGAAAATACTTTTTCTATGAAAAGAAAGTACTTTTTTTTGTTGAAATGAGAAAAATACCTTTTTATATCATGTAAAAAAAAATACTCATTTGTTGAAATGCGAAAAAAATCTTAACATGAAAATAAAGTGCTATTAATAATATTTTTATTTATGGTCGGGTTGGAGGGTTGGATAGGCGGTGTGGGAGATGGTGTGGGGTTGGGGTTGGGTGGGTGGGTGTGGGGGTGGATTGGTGGGGATGGGGAATAGAGTGGGGAAAGCTGAGAAATAGTTTTAGAAAATGTTTTCCTTTCTCTTGATAAGGAAAACATTTTCCTCCAATTGGGCGAAAATGAGTTCATGTGGAAAATGTTTTTCAAAATATTTAAGCCAACCAAACATGGGAAAATTAGAAAAATTTTCATTCGTACCAAGCACACCCTAGATCTTGATGGGAATTTTACTATGAACCAGCATGATCCATACACTTCTTGGATCTGATTTGAGCTATTTTATTTATTTCTAATATGTGGATAAAATTTGACTAAAATAAGATGTATATTTCACGATTTTCATCCATAATTTTATTGTTGCATACAATTTAAAGCCGATACACGAACTTAATTGTGGGGAAAAACATGACAATTAAGGTTCATCTTTAGGTAAAAAATTACATAAAAAGGTTGCTGAAATTTTTATTCGTTTATAGGACATCCTAAAGTTTATTGTCAAATATAACTGATCAACCTTGGGAAGATATATTTGCAGCTGTTTGATTGAATAGTTACTGTTTATTTGCTTCTTCCTGCCTAGCTAAAGAGCCTGAATTAAGTATTAGACATCATTATCGTTATGAAAGTTCTTTTGTTCAGCTATTACAGTTGCCCTTGGTCCTGATGTGGAAGTGTAGTATCATTTGTGTTTGTTATGGCATTGAGCTACGTTCTGTCTTTGATCTGTTCCAAGCTGGATAAGTAACCTGAGTTAAAACTGCCTTTATTTCAACTTCTAGATTCTACAGAGAACATGTCACTGCATTAAACAACAAATAGATGTTAGTAAAAGCAAAGAAAGACTGTTACTTAATGGTATATGTTTCCCATTTAGCTTATGCTTTACGTCATTCCTTGCATATTTCTGTGCATCTTTCTCCTTAAAACTTCGCAATTCTTCGTCTCTTTTCCTAATATCACATTTCTTACAGAGAGTTAGCAAGGGGAAGCAGCAATTCAAAATTGATCTCACTCCATTTCGTGATTAGGACTCAGTTTGGCTCTCTGTAAGCATTCCGAAGTCACTCGAAAATATCTGAACTCATATACTGTAGATTACATTTTCATGCTGAATTGTACGTGACCTGTTGACCTCACGTTGAACTTGAATCTCTCAATGTCCATATTCTTATCCATACTATCAATGTCTACCAGATAGCTCCATGCAGACGATGTCTCCTCCATTTCATAGCAGTGGGCTTCCTTGTTTACTGCCTCGAAGACATTACAGGGAGTACTCGTTCCTGTACTGAACGGCATCCTGCCAGTTCGCTACTCACGTGTATTAAATTTTGATTGTTTATTGTAAGCTTGATCTATGATTAACTCTTTGGTGAGAGTTGTGACACTTCAAGTGCACTTAGAAGGCTATCTATCATTTCCAGGAATGTAATTTATCCATATGTACCTCCGATAACCATGGAACGATAAGTTGGTATATTAGAACGGTTGCAATTTTCGATGGATGTCAATAAAAAAGTTATCTTTGGACTTCCTAATGATTTGTTTATTGCCATATGTTCTGCTGTCTGCCTCAGTAAGAAAATTGTTGTTGTTTAACTGTGTGAATTCATTAAGATTCTGATGCTGTTGACTTACCCTGAAAAGCAAGGACAAAATACAAAAATGAAGGAAGATAATATTGGAAGAGTTACTGCTATGCATTCCCCGGACCCCGCACATAGCGGGAGCTTAGTGCACCGGGCTGCCTTTTTATTTTTATTTTTTCCTGCTATGCATTCGATTGAGATGCAACAGTCGCTGGCTGAAACTGGGGTTATCGGCTTTCCTAAAGTATCTACCAATCACTGCATTATTATCAGTCAATAATGGACATATATGACTATATACTGTATTAGTTGGTCCCGGATACCTGATTAAAAAAAGAGTTTAAGTTGTCAATGTAAGCAATCTTTATATCTTCACTTCACCTTTACGTGTTGTATCAGTTAACCTATCTTATTTTTTAAGATTATAATAGACATACTTTTCTATAGATATTTTTTGGGTGACCTAATAGTTTAATTGTTTTTATACGAACAGTATATATATGGCTTAAACTCTTTAAAAAAAGGTAATATACCACAACAGAACATAAAAACGACGAGAAATTTATGTTCTAATCTGAATGATTTAGGTTTCAAGAATTTCTACACCATTTTGCTGAACGTACTTAGACTAGTATTCCATGAAATTGAAAATCCTATTTATAACTTGTCATGTGGTTGGTATCAAATTTGACTTGTAAAAAAAACTACAATGTCAGATTCGTGTCACGTTTGCACGGAAAAATTTTGAAAAATTCAGGTCCTGCAAATTCATTTTACTTCCAATGTTTCTGTAGCTTCAATGGTCATACTTTCTGGTATATCATTGACCTGCAAATTTCTGAATCTTTTCTGTTGATGCAGAACAATCTCTTCCTTTTCCAATCCAGAGCTTATGGTCTACGAAATAGACTAAAGATAAACTAGAAAAATGGAGTTGGCTAACAGAACTAAAGCCTCTTTCTCTAACAGCTACAATTCACTGATTTCACCATCTCTGCAACTGCCTACCCACATGTACAAATTTGTTTTTGAGTTATTGTTTGATGGTAGAACACCACAACACTCCCTCCTTGGAGACTACAGCAGAAAAATGAAAATCTACTCAGAAAAAGGCACTATAATGAATATTATAAAGAATATGGAACAGTCGAGGTGCAGACAAACTGGTCCAGACAACAGTGTAAAGAGCGTTAAGAATGAAAAGGTTAATGTAGAAGTGCCTAAAATGAGCGTTAAGAATGAAAAAGGTTAATGTAGAAGTGCCTAAAATGTACCTTCTGCCATCGGTTGCTATCTGGTCTTTTCAATAGAACAATGTTGTTGATATTCTCAGGTGACTCAACTTTCCATCTGCAATAAGGTGAAGGCTCTCTATGTCGATAATAAATCCCAACTATCTGCTTCCTCGTTCGATCATATTTAGCTGTGTTCATGTAATACACAAAAGGCTTCTGGCAAGGATGCTTTGTGACAGGCCTAGTATTGAATGCATAAGCTGTGTAATCAGCTCTTCTGTACCAATTGAGAAATGTTCTTGTGGGCATCTCGAGTTCTCTAGGGGAAATATTACCCCTAATAATCTGAACCACATAACCCCAAGACACCGAGATTGACCAATATCTTTCTTTGTCGTAGCAGATTGATTGTTGCATTAGGCTACCTGAGTCGAGTTTTGCAGATTCAAATAGGCGCTGGAGGCCTGCAACTTGGCTCATTCCTGGGAATATTGGATCTACCACATCAAGATGGTGAAGTGATACTAATGGTGTTACTGGATGTGCTCCCAATAGTCCTAGTAAATTCCCATATACATCATACTACACTAGCACAAACAAAAACATCATCAATTTCAGCCAATGCTTAGTGCACTTATGAAGTTAAAATTGAATATACAATCAAAAGGTATAAGAACATTCAATTGAAAGTTACGATCGAGGGGGTTCCAGTGTTCAATTCATGCATGGTCACTGAATTTTACCAACTATATCAGGAAAGCTAAGTCATAGAACTATTGTGTCATTTTAAAGTAACTGAAATATTATGTATTTCACTAAAACAAGAGTAAAAAAAGGGCAACCCGATGCACAAAGCATCTCGCATTCATGCAGGGTCCACTGAACACCGCACTCTTAGGGGTGTGATGTAGAAAGCATATCCTAATGCAAGCAGTGGCGGAGGCAGGATTACCGCCAAGGAGGTTCAAAAAAGAAAAAAGTTAGAAAGGTTGTAGCTAGTGGGGAGTTTGACCTTACAAACATTTTGGACCCCCTTGACCACTAAGCTATGCTTTTAGGTTGTATTAAGGGGATTCAAAACATAATATATAGCGGCAAAAAATAAATTTTGCCTTTCATAATTTTTCGGCAAGGGGGTTCGGGTGAACACCCTTCCATCCCCTAAATCCGCCCCTGAATGCAAGCATTAGCGGCTGCTTCCACGACTCGAATCCGTAACCTATAGGTCATACGGAGACAACTTTAGCATTGTTCCAAGGCAAATCTTTTACTCTAAAACAAGAGCCTTTTCTTAATTATTTCATGACTACTTTTATTGCTCTTAGATAGTTCAAGATGGTAAACCAAAGTCATCTGCTGATTTGAATGAAAATTTGGATCTGTGCTACAAGTTAACTTACTAATCAGTGTATTTTAACCTGTTATATTAGATATATATTTGGCTGCTATTAATCCCATTTTGTGAACGATTGCATGTACTTATCTCTTTATTGACTTGATAGTGTAAAAAATCTTTTATACTGTCTAACATATAAAGCGAAACACTATTAATATAAATGAAGATGAATGGTAAAAGCCTAAGGGAAGAGGTTTTATTTAAAGTTTACCTGATGAAATCCACGTTCTTTGGTAAGGGGCACTCCAAGTTCAGCCATACAAGCTTGAATTCTATCATCACTACCATATAATCCAGGATATCTCTGAATACAACGATCTTGCATTTTTTCTAATTCTTTTGCCAATGGATAACTAATAGCAAATCCACCACCCCCATAAGCCATAGCATATGAGAAAAATATATTCTGGACATGACTTTCTGAAGAGCTACCAATGTAATAATATTGGTTATGATCATACTTTGATAAAACTCTAACTACATTTTCTACAATAAAAACTGTGTCATCATCTCCCATTACAAACCATCTCACATCATTCAAACCCAACCTTAATGTCTCCGAAACAACCCTAGATATCCTCAAAGCTGATCTTTTCCCTTGACGATTCGTGTATAGAAACTTCGACGTGTCACCTGAAATCGGAAAACAAAGAAAAATCATACGTTGACGATCAATACTTTTATTCAACAACAACAATAACATATCCATTATGATCCCACAAGTAGTGTCTAGAGAAAGGGGTATACGCATACCTTTCACTGTTTTGGATAGACCCTCAGCTCAAAAAAACTGTTTTCAAAATATCATTACTTCTATTACTAGAAAAAAAAATCATCCACTGGCAATTAATATTTCTTTTATTACCCGAAAGTTGTCACTTCTGTTGAGTTGAAAATCACACATGTCTATATGTTGCAAATTCAATAGTTTAAATTTAAATGTAAAGAGAATCGAGCATATGCCTTCTTTTGTCAACTTTGGTATGCAGAGGTATTGGTCTACTTCCCTTCTACTCAGTGGGCAGATGTAGCATATAATTAACGGGTTCAACGCATGGACCTAGCTTTTTAAAACGGATCACAAATATATATGTGAAAAATCATTAAATCTAAAAAAATAAAAAAAATTGAATCTATTTCAAGTGAACTGGTTCAGTGATAAGAATCTAATAACTAAACTCATCAAATTCAAACCCTATATCCGCCCGGGGGAAGGAAAACGCTTTCGGAGATCGAGATTTTTTTTTCATCGAAAACAATGAAGGCCGAGGATGGCTTACGATGCATCTTATCTAAAGGGAACAAGCTTTTTTGACCGCCCTGGTATGATTGTCGGGCCCTCTCCTCGTTCAACCCTTCCTATTGGGATAGCTGCCTTCGGGCTTTGCCTGCCCTTTATAATGAAAAATTCCGACTCACCCCAGGAAAGTGCTGGCAACAACAGAAAGGAAGGGGTCAATGGGGCACAACAGATTCGGCATTTACTACAAAAGAGAGAATCCACTTCAGATAACAATGTCTCTGCCTCTCTCTTAGTATTTTAAATAGGTAGCACAGTGCATAAAGTATTCTGTGTTCATGCAAGATCGGGGAAGGGTCATGCTCCATGGGATGTGATATAGACAGTCTAACCTAATGGAAGCATTAGTGACTGCTTCTACGGCTTGAACACGAATAGGTCACATGGAGACTACTTTACCATTGTAACACATTTCAAACGGTTAAAAAAAGTAATGTCAATTTCCAAAGAAAATAAAATGCTACCTGAAATCTTAATATCAGGAAGAGCTTCATTTCTGTTGGTTTTTACATTTTTATCTAACCAAACAACACCTCTTGTTTCCCCTGGTCTCCACCATAATTTTATATACTCTTTCCTTTTATCCCACAAATTTGATGATGCAGCTATTCCAAATACAATATGTTTGAGCTCAGTTTCAGGCTCCTTTGATCGAACATATTCTTTGGTTCTTTCTTGTCGTTCTTGAAAAGTGAGTGAAGACGAGTTCGTGGAAAAAGCTTCAGTGGTTGAAATGTTAGAGGAAGAGGAAGTATTAACACAATCTGAAGAATCATCTTTATTAAGAATGAATTTTGAAGAGTAAAGAAGATAAATGATTAATAAAAAAAAGAAGAACCAAGTGATGGATTTGCGATGGCTACGTTGAGAGGAAGCAGAAGTCATTATTAATTATAATGGAGTTTTAATTAATAAACATGACTAATTGAGGTTGTTTTCACTTTCTGGTGATCATTGTGATTAATTTTCAGGTGAAGCAGTAAAATTAGGAAGAGGAAAAGTGAGTGAGAGATGTTCGGATCAGTTAGGAGGAGATATTTGAAGTTTGTTAGAGGATTGAACGAAGATGCAGGGGTGAATATGGCTCTCTAATAATGTTAATTAACAAAGTGATATACTGGACCTTACAACAATAGTAATCATGTTATTAATATTACTATTCAATATAACACTATAATTGTAATGACATGACCGATCGTTTTGAGCTCTAGCGCGCCGTTCAACAATTTGAGGCCATGAGCAGCTTCATCTCAAGTATTATGACTTGTACGCGTGCTCGAAATCGAATTTCGGGAAGTTCAGAGTTGATTTTGAAGGAGAATTCTCATTTAGGAAGCTTTAAGTTGAAAGAATTAGCTAGGACTTAATTTTTGAGTAAACGACATCGGAATCGGGATTCGAAGATTCCAGCAGGTCCGTATGATGATTTCGGACTTGGGCGTATGCCCGGATCAGATTTTTGATAACCCGGAAGCATTTTGGCGCCCATTTTGGAAGTTAGCATTTTGGAATAAATATCATAAGTTTGGGTTGAAGTGCATTACAGTGTTATTAGCGCCCGTTCGGGATTCTGAGTCTAGAAATAGCTCCGTATGGTGATTTTGGTATTGGGAGCGGGATCGAAAGTGAATTCGGAGGCCCATGGGTCATTTTAAAGTCATTTGGCTAAAGATAGAAATTTGAAGGTTTTTGAGAAGTTTGACCGGAAGTGACTTTTTGATGTGGGGATCGAAATCTGATTTCGAAGGTTGGATAAGTCCATAATGTCGAACATGGCCTGTGTGCAAAATTTTAAGTCAATCGAACGTGAATTGATAGGGTTAAACATCGAAAGTAGAAGTTTAAAATTCTAAAATTCATAAAGCTTGGATTGGGGGTCGTTTCGTAGTTTTAGCATTATTTGATATGATTTGAGGCCTCGAGCAAGCCCGTAATGTATTTTGGGATTGGTTGGCACGGTTGGTTGGGGCCCTGGGGGCCTCGGGTAAATTCTGGGTGGTTAACAGATCAAAAATAGAGATTTGGAAAAGGCTGAAGTTGCTGGTGTAACCGCACCTGTGAAACTAGGGCCGCATGTACGGAGCCGCAGAATCGGCCTTCATGCCGCAAAAGCAAAAATGGACAGCCAGGCTGGGACCGCAGATGCAATCATTTGCCGCAAATACGGGACCGCACCTACGGAAGGGGAAACATAGATGCGAATGTTGAAGGCTTGGGGGAAGACAGCAAAAGCGGCAATTTCTCCGCACCCGCGGGACCGCAGAAGCGGTCAATAGACCGCAAGTGCGAAAGGACTGGAGGCACTAAGTATTTTAAAATCGGGATTTGGCTATTTTCTCTAATTTTTTCTCTTGGGTTGGGTAACTTTTGGATGGTTTCAAAAGGGGGTTTTCATCATCAATGATAATGTAAGCTATCCCCACCTATCTTGAGTTAAGTACATTGATTATGTACGGATTTGAGCATGAAATTGGTAGAAATTTGGGGTTTTGGTGGGAAGTCCTAGAAATTTATATTCTTTGACCACAATTTTAGGTATGAATTGAGAGTAAATTATATAGTTGAGTTTGTGGGGTTATGGGTAAACTTGTTCTTCGAAATTTTTTGGAATCTGGGCATGTGGGCACGATGGAATTTTTGTCAACTATTTGTTCGGGGTTAGAAATTATTATAAATTAAATTGTAAGGAGTAATTGAGCATATATTAATGGATTTGCGAAATCATTGTCTAGTCTTGGAGCATGGTGCATCAACTTGAGTCTTCGGAAGGGCGTGAAATGCTGGTTATGGATCTTCGGAGCGAGGTGAGTCTCCTTTCTAACCTTGTAAGAGGGAATTGTTCCCATAGGTTGAGGTGAAGAAAGTCCGTGCATAGCTACTAATATGTGTAGGTCCGGGTAATCAGGACCCAAAAGCATGCTATACTTGGAATATCTGTGATCTTATTGATAGTTGAATATCTTAAATTCTACCGAATTGGTAAATGAATTTCTAAGAGGATTAAACTTCATTTTCTTAAATCAATAAAAGAGAATTGGCTTTTATTTGGATAAATATTTCCCGATAAATTCTTAATTTGTCGTTTGAGCATGTATTTTTATGTGTACCTGCATCGCATGTAAGGTTTGCAAGCAGGGTGATTGTTTATTTAAAGTTGACCGCGTCAGATTGCGAGCGGGGTAATAGATGTATCTGTAGTTCGCGACGCTCGACCCTCTTCAGTGCACATTTTATATTTATTTTTGGATCGGGCCGTATGACCTCGGCATACCTGCTTGTGTTGCTTGCCTTGAGATTTATTGATATTGATATCTGCTCTCCGATTTGAGATAATTATTAGTTAATAGATTATGAATCCGGAGACTTTTAAATAAGAAGAAATTTTTACTTGTTTCGTGACTCGTTCTATTCTACTTTTGTTCTTATTAAATCCGTGAGTCATCGCTTTAATAATATTATTATTGGACCATTAGTAAGTGTAGAAGTTGCCATCTCATCTCTACTTCTTCGAGATTAGGCGGGATACTTACTGAGTACACGTTGTTTGGTACTCATGCTACACTTGCTGTGCATTTTATTGCACAGGTACATGTATTTCTACTGGCCTACTGGGCGTAGCAGCACGGGTGATCCGGAGACTAGGTGAGCTATATTTCCTCGATGTAAACCGCAGGTAGTATAGTCTCCCTCAGAATTATATTTACTTTCTGTCCAGTTTGTGTACCAGACAGCTGTTGTACTTTATTCATTTTTTTAGAAATTGCTCATCCACTTGTGACACCGGGTTCTAGGATGGTTATGAAATATTTTGTATAAATGGCTTACTATTTAATTTTATTTGAAATGAGTATCCTTTATTGATAAATTTGATAGAAAATCATAGATTTCAAGAGCATTAAAATGAGAATTTAATTAAGTATTTTGGTTGGCTTGCCTGACAGTAGTGTCCAGAGCCATCACGATCATTAGTGGATTTTGGGTCGTGACAACATGGTATCAGAGAACTAGGTTCCCATATATCTCACGAGTTATGAGCAAGTCTAGTAGAGTCTCGCGGAGCGGTACCGAGATGTCTTTACTTATCATCGGGTAGGCTGCAGGACTGTTAGGAGTACTTCCCTTCTTGATTCTTCATCGTGCGAGTTGATCCCTAGAGGCTTATGCCTTTAATTCCTTCCTATTCAATCTTATGCGATGTGAACCGCTTGTTATAAATCGATAATTGATGAATTATGATGGTACTACCGATGTGGTGCGGGGTGTTTCTCCCTACATAGTTGTTTGAGCTATTATCTTCGCCTTATAGAAGGATATTCTATAGTTTTAGCTCAGTAGCGGTACTTCTGAGAGCTCTGAGGCTAGGCACAAGTTGCCATGATGCTACAAACGATTATTCCGCATACTGATATGATGTAGGATGTCTGCGTGCATGTCGGGGCAGTGAATGAATCGAATGGAGGTTTACTCAGTGCATGATCTAGAGATTTGGTATTTTATTCCCGATAGGGGAAATGCAAACGGACTAGGAATGGTCAAATGTGGGCTGATGGAGTAACGAGATTTGGTAATTGTGAGCGTGGTGGAGTTTTCTTCCATGATGAGGTGTCATTGTCCTAATTGAATGTACTAAGTTTGTCGGTGTTATGATCTTCTATAATCCACCTTTGGGGTGAGATATTGTGAAATAGTATCGAAGAAACGTGTGACGACCCAAAAGGTCATCACTTATTTTATTAATCATTTCGAGCTTCTGAGGCCTTGAAAACCTCATTCTATGTTGCCTCGATTTATGTGCACGATCCGGGCATGTGGCCGGAAAGTTTTTGTGAT
The DNA here is from genome assembly GCA_032618575.1 of Nicotiana noctiflora. Classification (NCBI taxonomy): domain Eukaryota; kingdom Viridiplantae; phylum Streptophyta; class Magnoliopsida; order Solanales; family Solanaceae; genus Nicotiana; species Nicotiana noctiflora. The sequence goes on from JASVEL010003145.1 coordinate 21,060, forward strand.
AGAAAATATGAATTCTATGAGAATTTTGGAGAAAAATGATATTAATATTGATATGGTTGACTTCGGTCAACATTTTTGGTAAACGGACCCGGACTCGAGATTGGATGGTCCCGAAAGGTCCGTAGGAAAATATGGGACTTGGACATGCGTCCGGAGTCGAATTCCTGAGGCCTAGAGCCCAAGTTATGAATTTTTCTGTGAAATTGTTTTTGATGTAATTGTTAAAGGAAAATGAATTAATTGACCTTGGTTTCGGGCTCGTATTTTGGTTCTGATGCCTGGTACAAGTCTTAAATATTATATATGTGCTTTCTGCAAAGTTTGGTGACATTCGGATGTCGTTTGATATGTTTTGGACCTTGAGTTCCATGTTTGTAAGTTTTGAAAACCAAAAGTATGAAAATCATGAACTTGAGGCTTGATTTGATGAAAACGATGTGATATTGGCGATGTGATCGCACGAACAAGTTCATAATGTGTTTTTGATGTTGTGTACATGTTTGGTTTGGAGCCCGGGGGCTCGGGTAAAGATTTGATAGGTCGTTGGATTAAATTCTGAATTTTTGCACTACTGGTTTTTCACCCAGCTGTTGGCTTCGCAAATGCGAAGCATTTTTCGCAATTGCGAAGGTGACAGATCAAGGCAGGGTTCGCAAATGCGAACCCTCGATCGCAAATGCGAAGGGCGTCCAGGAAGGCTTGGGTTCGCAATTGCGAACATAACCTCGCAAATGCGAGGCCTTATTGTTAAGCCAGGCTTCGCAAATGCGAAGCATTCTTCGCAAATGCGAAGGTCCCTTGAAGCCAGCCTTGTTCGCAAATGCGAACATTATGTCGCAAATGCGAACCCCCCAGCATTTGCCTTGGCTTCGCAAATGCGAACAAAAGTTCGCAAATGCGAACTTTCCATCCTTAGCTTATTTTTCAAACTCCAGAAATTGGTCGGGGTTCGCAATTGCGAACCCATGTTCGCAAATGCGAACACAGAGACCTGTAAATCACGAATTCCAGCTTTATTTTTCACATTTCACAACCCAAAAACACCCATTGGCAATTTTTCACGAACTCCCTCTTCTTCAAAGCAGTTGTAAGTCACTTTTTACTTAATTCTTTCAATTCCTAACAACATTAAACATATTTTTCAATAGAAATCAAAGGTTTTCATGGTATAATTTCTTGTTTTTGATAAAATATAGGGTTTTTCATGAATTGGAAAATTGGACCTCGAATTGAGGTCCGATTTTGAAACAAATCGTATACTTGAACTCGTGGGGGAATGGGTAACCGGATTTTGGCCCGAACCCCGAGTTCCGACCATGTGGGCCCGGGGTCGAAATTCACTATTCCGGGTAGAATGTTGTAAAAGTTGTAATTGGCCTTATAAATTAGTTTGTTGAGTAATATTGATGATATTAAATCAATTGTGTATAGATACGATTGGATTGGAGCCAAATTTGAAAGGAAAAGGCATTGCCACGGATTGAGTTGTTCGTAAACATTCGAGGTAAGTGTTTGTTCTTTCCTAGCTTGAGGGAATAGGATTATGTGCTATGTGTTATGTGATCGAGTGCGGTGTATGGGCTGTGGTGACGAGCATCCATACACTGGCGCCTAGTATGACCGTGAGTCGTTGTTAATACTTATTGTGAGACATATTTGAAGATAAATTGTTGAACCCTTGCCGGGTTGTAGAATTGTTATTGTTCTCCCTTGTCGGGACTTGTTGTGAAGATGATTATTGATTGCCCTTGCTGGGCCGGTTTATGATTTATTGTTTCATTCTTTGCCCTTAACTGTGATTGTTATTTGGGTGAGGAAGAGTGATAATACACGAAAGGTGATGCCGTGCCTTGATTTATTAATTATGCACGAAGGTTAATGCCGTGCCATATTGTTGATTATGCACGAAGGATCACGCCGTGCCTTGTTATTGAACCATGTACGAAGGATCATGCCATACCATGGATGTGAGGATGAGAGTAAAAGAACGAAGGGTGATGCCGTGCACTTTATTTACTTATTTGGTGAGGATGAGAGTAAAAGCACGAAGGGTGATGCCGTGCAACTACTTGCCATTCCTTGACTTGATATTACTTATTTTTTTCCATTATACTTTGTTTTCCTTGTGAACTTATTAACTGTTGTTAATTGTTGAGTTATTTTGAGATATTTCTTATTGTGTTATTACTTGGTTATTTCTCGTTATTTTGTGGTATACATATATATGGAACTGCACATGTTTATGTGGGTGTCTGGTCCTAGGCTTGTCACTACTTCGCCGGGATAGGCCGGGCACTTACCAGCACATGGGGTCGGTTGTGCTGATACTGCACTTCTGTGCATTTTTGCACAGGTCCAGGTTTCGATCAGGAGCAGCAACAGTAAATCTTTTGCGTGGAAGTTGAACACTTTGAGACCGAGGTAGCTTGCAGGCGTCCGCAGGCCCGGCGTCTCTTCTTTTACTTATGTTATTAGCTGTAGTCTCTTTGTTCCGAGACAAACAGATTATGTTATATTTCTTTCAGACCTTTGTGTGTAGTATTCAGTAGTAATTTGTGAGTTGGTGACTCCACGTCTTGGGTAGAGGATTTCAGTATAAGTTGCCTTAAAACTGCTTATTTCTATTTGTATAAAGTCTTCCGCACTTGTCTAATTAAGATTATGATTTTGGTTATTAATTTGAGTATGAAGTATTGTTAAACATGATAGTGTGAATAAAGAGGCTTGCCTAGCTACTATGAGTAGGCGCTATCACGATCCCGATGTTGGGGGTAAATCCGGGTCGTGACAAAATAGCTGTCAAATATTGCGGGGTGCGGTGGTTCAGGATTGAATCAGTGTATCTAATGTTGACGGTTCGAGAAAGATGACCTTCAGAAAGGTTTAATGTTAGCAGCAATTGTGGGTTCAAGTGCCACAAAGGTAAATTTTATTGAAGACAAAAACTAAGGAGTGAAGGATGAGGAAGTACATGTGGGGAGTGTCAGGCAGTGGTTAAAATTTCTCGAAGGCCAGGTATAAGAAGTAAAGTTCGAGTAGTCGACTAAAGTGGGTGAGTTTTGCCAAAGTGGGAGAGTTTGGAGTGATTTGGGAATTTTAGTGATTGGTGATTTGGGCATACAGATTAATTTGATGTATGGGATATTATGAGATAGGAGATTTGATATAATGGAAAGGAGCTGCTTGAAATGAAGAAGTATACAACCTAACTTTGAGTTGGAAGGATGTTGTAGTGCACTTAATTGATGTCCACAAGGGGTGAACGGACTTGTGCAACTTAAAAGTGAGCTTGGACTCATGATGGTTCGTTAATTTCGTGGTGATTGCCCCCTGTGTAGCAGCATTGGAAGAAGCAGGCACATAAATCCCACAGGAGGGTTATCTCTAGTTAGCGGATCGACGGTTGTATGGTTGGCTAAGCTTCTGCGGAAATTCTGTTGGTTATACTGCAAGGAGATCATTCGTGCAAATTCGATTGATGATTCAGAGTATAAAAAGGGGTTTTACAAAAAGATTTCGAGAATGTTGGCGGTTGATGGCGGAAGGTTATGTCAATATGAGGTAAAGAATACTAATGAATTCCAGAGATTGTGTATTAGTGGCTTCAAGCTAAGTGAGAGAGTCCCACCGCCTATGATTGGGTTACATGGTTAACTGCTTGCGAGGTTTCTGGTTATTAGAATATTGATGGGTCATTTCAGCTACAGCAAGAATATAAGTAGTAATTCGAGCAAATGAATTGTCAAAGGTATGCTATGGTTGGCCTTATTGGCTCATGTTCAGACTTGGGGAAAAATTCACGATTTATGCCTTGTATAGGTGGGTTTCAAGGGAAATGATTCTGCCAGGTGCTTCATCGAGAAAGTAGTTATGTGCTAGGAGATTTATGGAATTGATTATATTTGGGGCCAAGTTAGAGTGGGTGGATCTCAGAAGTGGTCCTAGTAGATTTAAAGGGGCAAAGCGCAATGCCTAGTGACTTCGAGCCTATAGGTACTGTTAATAATCAAGCTTTGTAGCACCTTATAAGAAGAGGCACAAAATCTTCTATGATGTTTTGACGTGCAGTGTAGCCTTTGCAGGTATGAAATGGATCGTGGGATTTGAGATAATATGATCTTGTGATTCACGGTCACTCGGGATGAGTGTGGATAGAGGGTGTTTTGTGCTTAATGGAGTTATTATTTCTAAGGCAATCAAGGATAAATTGGGAGAAGATAGACTGGTTAGCCATGGTTGAATTGGCGTACTGGTGGTAGTAATTAGTTCCTTCAACAAATTATGCAAGTGATTTGTGGCGGTACGTGCGAGGCTTGTCGGCCACCATAGTTGGGGTTATTCAGGAGTATTCTACTGTTAGGGCCTGTTAAGTATATGAAGATCCCGAAAGGGTTATGGTGGTTTAGACTACTACTTGGAGATTTGCATATTCTACAATTATGAGAATTCACCCGCGTGTGGCGATGGTTCTCATGAAATGAGTTAAGTGGAAGGTTTTTATATGATGAACTGTTAATCTATTAGTGATTTCAGAGTTATGATTGAAATCGTGTTCTATCTAATATTGGCATAATTAGGTGCAGTGGGCGGTATGGAATTTGAGGTAAGGATCAAGGTTGCAGTTTAGTGCTAACAAGGATTCCGTGAGCTTAGATGAGTAGGGAAGTAGTTTTGATGTTTAAAGTAAGTTGGTATTGCCTTCAACGTCATCTGAGATCAGTGTTTCTGAAAAATGCTTTGCATCCTGGTTAAGGATTCTTGGTCGCTTTTTAGCGTCAGTGCTGCCGGTGGTTTGGATGTACATACCTATTATCTGATATGGAAGGTTGTGAGAACGTGCCCCATGGGAAGGTTGTATAAGTGTGGCATGTAGTCACTTGATTGATTGAAGAGTTAAACCAAGTATGACGATTGTGGTGATATCATTGATTCGGGAATTAATGTGTCACGACCCAAACCCAGTCGTGATGGCGCCCAACCCTAAAGCTAGGCAAGCCAGACCAATAACTGTTTCCACATTTAAAGACCAGTCCTAAAAGGACAAATTCAAGAAGAATATATTTGAGTTAATAATAATACTCCAACGATAATAGTAGAATAAAAATACTGAGAAGTGTGAACACCGAAAATAACACTCCCAAAAGATCTGGGGTCACGAGTCTAGAGCCTCTAAGAAAAAACTGAATAGTAATAGGAATACTGAACAAAATACTCAAGTCTGGAAGTATATAGATAATAAACTGAAATAAAGAGAGAAGCTAGGTCATGCGAGCGCCAGCAGCTACCTCAGCAACTCGAGTACTCTGAAATAAGCTGGACTCCTCGTCTAACCCTCATGTGTACCTGAATCTGCACACAAAGGTGCCGGGAGTAGAGGTGAGTACTAAGTACTCAGTGAGTAAAAAGTATATAAAATAGCTGAAAGCAGGAATCCACAGAATACTACAGAGCAAAGCTAAAACCACAGTCCGATACCTACCACGAACTAACAATAACCGTACACCACAAATATCAGAGGTAATTTAAAAACAAGAATGTAATGCAATGCACATGACTGCTACGACGCACAGCCCGATCCGTTTAACGTCGACGACGCTCACTGGGGGTGTGTACAAACTCTTGAGGGGCTCCTTCAGCCCAAGCACAATATTCATATCATCCATTGCAGCGTGCAGCCCGATCCATACTCAGTCCACAACATGCATATGAGTCACACAACAGTTCAATTTAGTTATTTCCAGGTTCCAGTTCATTAACAATAATAAAAAAAATACTTTAATTTTATTTAATTTTCCAAGAACAGGTGACTTAGCATTTAATAGCAGTGATTTCAAGCCAGGACTGAGATCAATGCTTTTATAAATCATGCTTTCACATAGATATCTATCCCCTAAGGATACTACAGGTCGACACAAGGCCCCAAATATTGCTTATACCCCCATATATATACTTAACACAGTGCGCGTTTTAACCGCTAATATAATATTATTCTTATTCGGGATGAACCAAGTCACAATCCCCAGTCATAACCAATCCCGCACCTACCATGGGATGCGAGTCACGCCCTAAATAGCGTCATAATGTGATAAGCCGGGACCTCAAACCCTCAGGCTATCATATACACTAACTACTCAACTCTAACAGGCCGTGGACTCGTTCGTGATGCCTTTTCCCTTCACATTTTCTGCCTCATGCGACGAATCTAGTCAAAACTACAGCAAATACATAAATATGGGTCAAAGGAACATAACCCAATCAAAATTACTCGAAAAATGCAACAATTCACAAAGTTGGTAAAACCTGAGCCCCGGGCCCACCTCTCGAAAATTTCCGAAAATTATACCAATGGATTCCTCGTCTTGCCACGAGTTGGTGCATATAAAATTTATCAAAATCGGAGTTCGAATGGCCTTTCAAAACCCAAAATTTTGTTTTCATAATCTAAGCCCTAGTTCTTCACAAATTCTACCCAATTTCATGAATTTTGTTGTTGATTCTAGCATAAAATCATGTTTTTGAGTCAAGAAACTTACCTTCAAGCGATACCCATTGATTTCTCTTTTCAAATCACTCAAAACCCTCCCTTGACGAAGTAAAGCGCTGTAAAATTATGAGGGTTCGCGTCTAAATTTTTTAACTTAACTATTTTGTCACTGATGCCTTCTTCTATGCAATCGCAATGCCTCTATGCGATCACATAGAGTAAAATTTTCCAGGCCCATTTTCCTTCTATGCGATTGCAATGCATTGTATGCGATCGCACTGTTCAAGGTTCTAAGTCTATGCGATCGTACTGCCCTCTATGCGATCGCATAGAGCATTTTCCTGGGCTCCTTACTTCCCTTCTATGTGATCACATTAACCCCCTTGCGATCGCACAGTTCAACTTCCTCAACCTATGCGATCGTGTCTCTACGCGATCGCATAGAGTAAAATTCTACCATTCTCCAGGTACTCTATGCGATCGCAATCCTATCTATGCGATCGCAGTCCTATCTATGTGATCACATAGAACAATAACTGACTGCAATATTTTTGCTGTAATATCATGTTCAAGATTTGTTCGTTGGCCATTCGAATTCACCTCGAAGCCCTCAGGACCCCGACCAAATGCACAGATATGTTATATTACTTCATTCAAACTTGCTCGCAACATAAAAACACCATCATAAACATCAAAATCATCAAATTCTCACATATTCAAGCCCTCACTAAAACTTTCGAAACTAACATTTGATCTAAAGCCCAAACTAAACACCTCCGAATGATCTGAAAATTTGCACGCATATAAATGCGTACTGTGTTAAGTATATATATGTGGGCTATAAGCCATGCTTGGGGCCTTGTGCTGAACTATAGTATTCATAGGGGATAGATATCTATGTGATATCATGATTTGAAAAATTATTGATCTCAGTCCTGGCTTGAAATCACTGTTATGAAATGCTAAGTCACCTATTCTTGGAAAATTAAATAAAATTAAAGTATTTTTTTGGAGAAAACGGGGCGATAACTTCTGTAACGACGGGTCGGGACGTTACATAATACCTAGAAGGCACTTGATTTATTGAGCTGTGGACTGTGGATGATTACTCTGGTTATGATGGTTGTTCTTATGTGTTATTAGAGAAAGAGGAGTTATTATGGACCTTTGAAAGGTTATTAGCCTAGTTCAGTGCTATCAGAATCGGCTTGAGGTCTGTGGGTGAATTCAAATGTGAATATAGGCTCTATATCAGGCCAGATGTGTTCATTTCAATAATGTGCTCCTTATAGAGGAGTAGTTAGAGTATTATTTCGTCATTAGATGTTTCATGTAATGATACATTGTGTTTCGTGAGTTGTAAGATGGTTTGGGGAATTGCTTATGTGTTGAGGTTCCGTGTAGAGATGATGTTATATGATCAAAACCACTCTTGAGATTGAGATCGTATATTTCACCTCAGTTGTGCTTGAGTTTGTAGCTTATGGCACTATATGTCTCCCCAGGGATGGTATTATGCACTTAGCATGCTTGTGACCGATATTCAACATTTTGTTGTAATGAGCAATTTAGCTTGATGTATATCTCCTTATATGAAATCTATGTGTGGAATCAGGTAGCACGTCACCATGGGTATGTTATTTAGATCGGGTGGCACACTACCATGGGTATGTTATTTAGATCGGGTTGCACACAGCAACAGGTTTCAGTCTGCATTTTTCGGATAGCCAAGACCCGATGTTGATTTCCGATTTAAATGTCAGTGTAAGGTTTGGGGCGGCCCATCTGATTAATTCAGCTATCATTGCTGGAAACCCCAGCGGTAGCGAGACATTGAGTACAGTTCCCCGTATCTATTTTATAAGTTTTGTTTCCTTTTTTCCTGAGAGGAACTTATATTAGTTGTATGCTTGCGTTGCATGTATAATTTGCAAGCGGGGTGTTTGTTTAAATATGTTGACCGCGTTTCATTTATGATTTGCGAGCAGGCCAATTGAATTTCCTTTTTAGAGTTCATTTCCTTTTTGTATCGCGTTCGAATCGGTAGCCTATTGGTACGTTGTGGAATTATATGAGTGTTTTGACCATGTCCGAGGTGGCTTATTGCCTGGGCATTTCATACCGGGTGAGATAAGGGTATTGGATCAGGGAACAATGTGATCAAATTATATGTATATTAAGGATCTAAGACCATTATTTATTTCAAGATGAGGTGATGGCTCTTGATAGGAGTATAGATCTAATGATTTGTTGATTCGGCAATTGCTTATGAATTTCTACACATCGTTTTCATCGTGGCGGTGTTGTCAGAGCTAGAGCAAGACCTATGTAGGTCATGAGGTACAATGAGAGCATTAGATTCGTGGAATTTTGATTTATCCGATCAGAGAATGCTATTGTGGTCATGTAAGTAAAATGGTGCAATGTGTGAATTCAGCTAAGGTATGCAATGATATTTGGTGTTGCATGTAGTTATTGATATAGTGAACGTATGTTGGAACATGCATGACAGAGAAAACTTGATGATGGAATTGGTCTCTAAGTCTTATTTGCTTAAGTGAAAAATGATATCTTCTTATAGACCAAGCAAGGGCGCCCAATAGAGTCGTTGTAGCACGGGTAGGTGCTTGAAGTGTTAAACGGTGATTTAAGATAACCCCAGTACAGTTCCATGCACATTCGAGGATCAATGTGTGTTAAGTGGAGAGGATGTAACGACCCGACCGTTGATTAGAACTCTAGCACACCGTTCAACAGTTTGAGGCCATGATCAGCTTCATTTCAGGTATTAGAACTTGTACGTGTGGTCGGAATCAAATTTCGGAAAGTTCGGAGTTAATTTGGAATGAGAATTCTCATTTAAGAAGCTTTAAGTTGAAAGAATTGGCAAGGATTTGATTTTGTAGTAATTGACATCAGGATCGAGATTCGAAGATTCCAATAGGTTCATATGATGATTTTGGACTAGGGCGTATGTCCGGAACAATGTTTCATGACCCGTAGTGTTTTGGCGCCCATTTTGGGCGTTAGCATTTTGGAAGAAATCTCATAAGTCTGGGTTGAAGTGCATTTCTATGTTATTAGCGTATGTTCGGGATTCCAAATTTGGGAATAGCTCTGTATGGCTATTTTAGCGTTTGGAGCGTGATCGAAAGTGAATTCAGAGGTCCATGGGTTATTTTGAAGTCATTTGGCAAAATATAGAAAATTGACATTTTTTGAGAGGTTTGACCGGAAGTGGACTATTTGATGTCGCGGTTGTAATCCGATTCCGAAGGTTGGAGTAGGTCACTAATGTAAAGTATGACCTGTGTGCGAAATTTGAATTCAAGTAGACATGATTTGATAGGGTTAAATATCGAAAGTAGATGTTTGAAATTCTAAAGTTCATAAAGCTTGGATTGGAGGTTAATTTTGTAGTTTTAGCGTTGTTTGATATGATTTGAGACCTCGAGTTTGGGACTGGCTGGTATGGTTGGTCGGTGTCCCCGGGGCCTCGGGTGAAATTTGGGTGGTTAACGGATCGAAAATTAAATATTGGAGAAGGCTGAAGTTGGTGGTTGCTGTTGTAATCGCACTTGCAAAACTAGGGCCGCAGGTGCGGAGCCGCAGAAGCAGAAATGGACGGCTAGGCTAGGACCACATATGTAGGACCGCACCTGCGGAAGGGAAAGCGCAGATGCAGGACCGCACCTACGGAAAAGGAAGCGCATATGCGAAAGTTGAAGGCTTGGGGGAAGGCCACAGAACCAGCAATTTGTCCACACCTATGGGACTGCAGAAGCAGTCAATAGATCGCAAGTGCGAAAGGACCGGAGGCAGTGGGTGTTTTAAAATTGGGATTTGGCATTTTCTCTCATTTTTCTATTGGCTTGGGGATTCTTAGAGGGTTTCAAGAGGAGGTTTTCATCATCAACGATAAGGTAAGCTATCCCCCACCTATCTTGTGTTAAATACATTGATTATGTGCAGATTTGAGCATGAAATTGGTAGAAATTTGGGGTTTTGGTGGGAAGACCTTGAAATGGAATTTGACCACGATTTTGGATACCAAATTAAGAGTAATTTATAATTTTAATTTGTGGGGTTATGGGTAAACTTATTCTTCAAAACATTTCAGAATCCGGGCACGTGGGCCTGAGGGCATTTTTATCAACTTTTTTATCAGGGTTAGAAATTATTATAAATTGGATTATAAGGAGTAATTGAGCACATATTAATGTATTTGCATAATTATTGGCTAGTCTTGGAGCGTAGTGCATCAACTTGAGTCTTCGGAAGGGCGTGGAATGCCGGTTATTGATCTTCGGAGCGAGCTGAGTCTCCTTTCTAACCTTGTAAGAGAGAATTGTCCCCATAGGTCGAGGTAACGAGAGTCCATGCATAGCTACTAATATATGTAGGTCCGGTGTCTAGGACCCAAAAGCATGCTATAGTTGGAATATCTGTGATCGTATTGATAGTTGAATATCTTAAATTCTATCGAATTGGTAAATGAATTTCAAAGAGGATTCAAATTCATTTTCTTAAATAATTAAAAGTGAATTGGATTTTATTGGATAAATATTCCTCGATAAATTCTTAATTCGCTGTTTGAGCGTGTATTGCTATGTGTACCTGCGTCGCATGTAAGGTTCGCGAGCAGGGTAACTATTTCTTTAAATTTGACCGCATCACATGTATGGTTTGCGAGCGGGGTAATAGGTTCATATATAGCTCACGCCGCTTGACCCTCGGCAGTGCATATTTTACATCTATGTAGATCGGGCCGTACGACCACGGCATGAGTCGCGCATGTAGACATGTGATTTTTGTCCCTCCCCAAAAGTTTTTATATTTTAGCATGTAAATATTTAATTTTGGCCTAATATAACTATTTCAACTATTTTTACTCTTTTACTTCATTTCGTCACAAAAAAAAAAAAATAAAAATTACAATAATATTTTGGTTTACGTATCTTTCATAAATATAAATAATAACAAATATACAAAAAATAGTACCTTATCTTTATTTTCATATAATCTTGAAAACACATAAATAGTTTCAATAAAGTTCAGTTCAATGACCTAAGATTAGTTTTATATTTTCTAGGAAGAGTTAGTCTTGGGTTAGTTTATCCCATATTAATCTCGTAGTCCTTTCTTTTTAGTCTTTGACCCAATTTTAAGGCCCAATAATATCAAGCCCGCACACCTTAACATAAAATTCTCTTTATATAACCAAAATTAGCCTAAAACAAAATACCTAGACCCTAGATCTAAGAGAAGAGAATTGTAGCTTTCAACAAAAAAAAAGCGACTCCCCCCACCCAGCACTGATCTTCTTCTTCGACACTTGAACAAGCAGCCTTTGATAAAAATCCCGGCAGCAGCTTCTTCCTCACATAACTCCCTAATGAACGACCATTTACTGATCACGTGGCCGTCCTCGCCACCCATAGATAAAGCAAAAGTTGAAATTTCAATCCAAGAAAAGAGGAATGAACAGTAGTAGAACGAAATAGAGAGGAGGAGAGATAGGAGTTTGGTTTGTGGTTTAGATTAAAAAACATATACAAAATATTTCTTTGGTTTGGTTATTTTTAAGCAAGTTCAAAAAAAGAAGAGAAAAATCAGATAAATCAACAACAACAACAATAAATTCTTCAATTTCCGATTTCAGATTCTTGGTTCAAGGATGGATTTCGATCGAAGCGTAGGTTTGAACCTGGGTTCAGTTTGAATTCTCCGGTACCGGTTCAGTTGAGGTTGAAATTTGCGGCTCTTGGACCAATTTTACTGTGGCTTGTTCAGTCGAATTTTAGGTTCAAATTTTGTACCAGCCGATCTTTAAATCAACAAACTAAGGTCCATCCCTTTTCGTTATTTATAGTTAGTATTACAACATTTCGCATTTGTTTCAATTTCTGAGTGTTATATGGTTGATCCACGTTTTTGCTCTTTATTGCTATGACAGTTTAGTTGTTTCATTTAGATTAATCATCCAATTTTAGGGATAATGCTTAAATCAGTTATTATTAAAGGGACAACAATATATGAGCTAAGAGTTGGCTAGTTTTGCTAAGCTTCTAATAGAAGGTTAATTATTGGTCAAGTTCCCTTTTGATGATTGCTTTTTTGCTGGAACTTCATGTTGTTGAAGTTTATATTTTTCCTTTCCAAACTACATCCATAATCTTTTGGCCCAACAATGAACCCTGTAATTCGCTTTAGTTGAATACAAATCTTTTCTTTACATAAGTTGAGGTGTGACATCCAATCACCTAGTCCATGGCCCTTACTTGATTAACTTTAATTTTTTAGAAATTGGGGTGTGCCATTAATTAAATTTTCCATGGCCCTCGCAAATTTGAAAGTGCGTAGTTGCTTTAAGCGCACTATTTAATAATCTAACTTGCTAAGCTCAGGTGCGCATTTATGTGACCTAGATCTAAATTGAAACAATATTATATAAAATGTGTTGGGGACTGTGGGTGCATTTATGTGATGCGGTCCAAAATATATTTTATGTGACATTGAATTTTTCTTAAAATTAATTGAAAGTGGTTTAAAGTTAAAATTGCACATAGGTTTAAAATATTTAAATCAGATAAATAGGCCAATAATAATAGTTGAGCGACCGTGCTAGAACCACGTAACTCAGAAATACTTAACACCTTCTCTCGGTTAACAAAATTCCTTACCCGGATTTCTTGTTCACGGACTATAATACTCAGTCAATCTTTTCCTCGATCCGAGATTTGAACCAGTGACTTGGGACACCATAATTATCCCAAGTGGCTACTCTGATTCTTAAATAAATAATCCCGTTTCAATTGTCACTTTAACTGGAAAAACTTCTTTATCCCCCCCGGGGAGAAAAAAAAAGGTATGGCAACTCTGGCGACTCTGTTGAGGATATGAACCAAGAACTTCTGGTTCAGGATTCACAATTCAAACATGGAATAATTGTTGTATTTGGCTTTATCCGTTATCTGATTTTGTACATGTTTGGGCCTAATATGCAAAATATTACTTTTTACCGCTTTGATATTATCTTAACTGTATATATCTGCTATGAAATCCTTTTCTTCTCATCTTCGGGGATGTCTCGCTCGCCGAGACTCCCTATTCTGTTAGTGTCATACCTTGAAATATGAAAGAGGCTCGGACAAGTTACTAAGCCGGATGGACTTTTGGTTCTCGATATGTAGCACCCTGCTCGGCTCGAGTTGTCTGCTCGGGTAAACAAGTCTAGAACAAATGCCCAGGTTTTGAACCTAGAATAACTCGGTCTCATAACGGATCCCTAGTAGGAATGCTTGTTTGCATCATGTGCATTTGACTTAGGGGACTCAACACAGGGGTTGGGTCCGTCTAGGATAGGCGTACCTAAAATAACAGACCATCTTGATGCATCCTATGTGCTACATGTTGCTTTTCTCCAAGGGTAAAAATGGTCATTTGGCGGACCAATGATAGTAGAGAGCAAATGAAAAAATAAAAAGAATGGACACAAAAAAAGAAAAAAAGAGAGGTTGAATTGTAAAGATAAAGCGTGTGGGGCCCAACAATACTTTCTGTCACATTTTTGTTAAGAAAAAAAGAACTTGAAAATTCAAAAAGATTTTGCACTTTTTTATCATTTTTCGAAATTCAAAAAAAAAAAAAAAAGACGAAAAAAGAAAATCCAAAAGATTTTGCATGCTTCATCATTGTTCAAGAAAAGCAAAAAATATGTTTGTTCTAAAATAGTTATTTTTAAAAATCTTTTGCCCATATCCAATCTGCCCGAACTACGCATACTTGATTCTCGTCTTTTGAGGCGTGATATGTAAGCAATCCACATAGGGTTCGATCTTTCTAGTGAGTTTAGGTTCTTGGGTTCGCGGGGTCTTAGTCAAATCTTGCATTTTTAGCCACTTTTAGCCGTGTAGGTTAATTTTTGAAAAATCGTTGCAACCATATCTTGCATGTGTCCAATGGGGAGCGTTATTGTCTCACCTACTGTTGGTTTGAGTTTTTCATACCGGTGTGGATATACTTACTAGATTTTGGGCATGATAGACACCCCGTGACCATCCAGTCAGGATCGTTCAGTCAAGAGTTGCTTAAGGAGATTTGTTTTATTTTTATCTTTTGAGTCTGTTCTTCATTTTGTTGTCTTTTACTTTCTAGTTTTGTATAGTAATGCCAAGTCTTTGTTATTGTATTTTCTGCTTTATATTGAAAACATATGCTGTAACTCAAAAATCCAAAAAAAGATGTTGCATTTTAAAATTTTATTATAAGTTTTCTTTAGAATACTAATTCTATAAATGAAAAAAATTTTGAGGTTGTTTTTCCTTTAGGAAATTAATATATAGGACATAAAATGAATTATTTTTATGTTTCCTTTAGAATATTAGGACCAAAGTTTTAAATGTTTTTTTAGTACTTCTTTAAACGCTGTCTTTAAGGTGTTAATTCCAAAGTCCAAAAAGATTTTCTTTTGAGGTGTTTCTTTGGAAAATTAGTGAAAAATGAGAAAAACAATTCTTTTTATTTTCATTAGAACTCTAAGATATTGTACATAGAAGAAAAAAGATAACATATTATATTTTTGGTTTATTTTCAGAATTTCTCTTTTGGGCAATCAAAATTGAAATCCAAAGATATTTTTTGTTGCTTGTTTTGAAATCTTGCGTCAGGATATCAAATGAAAAATTAAAATATTTTTTTTGTGGCTTATTATTTAGATTTTCTTCTTAAAAAAAGAATCAAAAGATATTTCTCTTCTAGAATTTTTTCTTAATAGAGTATTTGTTTTAAAAAAAAAAAAGCATGCTCGTTAAGCTTGAGTCTAGAATATGTTATAGAGCATTCAGTTCAGAAAATTCAAAAAATAAAAAAAGTTGCTTCTTTTATTTCTCTTTTCTCATCAGAATAGTCATTAAGGTAAAAAAACAAAAAGATGGGATGTCAGTTTGTTTACTTTATTCCCGATCTTCCAGAACTACGCAAAAATCTTATTCATGCGGGGTCATGATACGTAGGCAACCTACATAGGGTTCGATTGAATCATTTTTTCATTTATCAAAAGAAGAAAGAAAAGAAAAAAGGGAGAAAAAAAAGAAAAAAAGGTGAAATCATGGGCTGTGAGAAATTAGAGGAAAGAAAAGGGTGATAACCAGAAGGGAAAAGGGGAAGGAAAATGAGCAAGCAAGTGCAAGAAAAGCAAAGAAAATAGAGGTTGAAATAAATAAATTGGGATGATGCCAAGTGACCTTATGGCCCTCAAAGTCATTCTAGAACCATTAATTGCTGCTAGGTGCATTACACACAATGTGATATTGTTGATGTTAAATGCCCTAACGCAAACATGATGACTTCATTTTGTTAGTTGGTTTGTGGTTTTTAAAGTGGTAACTCCTCCCCATAACATAAAGTCAAAAGGCAATGGCAGACAACAAAGAAATTGGGTTGGTTGATACCGATGCTTGGAAGCAGTTGGTTGAACAGGATAATGGGTTGGTTGAAGAGGTAAAGATGTTAAGACAACACATGTCGGACATGTATTAGGCCTAGATGACTGGGAAGGCACCACCCCTGCCACCACCTAGCTTCCTAGATGCTGCCCTTACCTAAATTACGGACACAATGTCAGATGATCTTCCATACTCTCCAGATACACCCGCTTATCACAGCTTTTCCAACCACCCTAGTAGCTCCATCACTCATCCTCCAGTTACCCCTACCCAAAATTTCCCTTCTGTCATATCCACTATTCCCAACAACGAATACTCACTCAAAGCCCATGATGCCCAATATTATCCATTAGAAGTTGCCCATAAGGTTCCCTACCCATAAAAACAGGGCCCGCGGGATGAGCCTCATGTTAAAAATAAAATGTTCATAGGAAGAGAAAGGAAAGATGGGATACCCAAGAGGCTGAAAAGCGTAGAACAATACTTGAAGAACAAACAAGGAACGGGAGACCAGGATAGCATGACTTGCAAATAACCGTCTGTGTCCCCTGACGTTCGCCTGCCAGCGAGGTTCAAAGTGCAAAAATTTAACTTGTATGATGAGTGTAGAGATCTGATAGCCCACCTAAGGATTTATTGCCGAGAAATGAGAAGTGTTAGCGAGAAAGATGATTTGTTGATGGCATATTTCAGTAAGAGCCTGACTGGGGCAACTTTGGAATGGCATAATCGTCAAGATGTCGGGAAGTGGCATACATTAGGCAACATGGAACAAGCTTTTGTACGACGCTTTCAGTACAATATAGAAACTTTCCCAGACCGCTTCTCCCTATCTCAGATGGAAAAGAAACCCAAGGAAAGTTTTAGGGATTTTTGGCTCAGATGGAAATAACAAGTTCCTCGGGACAATCCTGCCATTGATAGAAAAGATGTTGCTGTGCCCCGAAAATGACAGGATCCAGTGGGAATTCCTACTAAATGCTTTTAGCATCAATACCAACCTCGTGAACATCCCCAAACTCCACATAAGCCACCCCAATATTATCCGCCGAACAACATCCGGCCAAATTTCCAACCACCAGGTCACTCCCTAGAGCGAGCACCAATACCCCAAAATTTTCATGTGCCTCATAGCATTTTCAAGTATCCAAGAATCCTAGAAAACTTAGGCATGGAGGGAAACAAAGGCAAAAAGATAATTTCACGCCCATTGGAGAATCCTACACAAGTTGTTTGAAAAGTTAAAGCATTCTGGCCTGATTGAACCACTCCTCAGCTATACTCTAGACCCATATGCGAAAGGCTTTGATCCTGTTGTTCGATACATGTACCACTCTAATGTCCGGAGGCATAACATTGAAGATTGTCGCTCTTTGAAAAGGGAAATAGAAGGAATGATTCAAGAAGGGGTAGTTGGGGTCAGTGATAGGGAGGATGCGAATCCTCTTGGGAATTTGTTTATTAAAGTTGATAATGGTCTTGGCAATATTAATGCGAAACTCAGTGGATAGGATGTCATGCTTGGTAATAGTAAATGTGCTCCATTTATTGGTCAGCCAAAGTGGAGTTTTGGTGGTTTATTTAGTTGTTATTTTTATTGTCCGAGTTATTTCAGGGATGTAATCCGGATATTTTCTTGTGACTCAAACCCTTCATTCCTTTCATTTTGCATGGTTTATTTAGTCGTAGTAACTCGTCTAGTGCTGTCTAGGCTTGTTCTAGGGTTGTAACCCTCGTCTAGTTTGCTTGTCTAGTTGTTCGAACTGTTTTATCGCATGTTTAATGCAATTTCCTATTTTTTGTTATTTCTAGCCATTTTATTTTGTTTAGTTCTCTTTTATTTCCACAATTCTTTTCCTGTTGGCTCTAGTGACATGGCATGCATGCGTAATTCTCAGCCTGAGCTCAAAAAGTTAGTTTAGTCGTGAAGCATTGAAACAATTTTGAAGATGACAGGGGCACTTGAGGGAAATAAGAACAGATTTGGACACTTTGAAATCATTTGAAGCTCGAAATAACTGAAATTGGGGAAGATAGAACATAAGGAAACCCTATTGAAATGGATCATGCCGCATAAGGCTGAGGCCAAAGGCAAGTTTGGCCCAAGTTGGCAGGGGTCGTCCATCGTGACGATTGTGTTGTCCAATGACACGTTATATTCAACCGGCATAGAAGGCAAGTGTGTTGAAATGGACATCAATTTCGATGCGGTCAAGATGTATTATGTATGATTTTCTTTGGTTTAATTGTATTTGTTCATACTTGGTATGTTTTGAAGATTAGAATGACGAAGGCATTTTGTTCTGCTATCTAAACACTTTACCCTTTGTTACCCTTTTGAGCCTTGTTTATTTCCTTTCATACCCCTCTTTCAGAATCAGTAGCAAAGATAAAAAACGCAAGCGTGAAAGATAAGTAAAGGAAAAAGAAGAAGAAAAAGAAAAAAAGGAAAAGGATAAAAAAAAAAAAACAAAACAACAAAATTGAGAAAAAGAAGAAAGAAAAGAAAACAAGAGAAAGAAAAAGGAAAGAAAAATCACAACAACAAAGTAATTTCTATGCCATGAACTATGTTCCACCCGATTCCTTTTAAAAATACATGGGCAGTCTCACTGTTCGATCCTATCAAAATAAAAATCCAAAAGTTCCAAGCAAGAAACTGGGGCAGAAGTTGTGGTTGATGTAAGAAATTTAATTTCAAAAGTTGTAAGTTTGAGCCCGTTCGAATTATTTTGAGCCTATGATACCCTTTCTTTCTAACCCTACCCAAAAGCCCACATTATGGTCCAAAGAAAGACCTTCTTATTAGTCTTTGAGAGATTCCAAGTTGAGCAAGCAGAGGTAATTCATGTCAGGGGCAACACTCCGGTCCAAGCAGGAAAAAAAATATAAATGAGATTCTTATTGGTGAAAACCCTCACGGGCATTGTAAGGCATCAAGAGCTGAGAGAAATAAAAAAATAAGAGAGTCTTATTGGTGAAAATATTTACGGGCACCATATGACGACGGTGAGTTGAGAGAAAAGACCAAAATGAGAGAGGCTTAATGGTGAAAACCCTTCGGGCCCTACAAGTCGAATAAGGATTGTGAATCAGATTGGATAAGCGGATCATTTGTAACAGCCCGGCCGGTCATTTTTGAAATTTATGCCTCGATCCCCAATTAACTGTTTCCCCTAAGTTCATTTCTACTATTGTGGTTTCCGGGAGGTTCGGTTATGGAATTTGGAGTGTTTTGGGACACTTAGTCCCTAAATGAGAGCTTTATAGTTGAAAAATGGTCCGTATTTGGAACAGTATTAAGATGACCTCAGAACGGAAATTTGATGGTTCCATTAGCTCCGTTAGGTGATTTTGGGCTTGGGAGCGCATTCGCGATGTATTTTGGAGGTCTGTAGCTCATTCAGGCTTGAAATGCCGAAGTTTGGAATTTTTGGAAATCCTATCGATAGGTGAGATTTTGATCCGGGAGTCGAAATGGAATTTCAATAGTTGCAGTATCTTTGTTAGGTGATTTTGGATATGTCTGCAAATTTTTAGGTCATTCGGACATCGTTTGGTCGGGTTTTTGATAACATGTAGGTTTCGGAAGTTTTGGTTGAAACTTAGGGGCTTGAATCCGCCTTGATTTGATGATTTCCGTGTTTAAGGGTGTGTTTTTATGATTGGAACAAGTTTGGATCATATTTTATGGTAGGTTGGTGGTTTTCGTTGGGGTCCCGGGGGCCTCGGGGTGAATCCGGGGGTCCAATCGGACGAATTCTTGCATTTTAGAAGTGTTATTGGTTGCTGGTATTTGTTGCATACGAATACTCGATACGATCGCATAGGGGTGATGCAATCATATAGAAGGATGAACTTGAGCTTCTGAGTTGTTCTATGCGATCGCATAGACTAGGCTGCGATCGCATAGGTTTGCAACCTTGCTCTATGCGATCATATTTCCATTGGTGCGATCGCATAGTGTATTGTGGCCCTGGGTCCCTGGAAGTCATTTGTTCTATGCGATTGGGGGGATAGAGTGCGATTGCATAGTAGTAATTTTGGAGACTGGACAATTGTTCTATGCGATCGCATTGTAGGTGTGCGATCGCATAATATTAAATATTGAGAGTAAATTTTTGTTCAATGCGATCGCAACAGTGGGCATGCGATAGCATAGGGTAAATCACTGGGCAGACAGAACCAGTTATAATAATTTCATCCGCGAGGGTTTCACCATTTTTACAGAAACTCAAGCTAGGGAGCTCGATTTTGAGGGATATTTTGAGTGCTTTTCAGAGATACTTGTTGGGTAACGATTCCTTACTCCCTTGTGATCATTATTCCCAAATCCAAACTCAATTTCTTCCTTTAATTTCAGATTTGAGGTGTAAAATTGTGGTAGTTTCATAGAAGAAACTTTGATGATTTGGAGGGGAAAACGAACTCCGATTTTGATAAATTTTATATGGTTAGACTCGTGAGAGTATGGGAGTTCTGAAAACATAAAAATATTTTGATTTCGAGCCGATGGCTGTAGGGGTATTTTGTTCATTTCACCCACTTTCACGCCATAGCTTTAATTTTATCATTCTAATTAGTTACTTGCAATGTTATTTATACCGTGAAATTGGTTTGACTAGATTCGGGCCACTCGGAGTTAGATACTCGTGGCAAGGGAGTCGTTTCTTAGTGGTTTCGTACCGGAATTGAGGTAAGTGACTTTTCTAACTTTGCGTGGGGGAATATTCTCCCCTAGGATATTTATGTGTTGATTTAAATGCCTTGTATACGAGGTGACAGGCGTTTACTTGCGCAGATTGTTGAAACACCACCTTACTTGAACTGTTCAAATCGTGATATCCTTGATATTTAATTGATTCAATTGTAAGACTTATCTGATGTTAGTTAGAGAAGCATAATTAGATAGGATTATCTGTCTAAGTGCCTACTTGTCTTAATTGAACTTCCTGGAACTTGTTGAGACTGGATTTGGTGTAATTTGTAGCTATGTACTTCATATTTCTCTATGTTTTTCCTCTTATTGATTGTGTTTTTTTTTGTGGACTGCGGGCTCAATTCCCGGAGATCCGATGCTACTGAGGTAAAGGACTGCGAGTTGAATTCCTGGAGATCCTGAGATATTGAGATACGGGCTGCGGGTTCGATTCCCCGAGACCCATAGATACTGATATACGGACTGCGAGTTCAATTCCCGGAGATCCTGTGATACTGAGGCAAGGACTGTTGGTTCAATTCCCGGAGATCCTGTGAGACTGATATATGGATTGCGAGTTCGATTCTCGAAGATCATGAGTTGCTGAGTATAGAGAGGGACTGCGGGTTCAATTCTCGGAGATCCTGGACTTGATGATTTGGACATTATTGTGTTGATTTCTCCTTGTTAGCTTAATTGTAGACGGTGCAGTATTTACTTCATTACTGTTATTTCAGTCTTACTTATTTGAACTGCTCGATATTATTATTATCATTATTTTTATTATTTCTCGGTAGGGCCCTGACCTTCCTCGTCACTACTCCATTGAGGTTAGGCTTGGCGCGTACTGAGTACCGCCGTGGTGTACTCATACTACTCTTCTGCATACTTTTGTTGTGCAGATCCAGGTACATCAGATCAGGCACACTACAGGTGATTTAGGAGAACCTTCAGGAGACTCGAGGTGTGATCTGCTACGTCCGCAGATCCGGAGGGTCTTCTTCTACTCTTATTAGTGATATCGGCTATTTCCTTATATTTTTTGTATAGACGCTCTTGATGTATAGAGCCACAGTTGTACTCTTTCTTAGTCTGTGTTTCCCGTGAGTTTCCAGGTCTTGGTAGTTGTGTTTTCTTTTTTGGTATTTGGCAAAGTGTATATGCCGAGCGTCTCTTATTACATTTATTTTACATCATTCCGCTATTATCTTACTTTTTCTTTCATGAAAGTGTATATTCCACATTGTGTTAAGCTTACCTAGTCATGAAGACTGGGTAACGTCATGACATGTTCACGATTCGTGAACTAGGGTCATGACAAGTTGGTATCAAAGCTCTAGGTTTATAGGAGTCACGTGACACAAACAAGTTATTTAGAGTCTCGCTGATCGATATGGAGACGTCTGTATTTATCTACGAGAGGCTATGTGTCTTTTTAGGAAATCTTCATTTCTTTTGAATTCCTTGTCGTGCGATATCTTGGCACAAAATCTAAACTTCTGTTTTCTATTCTCTCACAGATGGTGAGGACACGTGCTACTCGTGAGGATTAGGCACATGCGCCTCACGTTGCCGCCGTCAGAGGCCGGGGCCGTGGTAGAGGTCGAGGACGCGACCGAGGTGCAGCCACAGCACCTGCGCGCGCTGCCGCTGAGGCACCACCGGTGGATCAGGTTAGAGCGCAGGCACCTGGTACACCAACTACAACTGCTACTACTCGAGCAATCTAGGAGACCCTGGCCCAGTTCATGAGCATGTATACTACTTTAGCTCAGGCGGGGTTGCTTCCTCTCACTGCACCTACATCTCAGGCCGGGGGAGGGTCCTAGACTCCCGCAGCCGTTACACCTGAGCAGCGAGTGCCCATGGGGCAGGTTCCATAGATTATTACTATGCCTCCTGCCGCCCCAGTACAGCCCGGAGGTGGGCCAGCTGCCTCCGAGGATGAGCATCGTAGATTAGAGAGGTTCAAGAAATATGATCCCCCGGTGTTCAGTGGCTTGGCTTCAGATGATGCATTGGGATTTCTGGAGGAGTGCCATCGTATCCTCCGTACTATGGGTATAGTGGTGACCAGCGGGGTTTCCTTTACTGATTTTCAGTTTCGAGGGGTCGCTTATGATTGGTGGCGCACATATGAGTTGGATAGTCCAGATGAGTCTGCCTCGTTGACCTGGGCATAGTTTTCTGATATGTTTTTGAGGGAGTTTGTTCCCCCAGAGCCTCAGGGATGCTTGGCGATCGAAGTTTGAGTGGTTGCATCAGGGCTCTATGACCGTATCGGAGTACGCTATCACTTTCACTTGGTAGCCAGGCATGCACCGGCCTTGGTAGCCACAGTTCGGGATAGAATCCGGTCTAGCATGGCTAGAGCGCTAGAGACAGATGTACCGTATCAACAGGCGGTGAGTATTGCCAGGCGGATCGAGGGTATTCTTCCTAAAGAGCGAGGAGAGAGGGAGGCCAAGAGGTCTCGTGAGTCGGGTCATTTCTTTGGTGCCCGTACTTCAGCAGCCGGTCATTTTGGCAGGGGTTATTCCGGTCGCCTAGTTCATTCAGCATTGCCAGCAGCTGGTAGTACTCCAGATCTTCCAGCACCTCCGGAACCTTATTATGCTCTCCTAGTTTCCAGTGCGCCTCCTACGTAGGGTACCTCCAGGGATCAGTCTAGCGGGAGCGGGGCCGGTCAATCACAGCCACCGCATCCTCCCAGGGCTTGTTTTGAATACAGGGATACTCTCCATCTAGTTAGGGAGTGCCCCAAGCGTAGGAGAGGAGCGCCTCCACAGACTTAGCAGCCTCAACGTGGTTCACAAGGTCAGCAGACTATCGTTCCAGCCCCAACTGCCACCCTACCAACCCATCCATCTAGGAGCGAGGATTAGGGTGCTAGAGGCCGCCCTCGAGAGAGGGTTCAGGCCAGATTTTATGCTATTCCTGATCGCGCTGCAGCTGTTTCCTCCGATTTTGTTATCACAGGTATTATCTTGGTTAGTCGCAGAGAGGCATCGGTTCTATTCGATCCCAGTTCTACTTTTTCATATGTGTCCTCTTATTTTGCTTCAGATCTTGGTGTGCCTCGGGATTCTATGAGTGCCCCATTTATGTTTCTACTCCGGTGGGAGATTCTTTGGTTGTGGACTGTGTGTATCGGTCATGTTTGGTCACTATTTGTGGTTTCGAGACCAAAGCTAATCTTTTATTGCTCGGTATGGTTGATTTCAATATTATTCTGGGCATGGACTGATTGTCGCCCCATTATGCTATTCTTGATTGTCACGCCAAGACCGTGACGCTGGCTATGCCAAGTATTCCACGTATTGAGGGTAGTGGTACTCTAGATCACACTCCCAGCCGTGTTATTTCCTTTCTCAAAGCTCAGCATATGGTTGAGAAGGGGTGTGCTGCTTATCTAGCTTATGTAAGGGATGTTAATGTTGACACTCCTTCTATTGATTCTGTCCCAGTGGTACGTGATTTCTTTGATGTATTTCCAGATGATCTCCCGGGCATGCCGCTTGACAGAGATATCGATTTTGGTATTGACTTATTGCCGGGCACTCAGCCCATTTCTATTTCTTCGTACCGCATGGCTCCTCTTGAGTTGAAGGATCTGTTACAAGAGTTGTTGGGTAAGGGTTTCATTTCGACCCAGTGTTTCATCTTGGGGTGCTCCTGTGTTGTTTACGAAGAAAAAGGACGGTTCTATACGTATGTGTATTGACTATCACCAGTTGAACAAAGTTACAGTGATGAACCGGTATCCTTTGCCCTGTATTGATGACTTATTTGACCAGCTACAGGGCACACAGGTTTTCTCCAAGATTGATTTGTGCGCTGGTTATCATCAGCTGAAGATTCGGGAGCCAGATATCCCGAAGACTGCCTTCAGGACTCGGTATGGTCACTACGAGTTTCTCGTTATGTCTTTCGGTCTGACTAATGCCCCAACAGCTTTTATGCATTTGATGCACAGTGTACTCAGGCCATATCTTGACTCGTTCGTGATTGTTTTCATTGATGATATTTTGGTATATTCCCGGAGTCGGGAAGAGCACGAACAACACCTAAGGGTAGTGCTTCAGACTCTGAGGGAGAAGTAATTATAGGCAAAGTTCTCTAAATGTGAATTTTGGCTGAGTTCAGTGGCATTTCTAGGCCACGTGGTGTTGAGCGAGGGTATTCAAGTGGATCCGAGGAACATGGATGCCGTCCAAAGTTGGCCCAGGCCCTCCTCAGCTAGTGAGATTTGTAGATTCCTTGGCCTGGCTGGTTATTATCGTTGTTTTGTAGAGGGGTTCTCTTCGATTGCAGCACCTATGACCAGATTGACCCAAAAAGGTGCCCTTTTTCAGTGGACAGAGGAGTGTCAGGCGAGCTTTCAAAAGATCAAGATAGCTTTGACTTCGGCCCCTATCTTGATGTTGCCTACCCGTTCGGGGTCCTATACGGTATATTGTGATGCGCTATGGGTTGGGCTCAACGCAGTATTGATGCAGGACAAAAGGATGATTGCCTACACGTCCCGACAGCTGAAGGTACATGAAAAGAACTACCCTATCCACGATCTCGAGCTAGCTGCCATTGTTCACGCCTTGAAGATTTGGTGTCATTATCTGTATGGGGTTCCTTGTGATATTTACACTGATAATTGGAGCTTGCAACACTTTCTTAAGTAGAAGGACCTGAACATGCGTCAGAGAAGATGGTTGGAGCTGTTGAAGGACTATGATATTACTATTCTCTATCATCTGCGCAAGGCCAATGTAGTTGCCGATGCCTTGAGTCGCCGGGCGGAGAGTTTGGGGAGTTTGGCATATCTACCGACTTCGGAGAGGCCTATGGCGATGGACGTTCAGGCTTTAGCCAGGCAGTTTGTTAGACTAGATCTTTCAGAGCCTAGCCGGGTTCTGGCCTGTGTGGTTTTGCGGTCTTCTCTATTTGATCGCATCAGATAGCAGTAGTTTGATGACCCTTATTTGCAGGATCTTCAGGACAAGGTTCGGCGTGGTGATGCTCGAGATGTCACCATTGGGGAGGATGGAGTGATGAGGATGCAAGGGTGTATTTGTGTGCCCAATGTAGATGATCATCGAGAGCTGATTCTAGCAGAGGCCTATAGCTCGCGGTATTCCATCCATCTGGGTGCCGCGAAGATGTATCAAGACTTGAGGCAGCACAACTGGTGGAGGAGGATGAAGAAAGATATAGTTGACTATGTTTTTAGGTGCCTCAACTGCCGGCAGGTGAAGTATGAGCATCAGCGTCCGGATGGGCTAATGCAGCAGATTGAGATCCTAGAGTGGAAATAGGAGCGCATCACCATGGACTTTGTATCTGGACTTCCACGGACCGTGGGAAAGTTTGATTCCATTTGGGTCATTATGGATCGGCTGACCAAGTCCGCCCATTTCATACCCGTGTGCACCACTTACTCATAGGGGCGGCTGGAGGAGATCTACATCAGAGAGATAGTCCGGCTGCATGGTATTCCAGTTTCCATCATTTCAGATAGAGGCACTCAGTTCACTTCGCGGTTCTGGAGAGCCGTGCAGCAGAAGTTAGGCACTCGGGTGGAGCTGAGCACAACGTTTCACCCCCATACGGATGGCCAGTCCGAGCGCACTATTAAGATTTTGGAGGATATGCTCCGTGCGTGCATGATTGAGTTTGGAGGTTCATGGGATCATTTCTTGCCACTGTTAGAGTTTGCTTATAACAATAGCTATCAGTCCAACATTTAGATGGCAACGTATAAGGCCCTATATGGTAGGAGGTTCAAGTCCCCCGTGGGTCTGTTCAAGCCGGGCGAGGCCAGACTGCTAGGTATTGAGATGGTCCAGGATGCAATGGACAAGGTCAAGGTAATTAAGGACATACTCTGTGCGGCCTAGTCCAGACAGAAGAGTTATACGGACAAGAGGGTCCGCGATGTGGCTTTTATGGTTGGCGAGCGGGTTCTACTTCGGGTCTTGCCCATGAAGGGCATCATGAGGTTTAGGAAGAAGGGGAAGCTGTATCCGAGATTCATTGGCCCTTTTGAGATTTTGAGGCGTGTTGGGGAGGTTGCTTATGAGCTGGCCTTACTTCCCAGCCTAGTCGGAGTCCATCCCGTATTTCATGTCTCTATGCTCCGAAGATACCATGGTGAGTCGTCGCACATTTTGGATTTCACTTCTATTCAGCTAGACGAGGATCTGTTTTATGTTGAGGAGCTAGTGGTCATTTTGGATAGGCAAATCAGGAAGCTAAGATCCAAGAACATCACTTTAGTGAAGGTCCAATGGTGGGGTCAGCCAGCTGAGGTGGCGACTTGGGAGACCGAGCAGGATATGCAGCCAGTACCCTCATCTCTTCACCACTCCAGGTATGTTTTCTATGCTCGTTCGAGGACGAACGAATTCTTTAAGTGTGAAAAGATGTAACGACCCAACCGGTCGTTTTTGAAATTTATGCTCTGATCCCCAATTAACTATTTCCCCTAAGTTCATTTCTGCTATTGTGGTTGTCGGGAGGTTCGGTTTTGGAATTTGGAGTGTTTTGGGACACTTAGTTCCTAAATGAGAGCTTTATAGTTGAAAAATGGCCCGTATTCGGAACAGTGTTAAGACGACCTCTGAATGGAAATCCGATGGTTCCATTATCTCTGTCAGGTGATTTCAGGGGTTGGGAGCGCGTTTGGAATGTATTTTGGAGGTTTGTAGCTCAATTAGGCTTGAAATGCCGAAGTTTGGAATTTTTGGAAATCCGATCAATAGGTGAGATTTTGATCCGGAGGTCGGAATGGAATTACGACAGTTGCAGTAGCTTCACTAGGTGATTTTGGATATGTCTGCAAATTTTCAGGTCATTCGAACATTGTTTGGTCGGGTTTTTTTATAGCATATAGGTTTCAAAAAACGTTGAAACTTAGGCTTGAATCCGCCTTGATTTGTTGATTTCCGTGTTTAAGGGCGTGTTTTTATGATTGGAACAAGTTCGTATTGTGTTTTGTGGTAGGTTGGTTGTTTTCGTTGGGGTCCCGGGGGCCTCGGGGTGAATCCAGGGGTCCAATCGGACCAATTCTTGCATTTTAGAAGTGCTGTTGGTTGCTGGTATTTGTTGCAGACGGATACTCTACGCGATCGCGTAGGGGCGATGCGATTGCATAGAAGGATGAACTCGAGATTCTGAGTTGTTCTATATGATCGCATAGACTAGGCTGTAATCGCATAGGTTTGTAACCTTGCTCTATGCGATCACATTGCTATTGGTGCGATCGCATAGTGTATTGTGGCCCTGGGTCCCTAGAAGTCATTTGTTCTATACGATTGCGGGGATAGAGTGCGATCGCATAGTAGTAATTTTGGCGCCCGGAAAATTGTTCTATGCGATCGCATTGTAGGTGTACGATCGCATAGCATTAAATATTGATAGTAACTTTTTGTTCAATGCGATCGCAACAGTGGGCATGCGATCGCATAGAGTAAATCACTGGGCAGATAGAACCAGTTATAGTAATTTCATCCGCGAGGGTTTCACCACTTTTACAAAAACTCAAGGTAGGGAGCTCGGTTTTGAGGGATATTTCGAGTTCTTTTCAGAGATAATTGTTGGGTAACGATTTCTTACTCCCTTGTGATCATTATTCACTAATCCAAACTCAATTTCTTCGTTTAATTTCAGATTTGGGGTGTAAAATTGGGGTAGTTTCATAGAAGAAACTTTGATGATTTGGAGGGGAAACGAACTCCTATTTTGATAAATTTTATATGGTTAGACTCGTGAGAGTACGAGGGTTCTGAAAACGTAAAAAGATTTCGATTCCGAGCCAATGGCTGCAGGAGTATTTGGTCATTTCACCCACTTTCATGCCGTAGCTTTAATTTTATCATTGTAATTAGTTACTTGCGATGTTATTTACACTATGAAATTGGTTTGACTAGATTCGGGCCACTCGGAGTAGGATACTCGTGGCAAGGGAGTCGTTTCATAGCGGTTTTGTACCGGAATTGATGTACGTTTCTTGTCTAACCTTGCGTGTGGGAATCGTCTTCCCTAGGATATTTATGTGTTGATTTAAATGCCTTGTACGTGAGGTGACATGCGTTTACTTGTACATATTGTTGAAAAACCACCTTACTTGAACTGTTCAAATTGTGATATCCTTGATATTTAATTGATTCAATTGTAAGACTTATCTTATGTTCGTTATAGAAGCATGATTAGATAGGATTATCTGTCTAAGTGCCTACTTGTCTTAATTGAACTTCCTGGAACTTGTTGAGACTGGATTTGGTGTAATTTGTAGCTATGTACGTCATATTTCTCTGTGTTTTTCCTTTTATTGACTGTGTTTGTGTTTGTGGACTGCGGGTTCAATTCCCGGAGATCCAATGCTACTGAGGTAAAGGACTGCAGGTTGAATTCCAGGAGATCCTGAGATATTGAGATATGGGTTGCGGGTTCGATTCCCGGATACCCAGAGATACTGATATATGAACTACGGGTTCAATTCCCGAAGATCCTGTGATACTGAGGCAAGGACTATGGGTTCAATTCCCGGAGATCCTGTGAGACTGATATATGGACTGCGAGTTCGATTTCAAGAGATCCTGAGTTGCTGAGTATAGAGAGAGACTGCGGGTTCAATTCCCGGAGATCCTGGACTTGTTGATTTGTACATTGTTGTGTTGATTTCTCCTTGTTTGCTTAATTGTAGACGGTTGCAGTATTTAGTTCATTACTGTTATTTCAGTCCTACTCTTATTTGAACTACTTGATATTATTATTATTATCATTATTTTTATTATTTCTCGGTAGGGCTCTGACCTTCCTCGTCACTACTCCATCGAGGTTAGGCTTGGTGCTTACTGAGTATCGCCGTGGTGTACTCATACTACTCTTCTGCATATTTTTGTTGTGCAGATCCAGGTACATCATATCAGGCGCACTACAGGTTATTTAGGAGCACCTTCAGGAGACTCGAGGTATGATCTGCTACGTCCGCAGATCCGGAGGATCTTCTTCTATTCTTATTAGTGATATCATCTATTTCCTTATCTTCGTTGTATAGACACTCTTGATGTATATAGCCACAGTTGTACTCTTTCTTAGTCTGTGTTGCCCGTGAGTTTCCGGGTCTTGGTAGTTGTGTTTTTTCTAGTATTTAGCGAAGTCTATGTGCCGAGCGGCACTTATTACATTTCTTTTACATCATTCCGCTGTTATCTTACCTTTTCTTTCATGAAAGTGTATATTCCGCATTGTGTTAGTCTTACCTAGTCACGAAGACTGGGTGCCGTCATGACATGTTCACGATTCGTGAACTAGGGTCGTGACATCATTGAAGCCTAGTTTCACGACAAAAAGGTATGACAAGAGCTAAACATTATACTTTCTTGACAGAATATCCACATGTGCATGTCATGGTCATTCGAGTTGGTATCTACTTCTGATAGGTTTCTACTTTGTGGCTTTCTTGTTAGGAATCATCTCTTCCCATTGTCCACTACTTTGTTCCTTTTGTCTTGTTTACTTCCTCCTTCTAAGTCAGTTTGGTCAGAACAAGTGAGAAATGACTTCAAAATTTTCCACCAGCTTTCCAATTGTACAAAACAGGATCTAGTTAGCATAATAAAACGTCATAAGTCATGAAAGAACAGCAAGCACACTGAGCTAGTGACAATCACCATGCTTTGGGATCCTTGCGAAATACAAAAGTTGGTATATATCTATTCATGAACAATGCAACAAGATGAAAGGTTCTTGGTGAATGGATCAGAGATATTTTAGTGGTAGGATTGACAAAAGGTGATTGACCATTGATGCGAGCATGTGATTTTGCCCTATATGAGAATTACTCTAAATAATTCAAAACAAAATAGTTTTGTGTTGTTTGCAACATTTGTGGATTTTGTATTATTTTTCTCTTTTTATTTGCGTTTGTGTGTGCATGTTTATTTGTTAAATTAAGAAACCAAAAATATCGCATTTGCATTCTTAGGATTTAATTCTACCATTTGGAGTAATTAAGTTTTTTTTTACAAAATGAAGAATGCAATTCACAGAAAAATATGTATTTTGCATTTTTTTAGTGTTTAATGTCAATTTTTGTGATTTTTCTTTTAATATGGTGTTTAATTATTTGTGATAATTATTACTTAGAGTTAATTAAAATTTTTTGTTAGTTTAGGTCTTTAAAATTTAAATTTAGTATTAGTTCTAGTTTTTGAAAATAGAAAAAGATTAAATAAAAGAGAGAGATAGATTTGGGCCAAAATCCCCAACCCAAACCAAATACACCAAATTCTCATCACAAACCCAAAAATCCAGCCCAATACCCCCGACCCGGTCAGCCCCATAGCCCAAATAACTACTCGTTCTTCATTTTTCATTCATTTTCTATCCCTAACCAAACCCTAAAGGATCTCTCCCCAAACGCCCCTTTCGTCTTCAGCAGCCATCCGAGCCCAAAAGACCCCAACCCTCATCTTCTCCAGTAGCCACAACCATCTCCACACCTGAATCTCGGTCTACCACCCTTTCCCCGCCAGTCGACCACGCTACGTCGTCAACCAGTAGCAGCGTCCAACTCCGACAATAGCTGCTCACCGTCCTAAACAACCACTGCTACTACTTCATCGAGGAGATGGTTAAAGCTATCGACCAACGACACCACCCAACCAGCAGCAACGACAAGTCGCGTCGTCCATAAGTGCTGCACCAATACAGTCTGTCCTCACTACTCACACATACACACACAATCAGAAATAGTGGCAAGATAGGTGTTCGTTTGAAAGAAAGACAGGATGAATCGTGTTTGATTCGAGGTCGTTTGGTTTCGTTTGAGGTTGCCGGAAGTGTCGAGGTTCAATCCGAGCAGATTCGTGGAATCTGGTTATTTTCTTTTGCTGCTTTATTTTAGTTTTCCTTGCGAGTTCAATCGTCAGAATTCTTATAAAATTATAATATTCGGAGATTCAAATATATTGAAAATCAATTTAGGTTCATCTTTTTTCTCTTTTTTTGAGCTGTTTGAATTTTATGGTGATAAGCATGATTTGTTCTATTTCTGCTTTTCTTCAATAATTGTGACGATTACGTTTTTTTGATTTAGTTTTGATTGTAAACTGTTTCTGAATTTCAGTAATTTCAACACTTTTGGTTTGATAGATTTTATTCTAGTCTTTATTTGATTCTGTTTATATTTAGTTTAAATTTCGACTGGTTAAGTATTGTTGGATTTCCTATTAGCTTTTATCTCTTAGTTAGCCTAATTTGGCATCTCAAGTCTATTTTGGTATTGTTTGATTTTGTTTGAATGGATTAATAATTCTGTTGGTTTATTTAGTTGAATTTTTACTTGTTCATTCAATTTAGTGCTAATTTGCAATTCAACCAGGCTTAAGTGGTTATAGCTAATAGATTTTAGTTTAGGGCAGTAGATTTCAGTAGTATCAGGGGTAATTTGGGAATTGAATTACTCTGCTTTTAAATTAAAGGCTGCTACTAACTAATTGGAAATAAAACACAGTGGGAAAGGCACTTATTGCTGTTTTAAGGAGAAAAATGGGCATTATTGAATAATTAAAAGGCACTAAGAGTAATGGGTTAGTTAAAAAATTGAAAAGGATAATCTGGTAGTGGATGAAGCATTAATTGGTTGCCTATTTAATGAGAACATTCTGATAAGAAGGAGGGGGACACAGAGAATAGAAAGAGAGTTTAAGAGCTTAAGAGATAGAGAAAATATTCTGAAATTACAGAAACAACAGAGATATATAGAGAAGAGAGAAAAAAAGAACTTCAGAAAAGACAGCCAGCTAAGAATTCCTCTAAAATTCACTATTTCATTGTGTGTGTTTTTTTTTTGTGATTTATGGGATTTTCAATTCTTGATAGGAGTTTTAATTTAACTGAGGGCTGCAATGATTTAATTTTGGTTGATTTTAAAGATTTCGGTTCAAGTTTTGGTTGTCCTTTTTTATTACTAGGCATCATTTGATACTCCTGCTGGTTCAAATTTGGTTCAAAGCTGGTTTTCCTTGGTCATTTCTGGGCTAACTCCATTATTGTTGTTTTGTCTTGATGCTATTGACTATTCTTGTCCTATTGTCTTTGCTTCTCCAGGTATATTTCTAACCTTTGAGTAAGGACTGAATACTGAACATGTAATCCGAATAAAGTTTGGTCGAAATGAAGCTGCACTTGAAGTTGACTTTCCTTTTTTTTACTACTTTAATACCTAGTAGCTATGCTTTGAATTAAATGCTAGTTAGGTTATGCTTATCACATGTGTGTTTTGATTCCCTATGGAAGGAAAACCCGTGGTAGTATTTTGCTATGGTTTTGTAACAGGGATTAATTTAATGCTTTGGGACATAGATGGGGTTCAATTGATGCTGAATATTAGATGTTTTTTTATAGCTTTGATGATTATTGGTGTTCATTGAGATGTTATATATGGACTTGTACGTATTTTCTTGGCCCTGTTGATTCGTTAGTTCTTCTGTTGATATTCCGTTTGTTTTGCTATCGCTATTTTGCTTTTGTTAGGTGCGTCTGCTAGTTTTCTACTATCCTCTATTAGGTGGTGAAGAAGGTTTAAGTGCTAATTCCATGAACCTGTCAAATTTGATGGAATTCAGCTATGTTGAGCATCAATTTCGTTTTGTTTTTCTCCGTCTTAAGATGGGAAATTCATCTAGTTGCTGATATTTGAAATTCTGAACTGGTGTTTGTCATGACCCAAATCTGGTCGTGATGGCGCTCAACAATTAAGCTAGGCCAGCCAGACCAATAATTTTTTTTCACAGATAAATATCCGTCCCAAACGGACAACTCAAGAAGAATATATGAGTCATAGAAACTCCAACAATAATAATACGAACAAAATACTGAGAAGTGCGAAACAACTAACACTCTCAAAGATCTGGAGTCACAAGTCTAGAGCCTCTAAACAAAACCGAACAATAGTACAGAATACTGTATGTAAATACTCAAATCTGAACATAAAGTAACAACTGAAAGATATGAGAAGCTAGGTTCTGCGAACGTCGGCAGCTACCTCAGCAACTCGATGTGATTCTGTAAAAGCTCGATTTGCCCGTCTACTTCTCCTGAGTACCTGAATCTGCTCACAAAGGTGCAAGGAGTAGGGGTGAGTACTAAGTACTCAGTGAGTAATAAATATATACAAGTAGCTGAAAGCAATAAATCCACAGAATACCATAAAATATGAAGATAAACTACAGTCCGATCCTCCTACGAACTAGCAACAACAGTACAATACAATTATCACAGATAATTCAACAGATAAAGATGCAATGCAATACACATAACCATTATGGCGTGTAGCCGGATCCATTTAACATCGACAACGCTCACTGGGGGTGTGTACAGACTCTAGAGGGGCTCCTACAGCCCAAGCGCAATACCGCTGCGGCGTGCAGCCCGATCCTCACATCATATCAACCGATGCGGTGTGCAGCCCGATCCATCCTCAGTCCACAACAATCATGTAAGTCACACAAAACCTTAAATTATTTATTTCCAGGTTCCCTTTCATTAATTATGAAAATATGTTAACTTTTATTTAATATTTGCAAAACAGGTGACTTAGCAATTCAATACTGTGATTTCAACCTAGAACTGAGATCAGTGATTTAAGCAAGTATATCTATCACATATATAACTATCCCCTAGGGATACTACAGGTCGACACAAGGCCCCAAACACGCCTTACAGCCCACAATTATATCAAACACAGTGTTTTTCAATCACTAATATCATATTATACTCATTCGGGATGGACTAAATCTCAATTCCCATTCACAATCAATCCCACACCTGCCACGGGGTGCGAGCCACGCCCTACTAGCGTCAAAATGTGCTTAGCCGGGGTTTCAAACCCTTAGGCTACCATATACACAAACTACTCACCTCTAGCCGGTCGTAGACTCATCCACAATGCCCTTTCCTTTCGAATTTGCTGCTTCGCGCGTAGAATCTTGTCAAACCACAATAATTATGTCAATTACGGGTCAAAGAAACATAACCCACTTCAATTTACATGAAATACGCATAAACGCACTAAGTTGGTAAAACCCGACCCCGGGACCACTGCTCGAAAAATTCCGAAATCAGTACCATCGCGATCCTCGTCTCGCCACGAGTCCGTGCATATAAAATTTATCAAATTCGGAGTTCGAATGGCCTTTCAAAACCTAAAAATTCATTTTCAATACCTAGGCTATAATTCTTCACAGTTTCTACCCAAA
The DNA here is from genome assembly GCA_032618575.1 of Nicotiana noctiflora. NCBI lineage: Eukaryota > Viridiplantae > Streptophyta > Magnoliopsida > Solanales > Solanaceae > Nicotiana > Nicotiana noctiflora. The sequence continues at coordinate 55,950 of JASVEL010003145.1, forward strand.
TTCATGAAGATTAATGTTAATTCTACCATAAAATTACGTTTTTGAGTCAAGAAATTTACCTCTGATGAATACCCGATGAATTCCTAGCGTTTTCCCGTGAGTTCTTCTCTCTAGGGTTCAAAATTTGTGTTTTTGGTGAATAAACCCGCGACTACACTGCTTCTGCATTTTTAATTCACTAACAGACCCGTTATTCTATGCATTCGCGATGGGGCTCACGCGAACGCGATGCTCCACTCAGTTAACTCATCGCAAACGCGACACCTCCCACACGTTCGCGAAGCATAATTTCCCAGCCGCCCGGATTCTTGTACGTGAACGCAACATCCAGTCACGCAATCACGAAGCTTCGCCCAACCTTGCCTATGCGAACGCGATAGCCTAGTCGCGAACGTGAGGCTTTAGCCAACCTGGCCTTCGCGAACGCGACCTGGGCCACGCGAACGCGAAGGCTTAAATGCCTGCATAGTCTTCTGCAATTTTCTGCAGATTTTTTCAAGTTTCAAATGCCCGGATAATGGTCCGAATTCATCCCGAGGCCCCCGGGATCCCAACGAAAACCACCAACATACTCCAGAACATAATACAGACTTGTTCCAAGCATAAAAACATCATCATAAACATCAAAATCACCATTTTCACACGGATTCAAGCCTAAGTTTCTTAAAAACTTCCGAAACTAACATTCAATCCAAAATCCGATCAAACAACGTCCGAATGACCTGAAAATTTGCAGACATATCCAAAATCACATAACGGAGCTAGAGAAATTGTCGGAATTCCATTCTGACCCCCGTATCAAAATCACACCTACCATTCGGATTTTGCCAAAATTCAACCTTAGCCAATTCAAGACTAAAACTACACCGGACCTCCGAATTTGATTCCGATTGCTCTTCTAAGTCATAAATGATCCCCCGAAACTAGTCAAATCATCAAAATTCAATTTCGATCTATCTAACTCACCGGTCATTATTCTGTTGACTTTTCCAAACTATCTTTTCATAAAGAGGTATATGACCTCATTTCTATCTAAATTCCTTCCAATTTGCTTCTAACTTTCCAAACACATATAAATAAGCATATTGAAGTGTTAAATGAAGAAAATGGGGCAATAACTCCCTTAACGACGAGTTGGGTCGTTATATTCTCCCCAACTTAAACAAACGCTCGTCCGCGAGCGGGTTAAGAAACATACCCGGAGTATCAAATAAGTGTGGATATCTGCTCCGCATCTCCTGATCGGTCTCCTAAGTTGCTTCCTCCACGAGACGACCTCTCCACTGCAGTTTCACTGAAGCTAAGTCCTTGGATCTCAAGTTACGAACCTCTCGACCCAAAATGGCTACCGGCTCCACATCATAGGTCAAGTACTCATCTAACTGTATCGTGCTGAAGTCTAACTCATGTGACGGGTCTCCAACATACTTCCGGAGCATAGATACATGGAACACCGGGTGAACTCCCGACAAATTGGGTGGCAAAGCAAGCTTATAGGCCACCTCCCCAACTTTCCTAAGCACCTCAAAAGGTCCAATGAACCTTGGGCTCAACTTTCCCTTCTTTCCAAATCTTGTAACGCCCTTCATAGGGAAACCTTCAGCAATACCTTCTCACCCACTGAATAAGAAACATCTCGGACCTTCCGGTCCGCATAACTCTTCTGACGCGACTGAGCTGTGCGAAGTCTCTCTTGAATCAACTTTACCTTGTCTACGGCATCCTGAACTAACTCTGTCCCCAACAATCTAGCCTCGCCGGGCTCAAACCAACCGACTGGAGACCTACACCGCCTCCCATATAAAAGCTTTATACGGTGCCATCTGAATGCTGGATTGATAGCTGTTATTATAAGAAAATTCTACAAGAGGCAAGTAATCAGCCCATGAACCACCGAAATCAATGACACAAGCACGCAACATGTCCTCCAATATCTGAATAGTACGCTCAGACTGCCCATCCGTCTGTGGATGAAATGCTGTGCTCAGCTCTACCCGTGAACCCAACTCTCGCTGAAATGTCCTCCAGAACTGCAAAGTGAACTGGGTACCTCTGTCTGATATAATAGAAATGGGAACTCCATGTAGTCTCACAATCTGGCGGATGAATATCTCCTCCAGCCGCTCCGAGGAGTACGTAGTACACACTGGAATGAAGTGAGCTGACTTGGTCAGCCTATCCACAACCACCCAAACTGAATCAAACTTCCTCATTGTCCGAGGGAGTCCACTAACAAAGTCCATAGTGATCCTTTCCCACTTCCACTCAGGAATATCAATACGCTGGAACACACCACCAAGTCTCTGATGCTCATACTTGACCTGCTGATAGTTTAGACACTATGCCACATGATTCACAATATCTTTCTTCATCTTTCTCCACCAATAATGCTGTCTCAAATCATGATACATCTTTGCGGCACCTGGATGAATAGAATACCGCGAGCTATGGGCCTCCTCTAATATTATCTCACGAAGGCCATCAACATTGGGCACGCATATCCAGCCCTGCATCCGCAACACACCATCACTATCAATAGTGACATCTCTGGCATCATCATGCTGAACCCTGTCCTTAAGGACAAGTAAGTGTGGATCATCATACTGGCGCTCTCGAATATGATCATATAAAGAAGAACGAGCTACTACACAAGCCATAACCCGACCGGGCTCAGAAATATCTAGCCTCACCATCTGATTAGCTAATGCCTGAACATCAACTGCAAGGGGTCTCTCCCTAACTGGAATATACGCCAAGCTGCCCATACTAATAGCCTTCCGGCTCAATGCATCGGTCACAACATTGGCCTTCTCGGGATGGTATAATATGGTAATATCATAGTCTTTAAGTAATTCCAGCCATCTCCGCGGCCTCAAATTGAGATATTTCTGCTTAAACAAATGCTGAAGGCTGCGGTGGTCTGTATATACATCACAAGATACACCACACAGGTAATGCCTCCAAATTTTCAAGGCATGAATAATGGCAGCTAACTCTAGATCGTGAACAGGGTAGTTCTTCTCGTGGGGCTTTAGCTGACGAAAAGCATAAGCAATAACTCTACCCTCCTACATCAATACACAACCGATCCCAACTCTAGGAGCATCACAATATACCGTATAAGACCCTGAAGCTGATGGCAACACAAGTACCGGAGTTGTGGTCAAAGCTGCCTTGAGCTTCTGGAAGCTCTCCTCACATTCATCAGACCACACATATGGAGCATTAGTCAATGTCAGCTTCCTCAAAGGTGAAGCAATAGATGAGAAATCATGAACAAACTGGCAGTAATAGCCTGCCAAGCTGAGAAAACTCCGAATGTCAGTAGCTGAGAAAGGTCTCGGCCAATTCTGCACTGCCTCGACCTTCTGTGGATCAACCCGAATACCATCAGTGGACACTACATGTCCTCGAAAAGTCATAGTATCAAGCCAGAACTCACACTTAGTGAATTTTGCATAAAGTTTTTCTTCTCTCAACCTCTGCAATACCACCCTCAAGTACTGTGCATGCTCCTCCTGGCTGCGTGAATACACCAGGATATCATCAATGAACACGATCACGAAAGAATCAAGGTATGGTCGAAATACACTGTTCATCAAGTGCATGAATGCAGCTGGGGCATTAGTCATCCCAAAAGACATCACCAGAAACTCGTAGTGCATATATCACATCCTGAACACTGTCTTCATAATATCTGAGTCCCTGATCTTCAACTGATGATAGCCCGATCGAAGATCAATCTTAGAAAATACACTAGCTCCCTGGAGCTGATCAAATAAGTCCTCAATACGAGGCAATGGGTACTTATTCTTCACTGTTACCTTGTTCAGCTGCCTATAATCAATGCACATTCTCATTGTGCCATCTTTCTTCTTCACGAACAATACCAGCGCACCCCAAGGTGACACACTCGAGCGAATAAAACCCTTATCTAAGAGTTCCTGATACTGTTCTTTCAACTCTTTTAATTCCGCTGGTGCCATGCGATAGGGAGGAATAGAAATTGGCTGAGTACCCGGCACCAAGTCAATACCAAAGTCAATATCCCTATCAGGCGGCATGCCCGACAGGTCTACTGGAAATACATCCGGAAACTCCCTCACAACGGGGACCGAATCAAGACTGGGTGTCTCAGCCTCAACATCTCTAATGAAGGCCAAATAAGACAAACAACCCTTCCCAATCATTCGTTGGGCTTTTATATAGGAAATCACCTTGTCAAACACATAATCAGTCAAGCCACGCCACTAGATCCTCGGATTACCTGGAATAGCCAGTATGACTGTCTTGGCATGACAGTCCAGAATCGCATGGTAAGGAGACAACCAATCCATGCCTAGAATCACATCGAAATCCACCATGACCAATAGTAACAAGTCAACTCGGGTCTCCAGACCCCCAATAGTAATAAGACATGATCGCTATACCTAATCCACAATAATAGTATCACCCACCGGGGTAGACACATGTACGGGCAAGGCAAGAATACCACGGGTCAGACCCAAATGATGTGCAAAATAAGAAGAAACATAGGAATAAGTGGATCCGGGATCAAATAATACAGAAGCAACCCAGTGGCAGACTAAGATAATACCTGAAATGATAGCATCTGAGGCACTAGCGTCCTTCCTATCCGGAAGAGCATAGAAACGAGCCTGGCCTCCACCAGTACGATCCTCGCCCCTAGGGCGACCCCTAGCCACCTGGCCACCACTCCTAGCTGACTGTGTTGGTGCTGAAGAAATAGGAGTAGAAGACAAGGGCTGATCCATCTGCTGAGACCGCCTACGAAGCCACTGAGGACACTCTCTCTTGATATGGCCCAAATCGCCACACTCAAAACAACAGCCTGAAGATGGAAGAAGGGACTGCTGAGGACCCCTCGCTGCAGATGAATCCTGAGCTGAGGAAGCAGGAGCAGAGCTCTGAGCTGGAAGAGCACTCAATGCAGGCTGACTCTGCTGATGGCCCAGCTGACCTTGATGACCCTGATGGCCCTGACGACCACGATCTGATGAAACTCCACTGGACTTTGCACATCCTGACTGATAATATCTGAATGAACGACCCCTGCTATGCTGAAGCTGGCCCCTAGACGGAGCACCACTGTAACTACCAGTACCACGAGGCCTCTTAGCCTCTCTCTCCTTATGCTCTCTGCGGCGATCTGTCTTAATATGGCGGGTAGCATCAACCACCTTCTCAAAGGTAACTGCCGAAGCTCTCTATCTGGTCATCAATATACAGATGGGATAGATAAGACCATCTACAAATCTCCTAATCCTCTCTCTGTCTGTCTGAACCATCCACATGGCATGGCGGGATAGCTTTGTGAATCTCATCCCATACTGAGTAACCGACATATCCCCTACTTCAACCACTCAAACTGACGACGCAGCTCCTCCTTTTGGGACTGAGGCACATACTTCTCCAAAAATATCGTGGAGAACTGCTGCCAAGTGAGGGGCACTACCCCAGCGGGCCTACGCCTCTCAAAATCCTCCCACCACTGAAATGCTGGACATGTGAACTGAAAAGTGGTGAAAGCAACACCGCTAGACTCCAGAATACCCGTGGTGCGAAGCATACACTGACACTTGTCAAAAAAACCCTGGGCATCCTCGCCCTCAGCACCACTGAATGCCGGAGGCTGTAGCCTCTCAAAACTCTCCAAACGATGCTGCTCATCGTCGGGCATAACCGGAACCACATGAGCAGGAGCTGGTGCAACAAGCGTAACTGGTTGAACTGGAGCTGCCCCAGGTGCCTGAACACCCTGTACCACCGGCTCGGGCGTGCGAGCCACGGGGGTCTGATTCCCCCCCTGCCTGTGAAGAAGACGCTGCGGTAGAGGCTGCAATGATCTGAGCCAATCCTGTGCATACTGATAAGATCTGGGCCAAGGTCTCCTGAAGACCCGGTATCATAATGTGCACTGTCGGTGCCTGAACCTGAGCTGCCGGAGCGTCTGCGGCTGGAACCTGATCCTGAACCTGGGCCACCAGTATTGGAATCTGACCCTGAGTCTGGTCAGCTGGTGGGTCAGCAGGCACTGGTACTGCTTCCCTACCTTTACCACGACCACGGCCTCTTGGTGCTAATGGTGGTCGTCCGCCACGTCCGCTAGCACGTGTTCTCGCCATCTGTGAGAGAATAGAATATGGAAAATTTTAGTTCATGATAACACAAACCGCACAATATGAATCCAAGAAAACTGATGTTTTTCCTAAAGTTTCTGTAGCCTTTCGAGGATAGATACAGACGTCTACGTACCGATCCGCAAAAGCCTACTAAATCGGCTCATGACTCGCGAGTCCTAGTAACCTAGGCTGTGATACCAACTTGTCACGACCCAAATCCGGTCGTGATGGCTCCCAACAATTAAGCTAGGCCAGCTAGACCAACAATTGTTTTTCACATATAAATATCCGTCCCAACTCAAGAAGAATATATGAGCCATAGAAACTCCAACAATAATAATACGAACAAAATACTGAGACGTGCGAAACAACTAACACTCCCAAAGATCTGAAGTCACAAGTCTAGAGCCTCTAAACAAAACCGAACTATAGTAGAGAATACTGTATGGAAATACTCAAATCTGAACATAAAGTAACAACTGAAAGAGATGAGAAGCTAGATTCTGCGAACGTCGGCAGCTACCTCAGCAACTCGATGTGACTCTGTAAAAGCTGGATTTGCCCGTCTACTTCTCCTGAGTACATGAATCTGCACACAAAGGTGCAGGGAGTAGGGGTGAGTACTAAGTACTCAGTGAGTAATAAATATATACAAGTAGCTGAAAGCAAGAAATTCACAGAATACCATAAAGTGAAGCTACACTACAGTCCGATCCTCCTACGAACTAGCAACAATAGTACAATACAATTATCACAGATAATTCAACAGATAAAGATGCAATGCAATGCACATAACCGCTATGGCGTGTAGCCCGATCCATTTAACGTCGACGGCGCTCACTGGGGGTGTGTACAGACTCCGGAGGGGCTCCTACAGCCCAAACGCAATACCGCTGTGGCGTGCAGCCCGATCCTCATATCATATCAACCACTGCGGCGTGCATCCCGATCCATCCTCAGTCCACAACAATCATGTAAGTCACACAACAGCTTAAATTATTTATTTCCAGGTTCCCTTTCATTAATTATGAAAATACGTTAACTTTTATTTAATTTTTGCAAAACAGGTGACTTAGCAATTCAATACCGTGATTTCAACCCAGGACTGAGATCAGTGATTTAAGCAAGTATAGCTATCACATATATAACTATCCCCTAGAGATACTACAGGTCGTCACAAGGCCCCAAATACGGCTTACAGCCCACAATTATATCAAACACTGTATTTTTCAACCACTAATATCATATTATACTCATTTGGGATGGACTAAGTCTCAATCCCCATTCACAATCAATCCCGCACCTGCCACGGGGTGCGAGCCACGCCCTACTAGCATCATATTGTGCTAAGCCGGGGTTTCGAACCCTCAGGCTACCATATACACATACTACTCACCTTTAGCCGGTCGTAGACTCGTCCGCAATGCCCTTTCCTTTTGAATTCGCTGCCTCGCGCATAGAATCTAGTCAAACCACCACAATTATGTCAATTACGGGTCAAAGAAACATAACCCACTTCAATTTACATGAAATACGCATAAACACACTAAGTTGGTAAAATCCAACTCCGGGTACGCTGCTTGAAAAATTCCAAAATTAGTACCCATGCGATCCTAGTCTCGCCACGAGTCCGTGCATATAAAATTTACCGAAATCGGAGTTTGAATGGCCTTTCAAAACCCAAAAATTTGTTTTCAACACCTAGGTCATAATTCTTCACAATTTCTACCCAAATTCATGAAGATTGATGTTAATTCTACCATAAAATTACGTTTTTGAGTCAAGAAACTTACCTCCGATGAATACCCGAAGAATTCCTAGCGTTTTCCCGTGAGTTCTTCTCTATAAGGTTCAAAATTTGTGTTTTTGGTGAATGAACCCGCGACTACACTGCTTCTGCATTTTTAATTCATTGACAGACCCGTTGTTCTATGCATTTGCGATGGGGCTCACGCAAACGCGATGCTCTGCTCAGTTAACTCATCGCGAACGCGACGCCTCCCACATGTTCGCGAAGCACAATTTCCCAGCCGCCCCGATTTCTTCTATGTGAATGCAACGTCCAGTCACGCGATCGCGAAGCTTCGCCCAACCTTGCCTACGCGAATGTGACAGCCTGGTCACGAATGCGATGCTTTAGCCAACCTGGCCTTCATGAACGTGACCCGGGCCACACGAACGCGAACGCGAAGGCTTAAATGCCTGCACAGTTTTCTGCAATTTTCTACAGATTTTTCCAAGTTTCAAATGCCCGGATGATGGTCCAAATTCATCCCGACGCCCCCGGGACCCCAACGAAAACTACCAACATACTCCAAAACATAATACAGACTTTTTCCAATCATAAAAACACCATCCTAAACATCAAAATCACCATTTTCACACGGATTCAAGCCTAAGTTCCTTCAAAACTTCCGAAACTAACATTCAATCCAAAACCCGATCAAACGACATCCGAATGACCTAAAGATTTGCAAACATATCCAAAATCACATAACGGAGCTACAAAAACTATCATAATTCCATTCTGACCCCCGGATCAAAATCACACCTACCGTTCAGATTTCGCCAAAATTTAACCTTAGCCAATTCAAGCCTAAAACTACACCGAATCTCCGAATTCGATTCTGATTGCTCTCCTAAGTCATAAATGATCACCTGAAACTAGTCGAATAATCAGAATTCAATTCCGAGCTATCTAACTCACCAGTCAATATTCGGTTGACTTTTCCAAACTATCATTTTTATAAAGAGGTATATGACCTCATTTCTATCTAAATTCCTTCCGATTTGCTTCTAACTTTCCAAACATATATAAATAAGCATATTAAAGTATTAAATGAATAAAATGGGGCAATAACTCCCATAACGACGAGTTGGATCGTTACAGTATTTCAATCTTCTGTGTCATGCATTTGCACTAATTTATAATAGTTTTCATCTACAAATGAAAGATAATTTTAAGCAGTCATGTACTTGAGTGTGTGGTCAAGTTTAAGTGTCAATTGAATTTTAGAATTGTTCTTTAGTATTCATCATCAAGTCGAATTTTAAAATAGTCAGCTTGGCAAACCATATATTTAGATTTTGAAATCTTTTGCCAATTTGGAAAACGTGTGTCCACTAAGAACAACAGTTTCCTCAGGATTCTTAAAATTATTTGGTGTAGTGAGTTGTGAGTGAATCAACTGCCTTTCTATGATTTGGATATACTTGTTCGTATCTATTTTCTTTTGCTACTGCATTTTAGTATTTCAAGAGTCATGTGGAACACTTCAGTTATTTAAAATTTAGAGATTCAGCATATTGGGCATAGGTGTTAAGCATTTAGTTCATCTTCTCTACGTCAAACTTCTGATGGTCTTTTCATGCCAAATTAATAGCTAATTTTATTATACTATTTTATTAGAGTTGGTTTGGCATTTACAGTAGAATGATGTTATTAGTTGTAGAAATAAGGCATGGCTAAATATGGTTAGAAGTTAATATTCTGCTCCATTGGTTTAAGGTAAACATTTGTACTATTTGTTCTCCCACATAGTATGTTTTAGGCACTTCCCAGTTAATATGCAATTGTGGTTGCGTATACGTTCGTGTAACATGACCATGATCCTAAATTAATTTGGAGTATGCGTTCACGCAACTTTAATCAATCTCTTCTTAATACTAAATTGGGTTACGAGCGTTTAATTAATTGTAGTAGTTTGAGGTGTGCCATTCACTATTCAATCACATATGACCCTCGTGTAAATTTCACAACCTAGATGTAAAAAGAAATAATATTTCGTACAATATCATTCAGGGCTGCCTTAAAATACTATCCTAATTATGTATATATTCGTGTAACATGATTACGATTTTAAAATAAAATAAGATTGGAGTATGCGTTCACGCAAATTGGGCCAAACTATTTCTAAATAAACAAAACGTTATTAATTGTGGACACGTTCCCGTGGCATAATTTTGACGCGTCAAAAAGAATGAGTATACGTTCGCGTAACTCAATTCTTTAAATGCATATAATTCAAGTAATTAAAAGCGGTAAAAAAGATAAATGCACATAAGTTTTAAAAATAAGTAGTTAAACAATTAAGCCAAGTATAAATTGCTAAGCGATCGTGCTTGAACCACGTAACCCGAGAATGCCTAATACCTTCTCCCGCGTTAACACAATTTCTTATCTAAAATTTCTAGTTTGCAGACTTCACTTGGAAAGTCAAAAACTTTCTCGATTTGGGATTCAAGATAAACTGGTGACTTGGGACACCAAAAGCCAATCCTTTCCCAAGTGGCGACTCTGAAAAGAATAAATAATCTCATTTCGAATAATGTCACTTAAAATGGAAAAAATCCCTTGTACATTTTACCCTTCGAGGTAGGGTGCGTAAAAAGGAGGTGTGACAGCTCTGGCAACTCTGCTGGGGAATATGACCCAGAACTTTTGGTTCAGGGTTTCAAAGTTCAAGCTTGTTTTATGATTTTTATTTGTCTTATTTATTATTAATATTATTGTATTTTTGTGAACCTTGGTTCTAAAATGCTATCTGTTTACCGCTTTAATATTATTTGAATTTGTATATAACTGTTTTCTTACGTCACCCCTCTAAGTCTTCTAAATTTATGGTGCACACATGTGCGTGGCCTACTTTCTATTAGAAGTCATACCAATTAGAACGAGATTGGGTCAAGTAACTAGGCCGGGCTGACTTTTGTGCTCCCGGTACATTATCCCCACTTCGGCTTGAGTTGTCCGCTCGGGTAGGCCAAGTATAGAACAACCAACTCAAGATTCTAAACCTAGAATAACAAAGCCTCGCGTTGAATCCGTAGTAGGAACATTTGTTTGCATCACATGCATTTGACTTCGGAGACTCAACACTGGGGTTGAGTCCGTCTAGGACAGGTGTACCTGAAATATAAACACCAATATGATGCATCCTACTTACTACTTGTGCATTCATTTACTTTAGATTTGCATGTTGATCGGCTTGTAAGGAAAGTTTAGAAAAATAGCAGTATGTGGGTAAAGAGATTTAATCACATGCTTCGAAAAAAAATTCCAAGTAGTGTCGAAACTCTACCCAATTTTAAAAATTGTTTATTTTGTTTTCCCAATAAAATGGAAAAAGGGTCATGTTTTCAAAAATAGATTGTTTTATTTTCCAATGAAAAAAAAGAGTTGTGTTAAAAAAATACTTAGTTTTATTTGCCGATGAAAAAATGTTGTGGCTTGCTTTCAAGAACAGTTTGTTTTATTATAACCGAACTACGCTCGTTTGATTCTCACCGGATGTGAGATACATAGGCAACCTTCGTCGGGTCCAACCTCATCTTTTGCAAAAAATAGCAAAAAAAGAAAAGAAAAAAAATCAAAATTTTTAAATCTTCGTCATAAAGAAGTCTGGTGATGCTGTTTTTGTCAAATATAGCCGAATGTTCCCGAAAGAGGCGCCAGAAGGATGACTTTGTATAAATAGCCACCTTTGGTCATTTTTAGTATTTTGGTCGGTTAGCTAACGCAACCTTGAAATCTTCGTCCTCGAGGCGCTGAAATATCGTGTTTGCAATACCGGGTCTTTTGTTTTAATTCAAAAAAGAAAAAAAAAGGTCAAAATTTTAATTTTTTTTATAAATAAATCGGGTGATGCCCCTTTTTTCAGATATAACCAAATGTTCCCGAGAGAGACGTCGAAAGGCTGACATTGCATAAACGGCCACTTTTCGTCATTTTTTAGAATTTTGGTCAATTAGCTAACGCAACCTTAAAATCTTCGTCCCCGAGGTGCGGACAGGCCGTGTTTGCCAAGCCATGTCTTTTATTTTAATTTAAAAAAAGCGTTAGTGGGCAAGTAAATGTCGTTTCGGTCAAAATAAGCTAAGCCAGTTTCGGCTGTGTTTTAAACCGTTCTTGCCGAGATAGACTTATAATATCTTTCAATTGTCCGAGATAGACTTATAATATCTTTCAATTGTCGAAAGGTTGTCTTCATAAAAGAACAGATAAGTTTGTAAAAGTAATCCCTCCCGTCCTAAAAAATTCATATGAAATTGAGAAAGGGCCACGTTTGCAAAAATAGCCATTTGGTTGAAATTGGCAAATAAGGAAGGAATGTGCGAGTGTTTTTTTTAATTTATATTTTTTTTTGATTAAAGCATGTGGTATTTGATTTTCAAGTTTGTAACTATTCTTTCGTCAAAGTCTGTTAGTATGGTCAGTTTGTTAAACTTTATAATCAAGTTTGTTTTTTTATGAAAATTCCAAAAAAATGTTTTATTATTGTTTACCTTTTATCGGTCCAAACTACGAAAGGCCTGATTCATGCGGGGTCATGATACGTAGGCAATCTCCATAAGATTTGACCACAACCAAAAAGCACAAAAAATTGAAAAATGAAAAAAAATCGAAAAAAAAGTGAAAAGTTTTGATAATAATAAAGGACTAACTGAGTCCACACAAAAAAAAAAAAGAAATAGAAAATATGTTGTTAATAATGATGCCCGTCTGAGTCCATTCTAACATGGTCTATTTTGAATTGTTAATAAAATTAAAGTGGTTGGTTGTGGTAACTCTTCCCTGCTAAAACAGAGGAAAAGGACAATGACAGAGAACCTCGGAATTGAGTGGGTCAATACCAATGACCGACAACACCTGATTGAACGGAACCATGGGTTGGTAGAAGAAGTAAAAATATTGAGACAACATGTGGCAGACATGTATCGGGCATGGATGGTCGGGAAAGCACCACCCTCGCCGCCACCTAGCTTCCTGGACTTTGTCCTTACCCATACACTGAACCCAATACCAGATGATCCCCCACATTCTCTATATATACCCGCCTATCACAACTTTTCCGGCCAGCCGAGTAGCTCTGTCACTCGTCCTCCAGCTATGTTTTCCCTATGCTACTCCCCTCCCCAACACCACTACTCTCCCCGAGCCACCCAAAATAATGCATCACCGTCCTGGTACCCCAACCACAATGCACCACCATATGCTCCACATCCACAAATGTCATGCCCACCCCCACAAGTCTACCGAAACCCTCTTGGTTCAGGTTTCTGGCCCAATCAAACATTTAAGAATGAGAGGTTGCATAGAAATAAAATATTTACTCCATTGGGAGAATCATACGCCAGTCCGTAGGCTAAGGAAATTGGGCATGTTGAAGCCGATTAAGATAAAAATGTCGAATCCTCTTCCGAAGAAGTTTAATCTTTTTCAAAGGTGCGCATACTGTTCAGATGCCCCGGGGCACGACATAGAGACATGTTGGAGTCTAAAGAATGCAATTCAAAAGCTTATTGATATAGGTAACATTTTCATGCCAAGTCCAAACGCAACAAACACTGGCCAAAGTCAATCTCCAGTGCATAATGAGACGCGTATGGCAGGAATGATTGATCGTAAAAATGAGCCGGCAGAAAACCAGAAGCAGTTTGCACTGAATAACGTGATTAATACTTGCGAAAATTCCAGCAATCTTGGTGTGAAATTTAGTGGCTGAGACACCTTGCTTGGTAATTAGGAAGACTTTCCATTTCTCAATCAATCAGAGTGGAGTTTTGGTGGTTTATTGTTTTTGTCATTTATGGTCGTCCAGATTATTTCAGGGTTGCAATCTGGATATTGTCTTGTATATCAAACCCTTCTATCATTTTATTTTGTCTAGTTTCCTTCGATCATATTATTTCATTTAGTATTGTCTAGGTTTGTTAAGGGTTGTACCCCAGTTTATTGTGTTTGATTTTGTTGAAAACCCTTTCCCTGTTTGTTTAATGCGATCCGCTATTTTCTATTATTTCTAGTCATTTGTCTTTGATCTAAGTCTTTATAGTTCTTTTTTTGTCGACTTTAGTGACATGAAATGCGCGCATAAGGTGTGCCTAATCTTAAAAGTTAATCATAAATTCAATGGGAGGTGATCAAGATATTTAAAGGAAATAAGAGCGGTATGAGATTATTTGAAACGCAAGTCATGAGAAACTGGGGCATGTAAAACACAAAGAAAACCTTAAAGGCAAGTTGGCCATGTTGACATAGGGGTCGCTCGTGATACTTGTAACGACCCGGCCCGTCGTTACGGGAATTTACCACCCCGTCATGTTGCAATTACATGTTTTATGCTTTTATATCGGTGTTAGAGCCTATCGGGTGAGTTAGGAGTGAATTGAATTGAAAATGAAGCAAATAGCATGTTTGAAGGAAGTTTGAATATGAAAAGTCAACCTAGAGTTGACTATCGAGTTAGAGTACTCGAATCGGATTCTGATGATTTGACTAGTTTCGGGGGATCATTTATGACTTAGGAGAGCAATCGGAATTGAATTTGGAGGCCCGGTGTAGAAATAGGCTTGAATTGGCTAAGGTTGAATTTTGGCGAAATCCGAACGGTAGGTGAGATTTTGATCCGGGGTCGGAATGGAATTCCGACAGTTGCAGTAGCTCCATTAGGTGATTTTGGATGTGCCTGCAAAATTTCAAGTCATTCGGGCATCGTTTAGTCGGGTTTTTGATTGATTGTGTAATTCGGAATGTTTTAAGGAATTTAGGATTTAATTCGATGTGAATTATGGGTTTTGATGTTGTTAGACGTGTTTTGAGGATTGGAGCAAGTTCGAATAAGGTATTAGGATGTGTCGGTGTGTTTGGATGGGGTCCCGGGGGCCTCGGGGTGTTTTCGGATGGCTAAACGGGAGAAAATGTGGAAAATTGCAGGTTTGGGATTCTGGTTCTGTTGTTTTCGCTCCTGCGGAAATGGGGGCGCAGGAGCGAGTCTGCAGAAGCGGACAAGAGGGCGCAGGGGCGAGTGACTTCGCAGGAGCGGAATCGTCTCCGCTGAAGTGGCGTGGTAGGAGCGAAGATGAGACCGCAACAGCGGTCAAGAGAGAAATGGGGGAAAACCGCAGAAGCGGATTTATTGACCGCATAGGCGAGTCCGCAGGAGCGGACTCTTGATCGCAGAGGCGGAAAGGACCGCAGGGGCGGAATGTTATCCGCAGAAGCGGACCCGCAGGAGCGGTCCGTGTATCGCAGGAGCGGATATGGCCAAATAGGCCTGGGTTCGCAGAAGCGACCAATTGGTCGTAGAAGCGGTTCCGCAGGGGCGGAAAATGGTCCACAGAAGCGAAAATCGCATTGAGTTAAGTGTATCATAAGTTAGAAAATTTCAGAAACATTTCACACATTTGGGTCTCGGCTTTAGAGGCGATTTGGGCAATTTTGAAGGGAAACTCAAGGGAAATCATCAGGTAATCAACTATGGACTTAAACTATGATTAGTATTGATAATATTATGCGATTATATCATGAAAATGGAGGAATTTGGGGTGATTCATGGAAGAATTAACCCTAGGCTTGAACTTTAGAAAATCAAGGTTTTGAATGGGCAAATGGAGTCCGATTTTGGTAAATTTTATATGTATGGACTCGTGGCGAGACGAGGGTTCTGGAAATATGAGTTTCGAAGTTTTTCGAGATGTGGGCCTGGGGCTCGGGTTTTGCCAAATTTCGTGATTTTTGATATTTTTCGAGTTCTTTCGATTGGGTTATGTTCCATTAGCCTATTTTGATATATTTGTACTGATTTTGACTAGTTTTGACGTGCGTGGATGCCGGTTCGATGAGCTAAGGCATCGCGGGCATGAGTTTTCGTCTGTTCGAGGTGGGTAATACTTGTAAATGATGTCCTGAGGGTTGGTAAACCCCGGACTTGCACATCTTAGTGCTATGTTGAGGTGACTTGCACGCCGGATAACGGGCGTGGGGTAGAGCACCGTTGGGGATCGTGACTTGGTCCGTCCCGCGTAATAAATAATAACACCTAATTGTTGAAATGAATTGGACTAATTATCATGTTTGGGCTTCGTGCCGATTATTTGAATCCTTCGGGGATTGGTATCATTGTCTTGATAACACTGTGCATATTTTATTCTAAATTTAAGGTTTAAAATGGTATTTTGCTATTCAGCATTTTTATAAGGTCATGAAAAACTTCCGTATGTTAGGGCATGACATTTCATGTGAGCATATGCATACGCATGCATGGATCGGACTGCACACCGCAGTGGTATATGGATCGGGCTGCGCGCTGCAGCAGGTGTGAGATTAATATTGTGCTTGGGCTGTAGGAGCCCCTCCGGAGTCTGAACCCCCACAGTGAGCACGGGTACCCAAATTGGATCGGGCTACACGCCGTAGCGGTCATATGCATTGCATGTCATACATACATTGGTTTATGTGTACTACGTGGCATAACATTCAGCACTCATACATTAACGGCACACATGCATTAGTTGCCTTATTGACCAGATCTCCTGGTGTAAATTGATAAGGAGTGCTGAGCCCGAGGGGCTGATTTGAGTGCAGACTTGCACTGCTTGAGATTGTATCCAGGTATTGGTATATTATCATGAAAGAAAGTAGCTAAAAATCGAGATTCCTAAATAATCTACTCACATATGCTTGAAAGGAATAAAAAGATAGTTCCGTATTGTGTAGCATGAGATAGTGCCTATCGTGGTTTTCTTCCCTTCAGCATTATTTACTTTTATTACTGCTGAGTTGGAAGTACTCACACCCGACTCCCTGCACCTTGTGTGCAGATCCAGGTACATCACAGCAGGGCTGATTCTATTGCGGCTCGGGAGTGCTTTTGGACAGTCGAGGTAGCTGCCAGCGTTCGCAGGACCTGATTCTCCAGTTTGTCTGTATTTTTGTTCTGATCATCCCACACTTGTGCACGGTTATATTCACTATTTACACTTTGTATACTCTGTAGAGGCTCATGACTCTTGACCCTTCGGTTTGTGGGAGTTGGCACGTGTTGGGACTGGGTTCCCTATTTTTAATATATCTATCACTATTGTGCTTAAATTGGATAAAGTGAGCTTGTGGCTCCGTGGTTATTGTTGATTGGTCGGGCTGGCCTAGCAGTGTGCTGGGCGCCATCACGACCGGATTTGGGGTCGTGACAAGTTGGTATCAGAGCCTAGGTTTACTAGGCCTCATGAGTCTTGAGCCGGTTGGTAGAGTCTTGTGGATCGGTACGGGGACGCCTGTACTTATCCTCGGGAGGCTACGAACCTTTAGGATACACTTCACATTTCTTGGAATTCTTATCGTGCGTACTTGATTCATCTTGAGATATGCTTTTGAAATTCCTTCCGCACGTCTGTGTACGCATCGAGTGCTCAGTAATATAAGTGCCTTATGTGTAGTGGAACGAGTTCAAACTCAGGAAGAATAAAATGATTATGCTATGTGTATCCTGGTGGAAGGTATTGTGCTGAAATGCTAAATTGAGGCGAGATATGTGGATTGGTTCTCATGTGTAATTGAAAGGTAGTTGATATGTGTTATGATTTGAGCAGGTACAATGCATGTTCATGTACCAAATATGATAATATAATTTGTGTAATATTGAGACTAATGTTGTCGATATGGATTGTGATGTCTTGTCGAGTTGTGGATGTATTGTTAGAATGGTTTGGTGATTCTCTGGCAGGTGGATAGGCCAATTTACAAAGGAAACTCTGCCAAAAGTTTTGGAAAATTTGGGACTTAGAAAGATTTCTGTCACTTAAAGAGAGTGGGCTTATTGGTGGTGCATGTATATCTGCAAGAATTGCAGAAGAGCTAAGGTCTCTGATGATTCGAGTCTCTATCAAGGCTTGTAAATGACTTGAGTTTAATCTCATATTAACATTTCGGCATCACTTGAGTAATAATGATATGAGTGGTTGAAAGTGCTTTGATGTATGACTCCGAGCTAAGTTGGGGAGGTTGTTATTGATTAACCGATTGCACTGTCGTGTGCTGTGTTGGCTCTGTCTCTAGGTATGTTTGGGAAATTTTGATAAAGGTTATGGTGCTTCATAGATGTGAAGAAATACTAGGATGTTTTGAACTGATGTTGATAATGATGTTCGGTGTATAGAAAGTTAAGATAGCTAATTGTGTTTGTATATAATCATGATCTGCATTGTCAGAGTTCTAACAAGGCACGAGTGGTCCTACCCAATAGGACAGTTGAATTACAGCTGAATAAGGGTGAATGATGCCCGAGAATGGTTTTGCAGTGTTCAAGATTTTGCTTGTAACAGTCAGGTGCCTTAAGATTTGTGTATGTGGCTAAAGATGGCGGTTTCGTTAGAGAAGATCAAGACTTGTGTTATATCATGTGAATGATGGGATTCTAGGTATCCGTATTGGGAAGTAATGATAAAAAAAAAAAAAATCGCGGGAAGTTCATCAAAATAAAGTATGGTAGAATGTGGTACTTTTGGGAAACATTGAGAGTATTTAGTGGCCTATGGGTCTTAGACCGTGTGGTCTTGTGTACGAGTCTCGTGTGGTAACATGAGTCGATGTATTATGGTACTATAGTAAAGACTGATATGAAATTAGAGATGAATCAGAAAGGATACCGGGTAAATGGAACGACTTGTTAATAAACTAGAATGGTATAAAAAGGAATACAATTGATTCCTGGTGTGTGGTTGAAGTAATGAGTCTTGCAGACATTGCATCAAAGCTCTTGAGTGCTGGCAGTTGTGTAACTTGATATGGGTATAAGGACTCAGTCCTGGCAGTTAAAATTATGCAACGAATGGGAAGAAACAGTTTATGATGTGTTTTATCATGGTTTGAAAATGAGTATATTCCTGTCAGTATGCGAAGCGTGGAATGTGTAATGAGTTTTTCTTCTATATGGGATCACGAAAGTCCTTGACTAGTTGAGTGCGCCGATGTTGAGGCGGAGGAAAGGGATATGAATTTCCATGTTTTCTTAGTGTGATATGGTATACACGATGTGTTATGGAAAGTTGATAATGGTATATTCTAGGTTTTGAGATCAGTTCATAATATATGGGAAGTCAATAAAATTATTGAGCGGCGCGGACAACTGCAGGTGAATTAAGAATCGATCTTTCCGATGATTTAAGAAAATGGTACTGCTATTCTATTAACTTGGCAGGGAATATGATCTGATAATATCCAGTGGTATGGTGGTATTCTCTTGTTGGATCGACTATAATAATTGAGTCGTTGATGGCATAGTAAAATTTCTGAATGGCTTTCGTGGTATGAATGGATGCTTGATGTGCGTTATGTATTTGTATGGTGAAGTACGAAATCAAGCATGGTGATTCATATGTTATATGTGTGTTGGAGAATAGAAGTTCTTGCAACCCGCCTACGCAATGGTTGTATATCATGTGTATCGACACCGTTTGTGATTATTGGAGATCGGAAGTCCTAGAGGCTCTCTCTTAACTTGATATGACGAATTTGGGTTATGATACCTTATTTCAGACTGGTTGACATAAGTCAGGTCGTCTAGACTAATGTGATATGAACTATGTCGGAAAATGGCACAAATTGCGTAGCGGAGAGCATCAAAGTATGCTCCAACAGAGTAGTTGTACCCAGGACCATCGGACGGCTGGTAGGCATTGCTTTGTCAGTTGGACCTTAGTGGCGGATGTTAGTGTAGAAGTATCTACCATTGATTAGTTCTGGTATTGAGAAACGTTGTTAGATGCATTTCATGTGGCCGAGCTTGAGACTATATATATATGTTTGCTATAATGAGAAAAAAATTCGACTCGATATGCATTTCCTTTTGCGAGATTTATGCGTGGATCGGGTGGCACGCCACCACGAGTTATTTGGATCGGGTGGCACACCGCCACATGTATGGTACCTGGATCGGGTGGCACGCCGCCACGGGTATGTCATTGGAACGGGTTGCGCGCTGCAACAGTATATTGTGAAAATATAGTTAGTTATAATTACCTGGTATACAATACTTCCTCGCTTCTGAGGAAAAGACCGTTTTGAGTATCGCTTGGCGAGTGGCACATCGGTTGTGTCCTTTCGGGATTTAATAGCATACGTTAATTGTTTCACCGTGGGTGAGGTTGATTGCTTGGGTTCAAGACCTAGATCTGTGCGTGGCTAACCGTTTTGAGCTTGGTAGCTTGAGGTGCTTCATGAGTAATAGTGTTTGGATAGAATCACGAATCGTGGCAAGGCCACGTGATGTTATGACCTCTCGAGGAGGATTCGGGTACTCTATTTCTATAATGCGAGACGCGATCTCAGTTCTATGTTATGATGGCACAGAGGGATTAAATTGCAGCTCTATTTGCTGGAGACAGTTGTCATGAATTGATCTGTCATGATTCGAGTGTGTGCATACATTTCTATTGGAGCCTATGTTGTGCTCGTCGTGGCTTAGGCCGGTGTTGAGGTGTTTATCACCGGTGCGGTGTGTTATAATCGAAATGACCGTTGGAGTCATTAATGAATACGAGCATATTGGATCTTGGCTTGTTAGAAAGGTAAAAATCGAGGTTTGGCTCCGAAACCTATCGTGGTATGAGTTTTAAAAAGGGAAATAGATTCACAAATGGTTAACCTGAGAGATGGGTTCGATATATCGCGTGTTCGGTTGCCGTGGGCATGATATGAAGGTGTTGGAACAAGACTCTATCTAAAAAAAAGGGTTTTTCAGTTGGTATTTGGTTATCATGGGAAATTGTGTGATTAGATACTATTGTCTCGAGTGATTGGGTTGTTTGATACATCATATGATCTCAGCCGGAGTAGTTAATATGGGTTATTGCAGTGGATTCGAGTGTATCCTGAGTATAGACTTGGGATTTGCATTTGGCCTATGATTTCAGAAAGTGCAATGTGATTTATGGTTCAGATGGTCCGTGAAATTTTGACTATATGGTGTTTTCGGACTTATGTGAGATAGGGTGACGTATGATCGCCCGAGTATAAGCTTGGTAAGGTCATTCAGCTATTGAGTTGTTTCTAGTACAACTCTGAGTACGCTCGAGGACGAGCGATTGTTTAAGTTAGGGAGAATGTAACGACCTGGCCTGTCGTTACGGGAATTTACCACCACGTCATGTTGCAATTACATGTTTTATGCTTTTATATCAGTGTTAGAGCCTATCGGGTGAGTTAGGAGTGAATTGAATTGAAAATGAAGCAAGTAGCATGTTTGAAGGAAGTTTGAATATGGAAAGTCAACCTAGAGTTGACTATCGAGTTAGAGTACTCGGAATCGGATTCTGATGATTCGGTTAGTTCCAGGAGGTGATTTGTGACTTAGGGGAGCAATCGAAATTGAATTTAGAGGCCCGGTGTAGAAATAGGCTTGAATTGGCTAAGGTTGAATTTTGGCGAAATCCGAATGGTAGGTGAGATTTTGATCCAGGGGTCGGAATGGAATTTCGACAGTTGCACTAGCTCCGTTAAGTGATTTTGGATGTGCCTGCAAAATTTCAGGTCATTCGGGCATCGTTTAGTCGGGTTTTTGATTGATTGTGTAATTCGGAATGTTTTAAGGAATTTAGGATTTAATTCGATGTGAATTATGGGTTTTGATGTTGTTAGACGTGTTTTGAGGATTGGAGCAAGTTCGAATAAGGTATTAGGATGTGTTGTGTGTTTGGATGGGGTCCCGGGGGCCTCGGGGTGTTTTCGGATGGCTAAACGGGAGAAAATGAGGAAAATTGCAGGTTTGGGATTCTGGTTCTGTTGTTTTCGCTCCTGCGGAAATGGGGGCGCAGGAGCGAGTCCGCAGAAGCGGACAAGAGGGCGCAGGGGCGAGTGACTTCGCAGAAGCGGAATCGTCTCCGCTGAAGCGGCGTCGCAGGAGCGAAGATGAGACCACAGAAGCGGTTAAGAGAGAAATGGGGGAAAACCGCAGAAGCGGATTTATTGACCGCATAGGCGAGTCCGCAGGAGCGGACTCTTGATCGCAGAGGCGGAAAGGACCGCAGGGGCGGAATGTTATCCGCAGAAGCGGACCCGCAGGAGCGGTCCATGTATCGCAAGAGCGGAAATGGACAAATAGGCCTGGGTTCGCAGAAGCGACCAATTGGTCACAGTAGCGGTTCCGCAGGGGCGGAAAATGGTCCGCAGAAGCGAAAATCGCAGTGAGTTAAGTGTATCAGAAGTTAGAAAATTTCAGAAACATTTCACACATTTGGGTCTCGGCTTTAGAGGCGATTTGGGCGATTTTGAAGGGAAACTCAAGGGAAATCATCAGGTAATCAACTATGAACTTAAACTATGATTAGTATTGATAATATTATGCGATTATATTATGAAAATGGAGGAATTTGGGGTGATTCATGGAAGAATTAACCCTAGGCTTGAACTTTAGAAAATCAAGGTTTTGAATGGGCAAATGGAGGCCGATTTTGGTAAATTTTATATGTATGGACTCGTGGCGAGACGAGGGTTCTGGAAATATGAGTTTCGAAGTTTTTCGAGATGTGGGCCTGGGGCTCGGGTTTTGCCAAATTTCGTGATTTTTGATGTTTTTCGAGTTCTTTCGATTGGGTTATGTTCCATTAGCCTATTTTGATATATTTGTACTGATTTTGACTAGTTTTGATGTGCGTGGATGCCGGTTCGAGGAGCTAAGGCGTCGCGGGCATGAGTTTTCGTCGGTTCGAGGTGGGTTATACTTGTAAATGATGTCCTGAGGGTTGGTAAACCCCGGACTTGCACATCTTAGTGCTATGTTGAGGTGACTTGCACGCTGGATAACGGGCGTGGGGTAGAGTACCATTAGGGATCGTGACTTGGTCCGTCCCGCGTAATAAATAATAACACCTAATTATTGAAATGAATTGGACTAATTATCATGTTTGGGCTTCGTGTCGATTATTTGAATCCTTTAGGGATTGGTATCATTGTTTTGATAACACTATGCATATTTTCTTCTAAATTTAAGGTTTAAAATGGTATTTTTCTATTCAGCATTTTTATAAGGTCATGAAAAACTTGAACAAGGTCTTAATAACATTTTTAGCTGTGACTAACATGATATTGTTGCCCGTAGGGCTTTCTTGATTATTTGTTAGACTGATTGGGCCGAGGGCCGTATGTTAGGGCATGACATTTCATGTGAGCATATGCATACACATGCATGGATCGAACTGCACGCCGCAGTGGTATACGGATCGGGCTGCGCGCCGCAGCAGGTGTGAGATTAATATTGTGCTTGGGCTGTAGGAGCCCCTCCGGAGTCTGAACCCCCACAGTGAGCACGGGTACCCAAATTGGATCGGGCTACACGCCGTAGCGGTCATATGCATTGCATGGCATACATACATTAGTTTATGTGTACTGCGTGGCATAACATTCAGCACTCATACATTACTGGCATACATGCATTAGTTGCCTTATTGACTAGATCTCCTAATGTAAATTGATAAGGAGTGCTGAGCCTGAGGGGCTGATTTGAGTGCGGACTTGCACTGCTTGAGATTGTATCCAGGTATTGGTATGTTATCATGAAAGAAAGTTGCTAAAAATCGAGATTCCTAAATAATCTATTCACATATGCTTGAAAGGAATAAAAAGATAGTTCTGTATTTGTGTAGCATGAGATAGTGCCTATCGTGGTTTTCTTCCCTTCAGCATTATTTACTTTTATTACTGCTGAGTTGGAAGTACTCACACCCGACTCCCTGCACCTTGTGTGCAGATCCAGGTACATCACAGTGGAGCTGATTCTATTGCGGCTCGGGAGTGCTTTTAGACAGTCGAGGTAGCTGCCAGCGTTCGCAAGACCCGATTCTCAAGTTTGTCTGTATTTTCGTTCTGATCATCTCACACTTGTGCACAGTTATATTCACTATTTACACTTTGTATATTTTGTAGAGGCTCATGACTCTTGACCCTTCGGTCTATGGGAGTTGGCACGTGTTGGGGCTTGGTTCCCTATTTTTAATATATCTATCACTGTTAAATTAAATTGGATAAAGTGAGCTTGTGGCTCCGTGGTTATTGTTGATTGGTCGGGCTGGCCTAGCGGTGTGTTGGGCGCCATCACGACCGAATCTGGGGTCGTGACACAAACGCTGACCAAATAACATGAAAACTAACCCACATTAGTCAAATGGGCAGATATTGTCAATCCTGGGACAATCAGAAGATATAGCGAATGTCTAATTGTATTGTTTGTACTTGGCATGTTTTCAAGATTGGAATGACGAAGGCATTTTGTTCTGCTACCCAAATACTTTATCCTTCGTTAACCCTTCGAGCCTTATGTATTTTCTTTCATACCCCTCATTCAAACTTAGTAGCAAAGGAACACATAGAGAAAGAAGAGAAAAGAAAAAAAAAAGCAAAAAGAGAAAAGGAAAAGAAAGCAAAGCAAAAAGAGAAAAGAAAAAGAAAGAAAAGGAAAAAAAGAAAAAGAAAAAGAAAAAAATAACAACAACAAAAACAACAAAAAGAAAAGAAAGAGCTAAAGAAAAAGAAAAAATGAATGAAAAAGAGAAATAGAATAACGAAGAATTGGGAACTACGTTTGACCGGATTCCTCAAAGAGGATACGTAGGCGCTTCACAGCTCGGCCATAGCGTAAATAAAACTAAAAAATTCTCAAGCAAGAAACTGGGAAAAATAATTATATTTATTATAAATAAATCTGGGTCCGGAGGTTGTAAATTGTGAACCCAAAGTTGAATTGTTTTGAGCCTTTAATACCCTTTCTTTCTAGCCCTATCCAAATCCCACATTACGGTCCAAAGAAACACCTTTTGACCAATCTTATAAAGAGGCCAAGTCAGGCAAATGAAGAAGTCTTATTAGAACATAACACTCTGATTCCCAGCAGAAAAGACTTTGACCTCCAGTAGAAAAAATATGAGAGTCTTAGCGATAACACCCCTAATCCTCAGCTGAAGAGTAATACAAATGAGAGAGTCATAGCGGTGAAAACCTTCACAGGCACCATAAGGCGATGAAAGCTGAGAGAAAAAATGAAATGAGAGAGGCTTGATAGTGAAAACCCTTCAGGCACTGCAAGTCGAACAAAGATTAAGAATTAGATGGGAAAGCCCCAGACAAAGATTATGAAAGGCGAATTAACGACGGAGGATAAGCTATATGTCCATGTCGTGGCCATTAGAGTTGGTATCCGCGTTTGATAGGTTTTTATTTTTATTTTTATTTTATAATTTTTCTTTTTAGAGAGTCATCCTCCTCCTTTGTTTTTTATTCTGCTCTTTTTTTATCTTTTTTCCTTTCATTAAAAATTCCCGAATAGAGTCTTTTTGTGAGAAATAACTTCAAAATTTGCCATCAACTTTCCAATTATGCAAGACGAGATCTGATTGGTACACCCAAGTGGTGTAAGTCAGGAGGAAACAAGCACAAGGCCAGTGTCAAAAAGGATACTTCCCAGCAAGAGGAAATTGACAATGGGATGGATCAGTGCCACGGAGGATATCTCCAGCAAAAAGCGAAGGTTGATAACCTCAAGGCCAAGGACAATGAGACTCAAAGGTTGGGGAAATGCTCGTTCCCAAGCTATGCCACAAAAATAAAAGGGATATCCCCAACAAAAAGGAATTTTCAGTGACACGGATTAACGGAAAATGGTTCATCAGCAAAACAAGAAAGATCCTCAAGTAGAGTCACTGACATAGGAATTTGGGTGGTCAAGATACCAGTGGAAAACAACAGTGAAAGGCTTGTGAACAAAAAGTCGTCAAGGAGGGCGGGGAAGCAAGAAAGGGAAAAACTATCCCCGGCAGGAATATCATCCCCAGAAAATAATAATATCCCCAGCAAGTTTTGACAATGAAACACAGAGCAAGGAAAGAGGAGGAGAACCATCCCTAGCAGGAGCATCACAACCAACCACCGCGTTTTGAACTAATAAATTTTTCTTTGATTTGAAGCAGGAAAATGAGAGGTTATTGGTGAAGGAAAGACATGCCACAAAGAAGATTAATAAACTGGGGCAGAAAATTTTCTCTCACTACGAAAATTTTCTTGAATCAAATACCCAGTTAGGGAAGACGGAAGATAACACAAGGTTGTGAAGGAAATGGAAATCCCAACCAGTTTACGGGAGAAAGGCGATGCGAAGTTTTGGAGAAAAGCAATCTTGAGAGAAGCGAGATAGCCCAAGTTTTAAGGATAAGTGATCTTTAAACCAATGTTATCCCCAGCAGTGTTGAGAGGAGGAAAGCAACAAGCGTTAATGGGAGAAGTTGTATCCCCGATCGACAAGATACAAAAATGAGGCGCTGGATGGAAAAGCAAAAGGTCAGTGTCATCCCCAACAGTTTTTAGAAGAATGAAGCGCTAGTTTTGAAGGGATGAAAAGTCCTCGGCAGTGTTATATTCAACAGCTTTCAAAGGAGCGAAGCGCAAGTTTTGAAGGAAGTTTTGAAAAAGGAAAGAAGAAAATGGATTCACCAATAGTGTATTCCCCAGCTAATAACATTTTAATCCCCGTTAAATCTCGAGAGAAAATAAAAGATTTGAGGGAAGTAAAGAGGAGGGGAAGAAAGGAGACTTCCCTAGCGGAATTACCTCCCAATAAGTAAGTAAATAATTCCGGCAGTATAATCCCCGACAATTGAGAGGAAATACAGCAGGAGTCTTGAGAGAAGCAGTTCTAAAAGGAGAAAATACAGGGATAAGGAAATGGTTCAGGAAGCAAAGGAAGACGACGGTAATAGATTAAAGGAAACATTATTGATTGAAATCAGGTGCCCACCTGAAGAACGGAAAGGCGTTATCTTTTTTGTGGAAGTTTTAAATTATTGTTGAAGTCAGGTGCCCGCTTGAAGAACGGAATGGCGATTTATTTCTAGAGTTTATTGTTGAAGTCAGAAGCATGCCTGAAGAATGGAAAGGCGTTATCTATTTTAAGTGGAAGTTTAAAATTCTTGATTGAAGTCAGGTGCCCGCATGAAGAATGGAATGGCGATTTATTTTTTGGAGTTTGTTGATGAAGTCAGTGCCCGCCTGAAGAACGGAATGGCGTTTTACTTTAAATTTTATGTTTTAAATCATTGTTGAAGTCAGGTGCCCACCTGAAGAACGGAATGACGTTTTATTTTAAATTTTGAGTAAAATTTTAAATCATTGTTAAAGTCAGGTGCCCGCCTGAAGAATGGAATGTCGTTTTACTTTAAATTCTAAATGAAGTTTTAAATCATTGTTAAAGTCAGGTGCCCGCCTGAAGAACGGAATGACGTTTTCTTTTAAATTTAAGTGAAGTTTTAAATCATTGTTGAAGTCAGGTGCCCGCCTGAAGAACGGAATGGCATTTTACTTTAAATTCTAAATGAAGTTTTAAATCATTGTTGAAGTCAGGTGCCCGCCTGAAGAACGGAATGGCATTTTACTTTAAGTTTTAATTGAAGTTAAATCATTGTTGAAGTCAGGTGCCCGCCTGAAGAACGGAATGGCATTTTATTTTAAGTTTTAATTGAAGTTAAATCATTGTTGAAGTCAGGTGCCTGCCTGAAGAACGAAATGGCGTTTTACTTTAAATTCTAAATGAAGTTTTAAATCATTGTTGAAGTGTAACGACCCGGCCGGTCATTTTTGAAATTTATGCCCCGATCCTCAATTTACTGCTTTCTCTAAGTTCATTTCTACTATTGTGGTTTGTTGGGATATTCAGTTCTAGAATTTGGAGTGTTCCGGGACACTTAGTCCCTAAATGAGAGCTTTATTATTGAAAAATGATCCATACTCAGAACAATGTTAAGAAGACCTTGGAACAGAAATCCGATGGTTTCGTTAGCTCCGTTAGGTGATTTCAGGGTTGGGAGCGCGTTTGGAATGTATTTTGGAGGTCTGTAGCTCAATTAGTCTTGAAATGCCGAAGTTTGGAATTTTTGGAAATCCGATCGATAGGTAAGATTTTGATCCGGCTTTCGGAATGGAATTCCAATAGTGGCAGTACCTTTGTTAGGTGATTTTTGATATGTGTGCAAATTTTTAGGTCATTCAGACATTGTTTCGTCGGGTTTTTGATAGATTGTAGGTTTCAGAACTTTTGGTTGAATCTTAGGCTTGAACCGGCCGTAATTTGATGATTCTTGTGCTTGAAGGTGTGTTTTTATGATTATAACAAGTTCGTGTGATGATTTAGAGTGGATTTGTATTTTTGGTTGAGGTCCCGGGGGCCTCGGGATGTTTTCGGAGGGTGAATCGGTTGAATTTTTGAGTTTTTGAACTACTGGTATGATCTGTAGCAACAGTTCTTCTACGGATGGGGAACCGCAGAAACGGCCATGCAGAAGCGACCAAATGGTCGCAGATGCGATCAAGGGATGGTCAGGGCATGCCAGTAGAAGAGGTAGCATTTTCGCAGGGGCGGGCTCGCAGAAGCGAGCCCTTGTTCGCAAAAGTGGTGTTGGGCGACTTGGCGAAATTCGCAGAAGCGGCAAGGCGACCGCTGAAGCGGTCTCGCAGGTGCGAGACCTTGACCGCAGGAGTGGTCCTCGCCTGTTAAGGAAGAGTCGCAGAAGCAATAGAGTAACCGCAGAAGTGGTCTCGCCTAAGCGAGTACAATTCCGCAGAAGCGAAAGTTGTCAGTGATTTATGAAACAGAAGGGTTCGTATTTCAGAATGTCATAACACATTTGGGGATTAGAACTAAGGGTTTTGAGGAGGAAATCGTGGGAATTCATTAGGTAAGTATTCATGGACTCAATTTATGTTATTATATTGTTAAATTATGGAGTTAACATCTAAAAATGGAGGATTGGAGGTGTATTAATGGAGGATTTTTGCTTTAAACCTAGGTTATTGAAAATCATTAATTTAAATAGACAAACAAAGTCCGATGTTGATAAATTTTATATGGTCAGACTCGTGAGAGTACGAGGGTTCTGAAAACATAAAAATAGTTTGATTTCGGGCCAATGGATGGAGGGGTATTTTGGTCATTTCACCCATTTTCACGTTGTAGCTTTAATTTTATTAGTGTAATTAGTTACTTGCAGTGTTATTTACACTGTGTAATTGGTTTGACTAGATTTGGTCCACTCGGAGTCAGATACTCGTGGCAAGGGAGTCATTTCTTAGCAGTTTTGTACCGGGATTGAGGTAAGTGACTTGTCTAACCTTGCGTGGGGAATTTTCTCCCCTAGGATATATATGTGTTGATTTAAATGCCTTGTACGTGAGGTGACAGGCGTGTACTTGCACAAATTACTGAAAACCACCTTACTTGAACTGCTCAATCCATGTTATCTTTGTTATTTAATTGGTTTAATTGCAAGGTTTATCCTGTGTTAGCTTGGAAAGCATGATTAGATAGGATTATCTGTCGAAATGCCTACTTGTCTTAATAGAACTCCCTGGAACCTGTTAAGACTGGATTTAGTTGTTAATGGTAGTAGTGTACTTCATATTTCTCTGTGTTTTCTCTTATTTGGTTGTGTTTGTGTTCTGTGGACTGCGAGTTCAATTCCCGGAGATCCGGTGCTACTGATATGAAGGACTGCGGGTTCAATCTCGGAGATCCTGAGATACTGATATACGAACTGCGGGTTCAATTCCCAGAGATCCTGTGATTATGATATGAAGGACTGCGGGTTCAATTCCCGGAGATACTGTGATATTGATATGTGGACTACGAGTTCGATTCTCAGAGATCCTGAGTTGCTGAGTATAAAATGACTGCGGGTTCAATTCCCGGAGAAACTAGATTGTTGATTTGTACTTGTTGTGTTGATATCTCTTTGTTAGCTTAACTGTAGATGGCTTGTAGTAATTATCTCATTTACTGTTATTTCAGGCTTGTTCCTATTTTGTACTGTTCGGTGTTATTATCATTATTTTTATTATTTCTCGATAGGGCCCTGACCTTCCTCATCACTACTCCATCGAGGTTAGGCTTGGAACTTACTGAGTACCGCCGTGGTGTACTCATGCTACTCTTTTGCACAATTTTGTTGTGACTTAGGAGCATTTTTCAGGAGAATCGAGGTATGAATCTGCTACGTCCGCAAATCCGGAGGGTCTTCTTCTATTCTTCTTAGTGATGTCAATTATTCCTTTATTTTTGTTGTGTAGACACTCTTGATGTATAGAGCCACAATTGTACTCACTTAGTCTGTGTTGCCCGTGAGTTTCCGGGTCTTGGTGGTTGTATTTCTTTCTGGTATTTGGTGAAGTGTATGTGTCGAGTGCCATTTATTACATTTTTTTATATTATTCCGCTGTTATCTTATCTTTTGTTCATAAGAGTTGTACATTCCGCATTGTGTTAGGCTTACCTAGTCGTGAAGACTTGGCGCTGTCACACCTCCTTTTGGCGCGCCTACCCCGAAGGATAAACGTACAAGGGAGTTTTTCCAATTTAAGTGACAATATTCGAAACGGGATTATTTTATTTATTTCAGAGTCGCCACTTGGAATAAATTATGGTGTCCCAAGTCACCGATTTATTTAAATCCCGAATCGAGGAAATTTCGACTTTCCAAATGAAGTCTGCGAACCAGAAATTCTAAGTAAGGAATTCTGTTGACCCGAAGGAAGGTGTTAGGCACCCCCGGATCCCGTGGTTCTAGCACGGTCGCTTCAATTATTATAAATGGCTAAAAATTCCTGATTTTATACATGCTTATAAATTATATGCTCTAATTAAACTTTAAATCGCTCAATTAATTTGAAACCATACCAAAAGAAAGACTAATTACAATATGGCCTCGGACTTTGACAAATAGGTAAATAATAATAATAAAAAAAAATATCCAGATTACTTTGAAACTATATCGATTAAAAAAGATTTCTAGACTAAACAAAATTCAATTTATCTAAAGATGCATGGTTTTGTCGTTTCTAATTTAAACATATACAAAATGATATCTTATTCCATGACTTGTTGACTTAGGGTCAAATAAAAGCTCTTAACGAGACATGAGTATATACATCCTGATTTTAATACATCTTGAACTTTATTACCGAACTAGATCGAGAATTCGTTTGCGTGTGACTTGTAAATTTAGGACAATTAATACTAACTAACGAATTGCAAAGCTAACTAATCGGCCAAAGAAGAGAAAAGAAAAAAAAATGAAGCTAACTAATCGACGACGCTAATCGACGCGAACACATATTCTATATCATTCGATTAGCCGATTACGATATGCGTAATCGACAAACAAATCCGACAAGCAGTGACTACACAATTTCGGACAGCATGTTACAATTTCAATATCAAACAACTTAACGATATTAACAACGAATCGAATTCGATTCACAATTACCCGTTAAACAGACGAAGAATAACAACTAACAAATCGACCAAATAAAAGGTCCCAAGAGATGAAGAAAAACAGAAAATTCCTCGAAAATATCCGAAGAATTTCAAACACAAATGAAAAATCCGAAAAATAATTAAACTGAAAACGAGATGTAAGAAAACAAAAACAAAAAAATATTAAAAGAAAAAGAAAAATTACCTACGAAAATAGAGAGATTGGAAGCTCAGCCGTCTTGGGTTCTTAGAATCGAATGGAACTTAATCGAAGTATTTTCAAATGAAAATACCCCGATTAAAGTCTATTAGATCCCAAATCTTGGTTAATCGGACGAAATCCCTATTTTTTAAATATCTAGGGTTCTTGAATCAACTTGGTATTTGGGGCTTGACGGTTTGGAGAAAGATTTCGCGAGGGATCGCCGGTTTAGTGGTCGTCGGCGGCGGCGGTTCAGTGCGAGAAAAAAAAAAAGAAAGGACGCGCAGGGGTGCGGCGGCGGTTCGAAGGCGACTGTGGTCGTCGCTGTGGTTCGAACGTGGGGCGGTTGGTTTGGACGGCAGCGACCGGCCATCTGTTGTTGATGGAAGAAAATGGCTTGGGCTGGGACAGGGATTTGTCGGCGAAAATTGGAAGAGGGAGGTGGGTCTAGGGTTTGAGAGGTGGAAGGAGATGGGTTGGGGGGGTGAAATGAAATTGAAAAGAATGGTTTTGGGGTGTTTGGCATATTGAAAGTGATCAACTAATCTGGGCCGTTGGATGATAATAACCAACGGCTCAGATTTAAAAGGGGTAACGGGTTGGGTTATTTAGGTTGGACGGGTTATTTGATTGGGTTTGGGTGTAATATTTGGGCCTGGTCCAGCTTCAAATGGCCCAATCCGAATTACAAACCAAGTTTTAATTATTTCCTCCCTCTTAATTTAACTCCTAGTTTATGAGAAAAAAAAATAATAAAAATCCTAACTACACTAAAAAATCAAGTCAAATTAACTAATACTAATTATACTAACACTCTTTATATACAATTAAATATCAATTAGACATAAATCAAACAACTAAGCACTCAAATGCTAAAAAATGTAAAAAGATGAATTATTTTTGTGATTTTCATTTTGTAAGATGAAATTAATTACTCCTAATTTCCAAGTTAGATCAAAAAATGTAAATATGGCCTATTTTTGTATTTTTTATTAATTTAAACACATATAATCATGCATATACAAATGCAAACAAATACCAAAAATAACACAAAAAATTCACGAAAATACACACCATAAAATAGACAATTTTTGTTTTGATTTTGTGGAAGTAATTCATGTTAGGCAAAAATCACGTGCTCACAGCTGCCCCTCTTTGCGTGTAAACTCGAAGAGTTTTCGTGCAAAGATAACTGAGCAAATACGAGCGATTTTTGCCCATTTGAATACTTCGTGTGAAGCATTTTGAAAAAGTTTGACCGAGCCTTTGCTTCGGAGGCCTCCTACATATCCTGGGCTAAACAGGAATCAGGTCAATGTAGTTCGGGAAGTTTTGGTAGCTGGGACTACCGTGGACTGACACTTTGCTGTTACTGTTGCTATCGTTGCTGCATGTTGCTGTTTACTGCTTACTGATCTCCTTATTACACCAAAAGAAATTAAAGTCGAACTAGCTATGCTATCAAACTATGAGTTACAAGATTCCTATCTATGATTCTCTTGAAAACTTGATCTTGAATCTTAGCTGATTTGCTGTAGACCTCGATCTGAATCTTGATGCTCCACAAGCTGTGCGTGCTCGTTTATTTCTGTAACATTGAGTGAAACGGAGTCGGCGGAGCTTGTTACTTCAATCATTTTCTGAGCAATCCGCGCCTTTGTTTACTCCAACGTTTGAAATCTTTTCTCTCGGTTCTTTTCTTCACTCTGGATTGATGTTCCATTTGTAGGTTATCTCGATCCTTGCATCCCGAGGTCAAACCTATTTAGACAACAAAACAAACAAACGAACGAAATTTTTCCCCAGTTTTGCTAGGAAAATTTCGTGAGTTAGTTGTGACACAGAAAGTGATTAAAAGACTCTTTGGTACTAGGTAAGAAATCATGGTTTCACAAACGTTCAACGGCTTTCTAGCCGGGATTTTGTAGAAAGGTTTCACGACTTTCTGGCCGGAATTCAAACAATATCTAACGATTTTGGCCGTCAGATCCTCGGTTTTTGGCCGGGGTAAAAATAAATGGCTCCGCAGTTTTCTGACCGGGAGATCCTCGGTTTTCTGACCGGGAAGAAAAGTTTCGCGGCTTTCGGACGGAATTCAAACAATATCTAACGGTTTTTTGGCGGGGTAAAAGCAAATGGCTCCGCAGTTTTCTGACGGGGAGATCCTCGGTTTTTGACCGGGGATAAAAGTTTCACGGCTTTCGGCCGAATTCAAATAATGCCTAACGGTTTTTGGCCGTCGGACCCTCGGATTTTGGCCGGGGTAAAAGTAAATAGCTCCGAGTTTTCGGACGGGAGATCCTCGGTTTTGACCGGGGATAAAAGTTTCATGGCTTTCTGGCGAATTCAAATAATGCCTAACGGTTTTTTGGCCGTTAGACCCTCGACTTTTTGGCCGGGGTAAAAGTAAATGGCTCGCAGTTTTTTGATCGGAGATCCTCGGTTTTCGACCGGGATAAAAAGTTTCACGGCTTTTTGGCGGAATTCAAACAATATCTAACAATTTTTTGGCCGTCAGATCCTCGGTTTTGGCCGGGGTAAAAGTAAATGGCTCCGTAGTTTTCTGATTGGGGAGATCCTCGGTTTTTTGACGGGATAAAAGTTTCACGGCTTTCTCGCCGGAATTCAAACAATATCTAACGGTTTTTGGCCGTCGGATCCTCGGTTTTTTGGCGGGGTAAAAGTAAATGGCTCCGCGATTTTCTGGCCGGGATCCTCGGTTTTCTGGACGGGATAAAAGTTTCACGGCTTTCGGCCGAATTCAAACAATATCTAACGGTTTTTGGCCGTCGGATCCTCGGTTTTTTGGCCGGGGTAAAAGTAAATGGCTCGCAGTTTTCTGATCGGGGAGATCCTCGGTTTCGACCGGGATAAAAGTTTCACGGCTTTCGGCCGAATTCAAATAATATCTAACGGTTTTTGGCCGTCGGATCCTCGGTTTTTGGCCGGGGTAAAAGTAAATGGCTCACGAGTTTTCGATCGGGGAGATCCTCGATTTTTTGACCGGGGATAAAAGTTTCACGGCTTTCTGGTCGGAATTCAAACAATATCTAACGGTTTTTGGCCGTCGGATCCTCGGTTTATCGGCCGGGGTAAAAGTAAATGGCTCCACAGTTTTCTGACTAGGAGATCCTCGGTTTTCTGACCGGGGATAAAAGTTTCACGGCTTTCTGGCCGGAAAGACCCTCGGTTTTTCTGACCGGGGTCCAAACAGATATTGGACTGATATGATTTGATTCTCTTTTTCTGAGTTTTCATTTTCTTTTCTTTCATATTTTTTTTTGGCCTTCTTTTAGGCGTTCTTTTTAAACATCAACAAATGCATAAGATAAATCTCTAAAAGAAACTTACCTTTTTATGTGTTTTCCTTGTTCCAAAGCCATTTCAAAGCTTGCGTATTTCACTTATTTGAGTGGTACCTTCTTCTTGCACAATTAAACAGACTTGCTTTCAACAAAGAACATTTTATCAATTGAAAAAAGTGGTTGGCTTTGCGGCCTTGGTTATCTTCATTGCTTGATTGTTTCCCCATTTTCATTGAGAAGTTCGCTACCAATTGTCTTTGGGGTGACTTCCTTTCAAACTGACCGGGTTCATTCCCAGAATTCCATGGGGATTTTCTGTGTAGGTTCCATCCTTCTGCCTTATTCCGTCTCTTCTAAGACCTTAGCCTTTGATTTCCATTTCCTTTCTAAAACTCTTTTCCTTTGGAAACAATCGATCATTACGATCCAATCGTGGATTGTAACAATACACCACTGAGGCTGTTTTTCTTTTCTTCTTTACCAGGCGGAGTCCTGTAAAACTGGTCCTGTCACTTTCCTTTGTAATATTTTCAGAATTAAAATTAAATCGAAAGGGATTCAAAGAAGAAGAATGAATCAAAGAATGGAAAAACGTATCAAAGATAGAGGGGTCCCTTTCGAGGGAGAAAAGAAGGACTTATCTGAGGTATATGCTGACTTTAACCAACATGACATGCTCCTCGGACTAGATGCTTGATCGTCACAAAACTCCCATTTTCTTATGAACCAAAACGGGTCTATATTTCCGAGCTAAGGAGCCGTGCCGGGACCTCTCGTGGTGAAACAAACTTTTCGGTTGATAGCGCCCTTTTGCGGGTTTTCGCCAATCGACCTCTCTCATTTCTCTTCTTACCATCGCCAGATAGCACTCTTTGCGAGTTTTTACCAACAGGCTCTCTCATTTTGTATTTCTTTACTTCCATCGTCTTATGGTGCCCGAAGGTTTTCACCGATAAGACTCTCTCATTTTATTTCTTTTCATTCCAGGAACCTCGGATAGCAACAATGATGTTCTCACAACTTCCAATCGATCTTGAAAGACTTGTACTCGGTTCGGGTAACAAGAATTGTAAACAAAATTACAACTTTGGAATCATCTTGACGGATCTTAAACCGAATCAAAAATATCATCTGCCCCAGTTTCATTTTTGGGGAAACCGGGATTTTTGATTTGGTGTGACTGAACCTTAGGGAGAGGTTGCCTATTTTTTTTTTTTTTTTTTTTTTTTTTTTTTTTTTTTTTTTTTTTTTTTTTTTTTTTTTTTTTTTTTTTTTTGGTTTGGTTTGGATTCCAAAGAGGGTAGCCAAAGAAAAGTAACCGGCTCAAAGGGTTTACAAAATGGTTGGTAGTGTTTGGGTAGCGGGAATAAAAAGCCTTCAATCATTTCGACTTGTGAGGACCTCATTGAAACAAGTTCAGACATAATACCTTTTCACAGCATCTGCATTCACAGCCGTTTCAGGATCTTTTCCTTCCATGTCTCCCAAGTATAATGCTCCTCTTGGCAGTATCTTCCTGATGATGTATGGTCCTTTCCAATTAGGAGCGAATTTTCCTTTCGCTTCCTCATGATGTGGAAGAATGCGTCTTAAAACCAACTGACCTACTTCGAAATTTCTCGGTCGTACTTTCTTGTTGTAAGCACGAGCCATTCTTTGTTGGTACAGTTGTCCATGACAGACCGCAGCCATTCGCTTTTCATCGATCAAAGTTAATTGTTCCAAACGAGTCTTAACCCACTCGCTATCTTCAATCTCTACTTCAACAATTGTACGAAGCGAAGGAATTTCTACCTCTGCCGGTATCACAGCCTCAGTTCCATAGACTAGCAGGTATGGAGTTGCTCCCACCGATGTGCGTACTGTAGTACGGTATCCCAGCTTCCGTCATCGATCATGACTCTCCTGACATCTGTATCGACGATACGTAAAGTAATAACTAAAGCATCATAATGAGGGAAACACAAACCGCCGGCGTCAGACTTATCGAAGGGGATACTTCCTTGAGGTCATCGTACCGTTCGTGGGAGATGATCATCTTCAGTATGTGCGTGTTGGCGAATTTGACGTGATTAATGGCGACGTCGTTCCCTTATCCGATGATCATGTTCACCGTACGTGTCGGAGAGGGTGATTTTGGAGGTCCACGGGAGTGCTCTCATCCGCGTGTAAAATTGGCTCTCCCTTTGTCGATGAGCAACTCCTTCAGGTATCCCTGGTTCAGCATCCTGACTACTTCTTGTTGTAGTCCTATGCAATCTTAGGTATTGTGTCCCCGTTCCTGGTGGAACTCGCACGGGACGTTTGATTTTCTCGCACTAGGATTTGATTTAATTTTTGGCGGCCAGTGTACCTTCGGTCCTAGCTTCTCTAGTTCATATACTATCTCTGAAGGTGAGACATAAAAGTTATGAGCGGATAATAATGGAGACGTACCTCTTTCAAGCCAGAGCGTAGCAGTAT